>OX638383.1:45384023-45755381 GCA_951813785.1 Criorhina ranunculi
TACTCAGTTGGGTCCCTGGGCATGAGGGCATACCAGGGAACGAGAATGCTGACGAATTGGCTAGAAGGATTCGGCATTAAGTCTGGAACAAACCAAACCCCCGATGAAATCCCACCGTGCTCATTGAAGCTCGAAGCCGGGAACAAAACTCTTAGAGAGGCAAGCAATAGACAGTCATCACCTGACACTTGTGTCATCATAAAGAAATTATGGCCTATATTTGATAAAGCTAGGATCGACTGACTTGCCGAAAAGGATAGAAAATCCCTCTCAACCCTTATAGGTGTGATCACGGGCATAACACTTTACGGTACCATATGGAAAAGCTCCATGTTACGAAAGACCTGTGTAGAAGTTGCGGCGACGAGAAAGATCAGGAGGATACAACGTTTTCTCTCCAAAACTTCCGTAAGATATTTTTGACAAATTTAACCCTAAACTCTAGGGATAATTAACTATTTTTCTTCATTCTTCATGATTTTTCGCACTGATGGCCTTGAAAGCGAAGACGTTTCTTCAGCCGCGAAGTTTTCCTGGCTTCGACACTAAGCTCTTCAAAAGTTCACAAACTACAGACACCGATTAAACATCCTAATGGGTAGTCTTTACATTACATGCTGCTATTTGAGCTCATCTCAACCAATTGGGTGCTACCAGCTTGCCACTGATGCGGTTGACACCCTGCCGTGGGCCCAGATGACAAAATCATTGTCTTTTGTGACTTTAACCTTCCCAACCCAGAATGTATCCAATGCCATCTACAACAAAGATCTCTTAATAATCAAGCATCTCTATGACTCTGGCCTATACCAAGTGTCATCTGTTTCAGTTTCAGTTTCAGCCAATGCTGATTCTACGTTGAACAGCCTTCACCTCTTTGTTTCTAACCTTCTCATTGAAAACATATGCAACTTCCGAGGACTGCTAGTGCTGTTTGCATAGACGGTGAGTGGAGGAGAAGATACAACGACGAACGGTGTAAGCTGCAGCATGACATCGACCTTGTCAGGAGAGTATAAATACAACGACTAAGATGCTTGGGACATGTAGATTTAGAGCGGATAAACACCTCAGCGCTCCAGCCCAAACAATTTTCGAATCTTCTCTAGAGGGACGACGCAGTTGAGAAAGATCGCACTCAGGTGGCGCGCGCATGTGGAAAGTGACCTCTAACGATCGAACCAGCTGGGGACGCTTGTTGCTTGAGGTCCAAGTCCAACCCACCCGGACTATAGCGCCATCATAAGCGTAAGGAAATAAGAGCGAACGTTAAAAGATATACTTTCCACTGCACTTTAAGGGAAATTTAGAAAATCCTTTGAAAATTCTAACAAAAAAAAAAAACTGACAAAGTTAAATACTCACATCCTGGTTGTATCCCTTTACTTAATATCGTCCTATACGGCTGCCTTGAACCAGGATCCATTTTGCCATACATTGTTCGATCCATTTTTTTTAACAACTTTGTTTTTTTTTCTAATCAACACAAAAATATTTCTTTTTTTTTCCACTTTTTTACATCAAAACACTCTGCTACACCAAGAGGTACATATGTCACTTTTGGGACAAAAACAAAAACTCACACTTTATGTCATAATTGTGTCCCCCTTTTTCTCTATAATGCAGAACTATTTATATTTTTTTCTTATTTCACACGCGTCACTCATGTTTCTGTATGCATTTTGATTTTTATTTTTATTTTCTTAGACTTTGGAGAATTTTAAAAATTCTTTTTAATTCAAAAAATCTTTCATCTAAAAATAACCTACAACCGGTGTCCTTTGATTGAAGAATATTACTATTTTCTTATTCAATGATTCTCTTTCGTTTTTGTTGTGTTTTTCTTTCGTGCAAATGACAAATTGTGTTTAGTAACGATGAGACAAGACAGATAAATTCTAAAACAACATTAATCTGGGCACCCCCACTTTGGAAAAACAAAAAAACCACGCACCAAACCCAATGACAGCACAACTGTCAGACGATGAGAAATTGACACTTTGACACTGGACTTGGATGGACATTTTTATAAGCTATCCGACCGCTATATGTTGACCAATTCGATTTTATTTTACGTTCTCATTTCGAGTTTATTTAGCAATGAAGATGCGGTCATAGATGTTTTTTTTTATAAAAAAAAAATACTTTTACCTTTTCGCGCGAATATTCAGAGAGGAAAAAAAAAGACAAACGAAAAGCTTTTCAAAAGGCAAATGACTTTCTAAAATCTTAAATCTGAGGACAAATTTATTTGCAATTTGATAGCCTCATACAAATTAAATTGATAAGCGATGATGATAACACTGTTTTGTTTTTGGTTTTTTTTTTTGGAAATTTATAAACAAACGTTTTTAATTAATTCGAGAGTCATGAACACGAACTGGACACGGTTCTATAAATACGTGACAATATACCACAGAGACTACATGTGCTCGCGTTAAAATTTGTTTTCCATATAACAAGGCAAAATGGAGGTAACAAAAAATAAAATAAATAAAATACTCGTATACAAATTAGAAGAAATCTTGGGAATAATTCCAAGTCTATTCGAGATGGTGACTAATGTGATGCGGTGAAGATAAATCTGAAATGCTTGTGAGAAGATTAATTGAATGATTTTTCTTGGCAGTGAATGCTGCAGGTGAATAGGTGTATGCTTGCAATTTTAAGCGTGTAGTTAGTTTGACAGCTTCGTTGGCATGACAGATGACAACAAGCGATTTGAATTCGACTGATTGTGTATTGTTAAGCGGTATAGTAAATGTGACAAGGAAATGGAGTGGTGTCTTTTAAATACTTTGAATATTTCAATTCATTAAAAGTTCGCGTCAGATAGAACCAAACTGTGTTCCGTGGAACACGTGGAATCTATCATACACTTCTTCTCAATCCATTCAATAAAAATTAAAAAAAAAAACCTTGTGGCCGATTCAAGCTGTAGACTGTAGACCTCTCTACACATCCTAATGGAATGTCCAGCTCTCTTTCAAATCAGAAAAAGAATCCTCGGCGGCGAAGTTTTCCCTACGGAACAGCTTGCTGCCATCCACTCAGAGAGGTTCCTTAACTCTCTGACATCTTCTGGAGTGAAACACAATAGGATTTCTTAGAAACGGCAGTGCTAAGGGCTGTGAACAGCCCTCCCGAACACCATTATAAAAATAATACACACTCACACAGCGTGTTGAAATAGTGAAAGTTAACTACGGTTAAAATATCGCGGAAACGTTTCGTAAAGTTCGTACTGCTTTTTGTCATCATCAAGCGCCTTTTCGTACAGCAATAGTGAATTCAATTGATAAATTTGAACGTCAAGGACAGGTAAGTGATGTGAAGACTCCAACTTGTGTTCGTCCGAGAAGTTCAGCTGAAAATATTTCCGCCGTAGCTGAGAGTGTGACTTAAAACCCAGATGTGCCCACTTCCAGACGATCACAGGAGCCACTTTGCACCGCTTTTTTAATAAAGATCTTGACCTACATGCTTATATGGTCCAGTTGACAAAAGAATTGAAGCCAGCAGATCACGCTGGAAGTAAATGTACAGGATCATAATTTTTTAAACAAAATTATTCTGAGTGATGAGGCTCATTTGTCGGGAAACAAAACTGTCACATCAGGGGCTTCGAAAACTCAAGAAAAGTAGTGGAACAACCTTTCCATCCACAACGAGTGACAGTTTGATGCGGTTTTTTTGGCTGGCAGTGTTTAATTTTCGAAGATGATGCTGGTGTGACCGTTTCAGTGAATGAATTGCGATTATTATATTATTAGTTAGGTTCTGCGGCAAAACGCATATGGCACTGCGACCTAAAAGATCTATTGTGCCTGGAGCCAGTTAGACAAGGAGGTCCTCTATCTTCCTGATGAAGTTGAGGATGTCTAGGATGTTTAGGAATTCTTTGTGGAGAAAGCGTTTTCTGACTCTTCAGATAGCCACGCACTCACATAGTACGGGTTCCGCTGATTCGTCCTCCTCTAAGCAGAGTCTGCATTCAGATTCCTGAACTATATTTAGTTTATGTAAGTGATATCTGAGGCTGCAGTGACCGGTGAGAAAACCGGCAAGTCTTCTGATATCTTCCCTTTTATGATTGAGAATGCTTTTAGTGGATTTGTTCAGGGGTCGGATGGCTCTCTTAGCCTGTCTGAGTCCCTGAGTGTTGTTCCAGTAGGATAAGAGGTTTTGTTTTTCCCAGCTGTCTAGACTCATTTTGAACACGGAGGTAGGGATGCCGCAGATGGGTTCGACACCTATGTACCTTTCTGAAGAGCCTTTCCGGGCAAGTTTATTTGCAATTTCGTTGCCTTCAATGCTTCTTTGTCCTTGTACCCACCAAAGCTTGACCTGATTGCGATATCAAACGATGTTGACTGACTTTTTTTTTGCCTATAATTGATGCTATGGATGTGAACGACGTTTATTTTCAGCAGGACACCGCCAAATGCCACACAGCTGGTGAAACATTTGCTCTATTGCGTGACAAATTTCCTGGACGTCAATTGGCCGCCGAGATCGTGCGATTTAACACCATTCCACTTTTCCTTTTGAGGCTATGTTAAAGATAAAGTCTACGCGAATGCTCCACCAACGATTCATGCATATCAGAGCTGTTAATTTCAAAATACAGCCGCAATTATGCGAAAGCGTGATGAAAAATTTCATCAAAAGAATGACTATTTATCGGCAGAGCCGCGGCGAACATTTGGTAGATATTGTATTCCATTACTAACCTCAGAGCTTGTACGTTAGATTAAAATAAAAATATCACCACTTGCGTTTTTCTGTTGATTTAAAATGACAACTCTTGTTGGGTGACCCTATAAAAACAAGGTTATGCCTCGTTTTGGGGCGTCCCCTAATGCACTAAATAGATTGACTTGCACTCTACATGCCTATAAAAAAAAAACACATAAATTTCATCAATATAAACCACATCAACATTTCATTTTTTAACTTTTAAAGTTTTTTTGAAACAAAAAAAAATTGTTACACATACGCCCCACGATCTTCTTCATAGTGTGTCATCCAATTCGGTGACGTTAACGTTAAACCACAATTGCCACCTACAATTTCCTTTTTTAATAGGCATGGGCGTATTTACTTTAAATGAAAAACTTTAAGTGGCAATAAATAACTATACAGAACTTTAAGAAAACATGAGACAAATATAAATACGAGTATATGTTAGTTTATTACTTAAAAACATCAACTTAACTTCACAAATAAAATGGAACGAAATAAAAATTGTGATTTACGGAAATATTTTGCGATAAATACAACACTGGAATTAACCTTGTTGGAATATCTGTCACGCATTTCGTTTTTATTGTGCAGTGATCTTTGACAGTTACAAAATTAGCATGGGGATTTAAAGTGTCAAGTTGCGTGTGTCATATTTTATGAACTTGTAAAAAAATAAATAAAAAATACCTGAGAACACAAGACGAAAACAAACAGCAAACAGTCATGTATGCATGTCATACTTTTCAGAACGTGGAGGGTGGTCCGCATAGAAGAACACCCCGAGTGCTAAGAAAAATATTTGCTTGGTAAAGCCTCTCGCGCATCCTCAATAAGCCAGATGAAGAGTGGAATCAGAAGAATAGAGATAAAGTACTCTTTGCGAGCGATTAACTTGCTGATGGAAATTATCAGCCCGAGTCGAGAAGACAAACTTCTTCATCGAGCTCGAGAGCTAAGCAGCTTGTAAAAAGGTTGACTACCGCTAACAGGAGACAGTAGGGGACGCCAAGCAGGACTACGAACGAATCTACCCGACTCGAGAGGACTTTCCAGTAACAACAGCAGTCAAGCCGAATCAGTTGAACACTCTATCACTGCTGTCGGGTTGAAGTGGCCGTCTGCACCTGCGTACAAACACACCTAGATCAAAGCAAGTTCATTGTGATACCATGAGATCTACTGCTACCTAAAGATCTGACTGAACTAGGAAGAGCTTCAAGAGAAACTTCCAAATAGGTTTTCCCACCAGAGCTCAGTGGCAGAAAGACGAAGTAGTAAAGTACTTCGACACGGTCATCTACACCGATAGATCAAACTGTGGTCGGTCGGTGTGTGGAGGGTCGGTGTCTAGTCGGAATCACTGAAAATATCAATATCATACCGCTTGCCGGATTTTGTCAGCGTTTTCTAGGCGAAACTACTAGCAATACGAGAGGCTTGCACGCAACGGGTGTGACACAACGCACAAACAAAACATAGATAGCCAAGCCGCTATCCAAGCTATTGACTCGACTTCCTTGTCCTCCAAACTGGTACAGGAGTGCCGGAACGAGCTTGCCCGCTTGGGTGAATGCTTCAGGGTCAAACTACTCTTGGTTTCAGGGCACCATGACATAAAAGGGAACGAGCATGCCGATGAACTGGCCAGGCAGGGCTCTGTTCTACACAGCTCACCCGCGGCAAGGTTCCATATCCCGCTAGGAGCAGTTAAAGGACAAATTTACTGCAGAAGGACAAACCTTCAATGGCAAGGGCTAACCAATTGCGCCATATCAAGGAAGATATGACCGACCTACCATAAGAGTAGAACAAAAGACCTACTAAGCAAAACCCGCCCAGATATCGCCAGAATCAAGGCGATAATCATGGGACATTGGCCAATTGAAGACCATGTCGCCAAACTAGGCATCCCATACAACTTCCTCTGCCGCAGTTGCGGGAACGAAAATGAGATGGAAACTCTCTCCCATTTCCACTGCAAATGTCCAGCACTAGCTAGAGCCAGCTTGCGTGCACTAAACCAACCATTCTTCGACGACCTGAACGACATTTTGGGTAAAGGGATACGAGATCTAATTCTGGATCTAGACACTGATTGTATCACATCCTTAACAACAAACATCATCAACCAGGTCAAACCAGTTGTGGTAACAAAACGGCACACTCTAGTGCTACTTGGGTTCTTGTTGAACCGCTACCTCTACCTACCTAGGAAAAGGTTCTTTTAAAACAAAGAATTCAACTGACGTCGATATTCGGCAAGTCACCAAAAAGAAGAGTCTCCAGATGGAGTAGTCATCTTTCGGACAGGGCTGGGCAGTTACAAAGGAAATAGAGAATTATTACCTCGTCCTCCTCGCCTCTACAACCTGTCCTCGTTTAAGCAAAACGAATGTATTAAAGCATTTCCGATCCAGCTTAGGTTAGATTTGAGTAAAGACTTGACGCGTCGTAAAAGTCTCATCTGGGGTTGGCTCTGCTGATTGCATCCACCATAAGTCAATTTTGCATTTCCGGATATAACGATCAAATCTCTGTTTCATATTCGGACCACATTGAGAAGGCTTTTAGGCAGATGGCTTCACTAGCATTTCGTTTGCCGAAAATGCCATGAAACATTACATCTAATGTTGCATGGTCCTAAGTGCACCACTGATGCACTGCACTGCACATGTATGCGTGTCTTTGTACTTTCCCGAAAAGATTAAGGTTTGTGGTAGTTTTTAAGGCCCGTCTACCTATCATGTTATACATTAATATGAGATTGACAACGGACACGTACACCCAAAGTGTGACACGGGGTTGCATAGGTCGGTAGAAGTGAAACTGGTGAACCTGCCAGCGACAAACGTAGCGCGGATGCGCCGTTTTAATACCACAACTCACGTGACCTGGATGTTGATGGGTGTGACTAAGAGCGTAGTTTTCAAATCCATCCTGTGGAGTTCAGAAAATTAATAATGTTGCAGAATTGTATGCCAGAAATCTCTCACAGTTCCTTAAAAAAGGGTTTGCCGGGTATGGGCTGCTTAGCACCGGGCAGTCACAGAGAAATTGGAATATGGTTTCCTTTTCGTGTGAATTGTCTCAACTACGACAGTAGGAATTGAATCGAATGCCTAACTCGGCAGCGTGTGGACCAATTGGCCAGTGGCCCGTGCGAGTTACTGTGATTCTTGCTGTCTCGGTGCGGGTCATACTTAACTCAGACAAATTGTTTGAAAAAAAAAATAAATGTTTTTCTTTGACATTTCATTTGACAACCTAGATTGACGTTTCTTAAGATCTTATACACCAGAAAGTTCTCTTTTGATTTTTGACGTTTTCCAATGCCCTATGGGCACGCCCTATTTTTGACAACTAACTTTTAGTTTATTTATGCAACAATTTTAGGTTGACTTATGTATGTCTATTGTGGTATCGCCTTTAGGTTTAAACTTAAACTCATATCTAACGACATCAGTATTTCAACAAAAAAATAAGTTTATAGGCGTGTTTGAACATCAAAACGAACTCCCAGTAACACCCTGAAAAAATAGGAGTCTCCTCCACCAGGAAGGCAATTTAAAAATAATTAATAGTCGCAATTAAAATAATATATTAATCCCCTCGACCATTTATTTCACACTTTAGACAAAAAAATCTCATGTTTATCTCACTTTTTATTTTCTCACACAAAAAAATATAGAAAAACATTCTTGTTTCAGTTTTTTGCTGACAAATTTATTCCAATTTCTGTTGGATAATTCTGTCACATGTAGACTTCCAAGAGTCGTCCAATGAAAGGAACAAAATAACTGCCACTCTAGAACTCGTATGAATCCTTCTCATTTTAAACGGATAATTAGCTAATTAAAATTAGCAATTCACCACCGTTTCCATGGCATGGGATTTATTAATGCTCCATCCCTATGCACAACATGACAACAGGGTGCCATCTACGATATATCACTCGACGCCGAGTTCACTCGCTTTGGCATATGAATAATGTGCAACGTCAAACGGAATTAGGTGACGTTGTGAGCGTCACGAATGGGTCCTCTTAGTTCTGAAATATACTGTCCCGGCTTTTGTGACACAATTGACTGTCGAATGGTTCATTTGATGTGGCGGGATTGACTCGCATCGAGGCCTTTTGAAACCGAAATAGATCTACGGAATTCCTGAACTTCGCATCTTGCGATGATGTGTCTGGTTCGCGGTGATGGTCAAAGGCGTGCATCTAACTCTATGACTAGTCACACAGCGCACATGTTTGCGCACTGGTGGCTGGGAAAACACATGTAGAACTGGTTATCTAATGGATCTGTGGAGAACGCTTATTTATATAGTTTTCTTTTTTCTTTCGTATCCAAGTGCGATCATTTAATGTGTTAAAGGAGCGCGAAAGATTACAAACATACTAATTATGATTGACCGTTGATTAATGGACTATAGCTAAGCGGAAGCCCTTTAATTAAACTATAAAAAGACACATTAACTGATTGACAGGGTGTGAAATTGCGTGAGGTTTCGCAATAGCTGTGCTGAATGGTGGAATACCTTTTTGCATGCGTGCGTGCGCTATTGCAAAAGGAAATAGGTGCGCGCTAAATAAAATGGATGTTTGATTATTTACGATTGGAGCTCTTTACAGGGATTTACGTAATCAATTTGCTGATTGAAAAGAAAAATTGCACTTGGCATTAAAGTGAATGGTTGCACATAGGGAGTATTGTATGCTGTCATCGCGGCAAGGCTGCAATCATTTGAATATTATTGAAGCTGGCGTCATTAAAATTGCAATTTGGTATGTTTGCACAATTATTCAATTAAAAACACATGTGAATAAAGTAACAGATAAATTGTGACTATTGCTGTAGAGAAAATCTATTTCAATTGGAAATTAATCTTACAAGGGACGTTCGAAAAGTTTTGACCTTTATCGTGTACAACGTCTAGTACATTCGTAAAAATGCAAAATAAAAATTGAATATGTGTTATGCAGTAATTAAACGTTTTCATTTAAAAGGCAAATCGTCCACACATACAAAACAGAGTTAGCTGCTATTAAAGGCAAGTCTGCTCCATCATATAACACCGTGAAAAGATGGGTAGCTGAATTTAAACGTGGTCGAACCAGCTCAACCGATGAAGATCGTCAACAACTGCGACCACCATCTTTAACATCCAAAAATGCAATCATGGGTAGAGAGATGGGGCAGAAGCAGTGAGCATATCCATAGCGTTACATTTTACATGAAGAATTGAACATGGAACTTTTGTACTACGCATCATAGCTTGACAAGCTAAAAACAGAAATTGCAAAACAATGACCACATTTAGAGCAGAAGTAAGTATAGTGTGTTCGCTTGTGCCCCCACCTATGCAGGTTCAAGCCCGGTCGGGAAATAGCCACAGCCACCGAAAATAAAAACAGAAACAAACAAAATCGGAGTTTCTCAAACCAATACCCTAGAGGTGGCGGTTCGTCAAAAAGAACCCAAGTAGCACTAAGTGTGCCTTTTTGTTACCCACTACCCTAAGATGGGTTTTTTTTGCCTTGAATGGAATTTCCTTTCTTAAAAAAAAAAAATACTGTTTCATGAAGACCGACTCGACCACTCACCGTTCTTACCAGATTTGCGCCCTCAGCTAATTTGTTCCCTTTCTTAAGCTTCAAATGTTGACTCGAATGACAGAAATTTGTATTGAAAAAGGAGGACATCACAACCTTTGACGCCTATTTTGCAGAGCAAGATATGAACTACTCTTTGATGGGGTTTAGGAGTTTTGAGCATCACTGGAAAAAAGTGCCTTAAATTTAACCGATACAATTTGTGTTAGACTCAGTAATCGGATTGGATGATGTATCTTTAAACATTAAAGTTCCGAAGTAAGAACACTGGTTTAGCCCTGTTTTGTCGACCTGATCAGCTGAAATTTCCAGGTTCGAGGGCTAAAAGATCTTTAATTAGCGGAGTGGATTACTGACATCGATTTTATAACTCTTGGTCTTGAAGTTTTCTTTATACCATGTTGTTGGTTCGGGTTTATATTGCCAACGCAACTGCTTAATGATATGAGAGAAAGCAGCAACATACACCATAAGAAGTCGATCAACTGCGGAAAAGGAAAATCTCTATTATTATTATTATTATTATTGGTAAGGCTCTGCGACAGACGCATATGGCACTGCGACCTAAAAGATCTATTGTGCCTAAAGCCAGTTAGACAAGGAGATCCTCTATCTTCCTAATGAAGTTGAGAATATCTCCAGTCGAGGCGTTACGAAATCCTCCGGTGTTAGGAATTCCTTATGGAGAAAGCGCTTCCTGACTCTGCAGACAGCCACGCACTCACATAGTACGTGTTCTGCTGATTCGTCTTCCTCTAAGCAAAGTCGGCTTTCAGATTCCTGAACTATATTTAGTTTATGTAGGTGATATCTGAGGCTACAGTGACCAGTGAGGAAGCCGGCAAGTCTTCTGATATCGTCCGCGGAAAATGTCTACTGCATGGGCATAACACTGGCCATTTGGACTCTGCTCTCACTCTTGCCAACGGCATCGTATTAAAAATCAGACAAGGAATAACTCCTGCCAACCGCTTTTTCTTTGGGTTGACAAGGCAACTGAGCACTAAGGATCTAACCCGACTCACTAAGGAGATTCTTATCTTTTGAGTCCTACTCCATGACTTATTCAAAAAAGAACTTTATTTGTCATTCAAATGAGATGGCTAGAACCTAATGGACACCAACGTTTCGACCCGCAGAGTCCTCGAATTTAACCCTCAAGGACAATGCAGTAGAGGAAGACTTAGCCCTAAGAGGCAACACAAGTAGAAGAAGTAGAGTTTAACCAACTTAGGACCGTGTTAATCGGAAAGACTTTTTTTGTTTGTTAAGGCCCTGGTTCAACTCAAGCTGTATAGTAGGTTAGTTTAGGCAGGAGTGGCAGCTGCAATTGCAACCTCACTTAGACCAGAGAGGTCCATTGTGTTACCACCAGGATCTGTATTCCACCAGAAATACTACCCGCAGAACCAACCGGAGCTTGCTATGAAGCGCTGGAGACTGTCTATGCTGATGTCAGCCAGTTGAATAAGCTGTATAGTAAGTAAGTAGGAATCTAAAATACGCCTTACTTCTTTCAATATACTTGCACAGCAAATATTCTGCGGTAGCTTTTTTTTTTTGAAAAAAAACTTCTTTAAAAATATTTGAACAACTTCCACTTAAGATATTTCAATTGCTTTCATTTGATGCTTAGCTTAAGGGCATCATTAACATCAATTGCTTCAATTAATTTTTATAAAAGATTCATTTAACGAAACTAATATTGGACAATGACCGTCATAAGAAAAATTCAAAGCCAGGGTGCCTCACAATGTAAAGAAAAACACACAATTATTTAATTTATCCGTAAAAAAATACAGAGCAGATGCCTCTGTGCAAACTCAATCATTTTCGAACAGAATTTTGTCGTCAAACATTAAAAATGAATTTAGAATATTAAAAACTTGTATATACCGCTGTGATATGCATATGTAAATTAAATGAATCGTCATTAACAATAAAAATATAAAAAAACAAAAAACCGGTCATCTAAAACTGAAAACAAAAAGCTCAATTGACATCATCAACATATGAACGAGTGTGCATTTACGAATTTGTTAACAAAAAAGACCGGGCTTTTGACACAAAATAAGACACCTTTTTACAAAAAAGGACGCTTCACAAAATAGGACGACACTGAGTACATTTCAAACGGCGAAAAAGGTTCATTAACCTCGAAACAAACAAAAAGAAATTCCCTTTCATTAATCGATGGAAATTTAATCTATGAATCTTATCAACGATACAAACAACCGATAGAGGGAGCAAGTTCATCACAAATTTGTTTACCAATTGGAAAAACACAAACAAAAACACACGCGGTCAGTGTACTGAAAGTGAATTTCAATTCGAGAGGGATACACCACTTAGAAACACTTAACTTGCGTTCGAGTGCATCTCTAACGACACGAGTTTTTTTCTATTATTATTTTCAAAACAATTCGTATTCGTATTTGTTTACCTCTCCCGACCGAATTGTATCCACCGAGTGGAGAACGTTAAATGTTTTCCATGCCCGACGAAATAGAATCCTGAACTAGCGCACGCTAGACACAATAGCCAACCGGCTGAGAATATTGTGAGTACGATTGATTTACGTAATTAAATTATTGTTTTGTATCTAACAGAAGAGAGAAAGTATCTTTTTTCCATCAGAGGCAAAATGTATCGCAACAACTATGACGACAATCGGAATCTCACTGCCGAATAGATTTAGATAGAATGACGGAAGAGTACATACATCTGTCTTCCGAACTACCAGTGTGTGGATGATTTTTCGTTTTAACATGTCGATGTGAGGAGACGCATAACATTTGAGAGTGGACATTTTAGATGGTTCGCTCTACTGCAGATGAGATACTATGATACAACACTTCTTCCGGAAATGTTATGTCTAATCGCTGGAGGATGATGGAAGCATTAGAAGTCCCCTTAGGTGTGAAGTTATCGAAATTTATTAGTGCAGTGGCACTAAATGTGTGTGTTTATACCATCGAATGTATCGCCGTGTGGTGCCAGACAACGATCGTAAAAGAGTGGGTTGCTCAGAGGGGCAGTGTTGCCACTGGGATATTTGAAAAAGTGTCAAAACAAAAAATAAGAATTCCGTTGAGAATTTTCGGTTCCCAGTCCACTAAAGTGATCCAGCGGAAAAGCTGTCTAATAAAAAGTACCTACATGTCCGAGATGTTGAGCCTTCCAAAGCGTCCAGTGAAATCCTAAATGTCAACTTGCAATAATAGATCTGGCGCACCAAGCGAAATAAATACTTTTTTTTTGACAGGCCGCGTTGGTAGAAGTGCTAGTTCGAGGCTAACTGGCCAGGAGCCCAATGGCGCCGTTTTGCAACCACATGGCACTTGGCAGTCCACACTTTCCTAAATATGGCTCGTTTGTTCAACCTACATAGCACTGGTGTGAGAAAATTTAACCCTTCATACATCCTAGGGGGATGTGACGTAAACGATTGACCCTTGCCTGGAAAAGGCCCCTCAGATTGTTTATTTCCCTCTGTTGCTGTGACAAGGAACTCGGAGAAGATTGACCTTGAACCGACAGCTGAACCAGGCGTTCTCATTTCTGAGCTGTGCTATCAATTTGGAGGATGATAGCGGATCTAACAATGCCATATTGTCCAACGAGACGAAAGAGTGAAAGGGTAGTCTGTAATCGTTTAGGTAATGAAGAGCTGTTCGTCACAATGGTCAAAGAACAACAGCCTTGTGGTCGTCTAATCAGCGTCGAATAGAAAATCAGGACTCTTCATGGAATAAATTGGCCCTCGTAAGGTTGTTCCTTGTAAAAACGCAGCATCTGCAAATCTCCTCAAACGATTTATATAAAAAAAATCAAGGCAGAACTGTCTGCTTTGGACACCGATTCAGTTCTGGAACAAGCTAATTAATTTTTATCTTGAAAACATGGAATTTGACAGAGGAAAGGGACCTGTGAACACTCTACACAAAAACTTCTAGAGCAGTATAGTCTAGGTTGTGAGATTTTATAAGGTTGCCTACCCTAACTAGACCGAGGAGCAAAGGAATTGTTGCAAATCTAACTAAGAATTCAGTTTTATCAATTCCACTTCAATGCAAAAACCGATCTACTGAGTAGAGAGTTTCCTATACGTTGAAAGTAGATCCTGTCTTTGTCGATGGGAGAAAGGGATAGGATGTCATCTGCACAATTGAAAGACGTTTGTAAATGAAAAGGTTCTGGTCACCATTTACTAAACAGACCTTGGACAAAATAACAAGTTTCCTCTAATCTTTGTCTCGCATATGATAACATTCATAAACGTAAGCTGCGGACGATAAGTACATTGTTTGTGCAACAATTTCATCGCTAATCTCACATTGGCGACACCTTTTATGTGAAAAAAGATATGTATTCCGTTTATAAATAAACAATTTTATTGATGGGTGTGTCCATTGAGCTCATACCTACCAAGTGAACGTGCAAATTTGTTATCTTTGATTAAAGAAAAGTCATCTGAATTCATGCTAAATTCGTTTGTGGCCTCTTACAATTCAATACGACAGTGTCACCTGGAATAATTGATCATAATTGTTATCAGCGAGAAAAAAGTAAGAATGTGAAGCGCATGTAGATACATCAAAACTGAAATAAACTTGCCGACAATATGAGAATTAGGGTTAATGGCGAACTGGGAACGTCGAAAAATGATTTCATCATCATTACATTGATCTCACGTGAGATTTCATTTTAAAATTCAACGTGACAACGTACGTTAGCTGACGTCCGATAGCTGAAGTTACTGAGGCGACAGAGTCGTAAAATTGTCTCTACTTGGTTCTGCCTTAGCCCGCAGGGTTGTTTTAAGTGTCGACAGTACGATACAATATTCCAGATTGCAAAAGTCCACTCCAAAACGTCAAAGTTTTTTGAAAGACCTAGTCCTGGGATGTACGTAGCCTTCACTGATTTATGTCGTGCTCTGGAGTGTTCTGTTCGTTTACAAATCACCTTCGACTCTTAGACGATGACGGATAAAAGCTTCATTCACCCGAACAAACATAGGGTGAGAGCTACAACATCTCAGCTATCGAGCTGCGGAAGACAGTGACAGGGACGTCATCTCCATCAACGTCAGCGCTTTTAACTGATCCAGCGCTGATTCAACAGTAAGTCAAACAAATTGAGTCAATCTAGCAATTCAATGGAATTCGGGTAGAGCATGAGTTTGTCAGCTATTTTCGAAAAAGTGTTACAAAAACTAATTCCATCGGAGATATGTGGGTGTTATCTACTCAATACAATGTAACTGCACAAGAACATAAAGAGGCCAAACAACGAAGATGACTCATTTATCTGGCTTCCAATTTGCCTCTCTCTCTGTCTGATGATTTATGTATGCATTTCCATACCCACAAGATCCTTCTGCCAATGCAACTGGTGAATCATCAGAAACATCCTTTATCCTCTTCTCGAATTACAAGCACAGTAATGATGACTACAACGACAATGGAATGAATGCATCTACCCAACTGATTAACCTATGAACTGTATAAGCCTTTGTTACAGAATCATCATGGACCAGGTGAAACCATGTTTCAACAACAAAATCCAACGACTAAATCCACATTCTTAAGTTATCTCTCGTTGAGGGACTCGGAATTTATGCACACTAACCAAAAAGAAACCTCACAGCGCATCAATTTTGTTGGAAAAAAAAAGAAAATTACTCGCAAAACGTTAACGCAAAGCTCGCTTGTTTGTGGTGACTAGTGACTGGTGACTCCAGAAGGCCACTTCACAACATAGCAGTGCGACTACCGAACGAAAGACCTCCATTTCCATTTGTCATTTGAATTTTTTGTTCCCTATTGTGGTCGTAAAGTTGCCATCGGTATGCGAATGTGAGAGTCGAGACCGAGAGCATATTGGCGGTAGCAATGAGGGCATGGATCTGAATCATCACTTGGCAGAATTTCTTATCCTTCAGATATTAATCATCCAATTTGATGCTTATAATTGAAAGGGCGATACAAAGAGTATCATATAGTGGGCTTAAGTGGAACAACATAGAATCTAAGATGCTCCATTTGACCAAACCATATTCCAATGAGAACAACAAAATTGATAATAAAGATTACAAATTCCATTACGAACTTAAAAATCCTTTAACTCACCCAAATCTTCCATGTTTTCTGATGCAGAGCAGCGACTACGGGAGATAAAACTTTTCAGAGATGGTAAATCACAGAACTCGTTTTGGCACTCTTCAAGTCTTATGTCAACTACTTTTAACACTTGTTTTTCACTCGCGTCAGCAAAGGAGAGCACACTTTACAAGCACTCGAATCGGAATGTAAATTAAATCACAATTTAAAGCAAACTCAAGTTGCTTGTTAAATTTTTGGAATTAATGTCGAAACTCCAAGAATTCGTGGAGCATTTAGTGGAAATCTTTATGATTCGACGACGGAAGGAATAATATTCGCGTTTCACTGTTTCAGACTCAGTGACGTATCCAAAATTCCACAAAAAAAAAGAAGTTAACACACATCAAAACCAAATGACATCGCCGAACAACAACAAATAAATAACATAAAAAAAAATTGCAACACATAAAAAATTTCCCCCGTTTAATTTTGACGTTTGATGGAGGAAAAATGTGAATTGTCGATAAGGTAGATTTGAGAGATTATTTATTTGCTGGATAGATGGTGCTTACACATTGTTACTGGTAAAATCAAAATGAAACGTACCTATTGTCTTTTCTTGTCTTAAAAATATTATTTTCTGGCCTGAATTGGATGATATGGACACCAACGACATGTGGTTTCAATATGTGCCACACAACTCACGCCACAATGGAGATTCTGCACGAGCAATTCGAGGGCATGGTCATCTCACGTGGAGGTGATGTGAACTGGCCACCGAGATCGTGCGATTTAACCCCGTTAGACTTTTTCTTGTGGGGTTTTCTGAAGTCGCAGGTCTATGTGAATAAGCCACAAACCACAGCATGCCATCGGTCAAATTCAGCCTGATTTATGCGCCAGTCATGGAAAATTGGAAATTTCGGATGCGCGCCACTCAGAGAAGCCTCGGCGGACATTTGAACGATGTTATATTCCATATGGAATATGGCATCGATAGGCCTTTCAAACGAATAAAACATTTCGATGATATCTCACACACACTTTGTTTTATTTAAATTTAAAGATAGGAAGCGCTTAATGAAAGACCCTTTACTTGCCCTCAGTAGCGAACCCTAAGTTAATTGAGGTCGTCCCTCCCAGGTCGATGTCAATGGGACCAAATATCTTAAGAAGAATTTTTTGCTCGAAACCACAAAGGGTATCTTCATCGGCTTCAGATAGAGTACCTACATGCTTCGGCATCATAAAGTTGGGCTGGGATGAGTTTCGTTAGTTGCTCCGGCTAGGGTCTAAGACTACTGTGCTCAAAAAAACAGCAGTTGAGAGTTATTTTAGCTTCCACTTCCGATGATATTTGTTGTCAGAGTGACAGCAGAGTCAAGTCCTACCTACACTACCTCGAAATTGTAGCTGTCGACTGTGATATTCTGCCGGACTCAATTTGGTGCGACTATAAAGGTGTGTATTTTGGGAACGAAACGATAAATTCAGATGTTTACTGTCAACAACTAATGAAATTGGAGTAAGTAGAAGAATTGGCAAATCGTAGAGGAATCGTGTTTCACCATGACAACGCTAGACTACACACATCTTTGGTAACTCGTGAAAAATGACTGAACCTTGGTTGGGAAGTGATGTCACATCAACCATACAACCCCGATCTTGCACCATCAGGGCCCCTACTCTGTATTGCGATTCGAAAGTTCGGATCGTTCGAAAGCGCAAATTTTGTATGCGCAATTTGAAATGCAATTCATAAAATCCATACAAAGTTTCCGCTTTCGAACTTTAGAATCGCAATACAGAGTAGGGGGCCTGATTTTCATTTGTTTCGAATTTTGCAAAACTCTTTGAGTGGTAAAACTTTCACCAATGATGATCTGAATTCGCATTTGGTCCAGTTCTGTACTATGAAGGGCCAGAAGGTCTATGAGCACGGAATCATGAAGTTGCCAGAAAGATGGCAGAAAATGGGAAACATTCCGGGGGAAATATTATTCCCGATAGCGGTGATCATTGATTAAAGTTTATTCTTTGTACCTATAAAAGTTTTATTTCACACTAAACACCCGAAATTACCTAGTTTTTTATTACCGAATGAACAAAAAAAAAACAGTTTGGTATAATAAACTACATTCTCGGAAATTTGTCGTTACCTACAGTGATGAAAAACAACTTGTTTATTCTAACAAGTGCATGAGTAGACAAGCATTCATAAACCGCTTGAGTCATAACAAATGAACTGAACTTGGACTTAAAGAAAAATAGACGTTTATTGTATTTTAATACTTTATTTATAATACCCTCAATTACAGTATAATATCAGTATAATATATCAAAAGAAAAAAATGAAATACATACTGTAGATAGGTATAACATTCATATTTATAAAATGACTACTTCTGTGGTATTTTAACAGTCAAAAAAGAGTTATATAAAACCATAGTCTCTGCGGCGAACAGTAGAGTATGTAAAAAGGGGTAAATTGATTGCTTTTTAAATTGTTCCTTATACAAGATATTCGCGAATGAAAAAGAAAGAAATGAACATAATTTTAGTGTTTCAATAGAGTAGATAAAAAAAAAATCAATTTAATCTGGGTACATTATAAAGTGTCGAACAGAATGATGTTGAATGGTAAATTGTCAAATTCTGGAACTCGGAAACATTTTTTTTTTGTTTTTCCGGATCGAAATAAGCATTCTGTTCGCCATCGCCATTTAAGAGAGATCGAGATCGATTGAAACTGTTACTATTATTATATTCTAATGCAAGATGGAAAAAGAAATTAGTTGTGCTTCACAATAGTGTACGTATGTGTATGTACTCTGTTCTTAGTGAGTTTTTAATGAAAAAAATTTGATAATAATAAATTACTTATGTTTTCTAAATTAGCTTTTTTTTTGTATATAAAAAGAACTTCCGCCATAGCATTGCACTTATTACTTGTAAAAAAAAAAAAGAAAAAAGGAGATAGAAAAACTTTAAACCGTTTCGTAACGTCTACAAAGTGACCTGGACAAACACCAGGCGAAAATGATTGCCAAAAGCTGGAAAAGAAAAATTTCCATTAGATTTAGTTTAATTTGAATTTCGATTCTACCTTACCTGTATTATAGCCATTCCGGATGCAGCTCCAACCAAGATTAAAATATTGCTATCGTATAGATTGTACAATGTCTCGAAACATCCATCTGGATGGGCGTGCTTAATGGTGCACTCAGAGGCCTCATCCAATTTAATAACCGAACAACATGATGACGGTAGAGTTGAATTGTGAAAAACTGATTCCCAATCGGTGGGTCCGTTGGTGCCACAACAAGACAACTAGGAAGACAAATTATTATTTTGAGAAAGAATTATATTTATTTTCTGTTTTGAGGAAATCAATATATGTAATAACATTTCAGAGTTCATCCAATTAAATTGTTGCGTGATAGTAGACTGAAAATGATTCAATAATATACAGGTGTAAGCCCCCCCCACTAGTACTATCATCATACCCTTTACCAGAAAGGAATTGTTTAACCTCTCATCCTTTAAACTAAATGCGGTAGAAATGCGAGGAATTATTTCTTTAACTGCCACTCTGGAAACATTTTTAATTGATTTCATGTTCTCCGCGGCTAACTTTATAAGCCTCTTCAAAATAGTCGTGCCGAAGCGCACTGTATGAGATAATAGTGGTTCCAGCATTGAAAAATCCTACTAGGTTAACTTAAAATCACTCAACCCATTGAGAGGTTCTGATAAAGCAAACACATATGTGTTTATCAGATAACCAAGGTCGTTGATGCATTAAGAATGCATGCCGTAACCCAGTAGTGAGTGCGGTAGACTGCTGAGCTAGCTTGCGTAGGCTCGAATTTCAGCCTAACAATCTATCTCTTTTTAGCACGCATAAAAAGAACAATTGAAGCTGGTATATTAGACGGCTCAAACAATTAGTAAGCAATCGGTCTCTTTTTGCTGTTCAACTTTTATTTTCAAGGCGGGCGTCTGATGAAATCTCAAAAGAGATCATGCCACAACTTTACCAGACAGGCAGGCAGCGTGAAAAGCGATAACATTTTATCATTTTGATAGTAGCTATCTACTCATGAAGGCAATTAATAAATCTAAAACTTGATCTGGTATCAATAGTCAAGACGGTAACTATTAGTCACCACAAAATTAAACTGCGATACCTTACCAAATAAACATAACGAACTTGGTGAATCGTCATCTTTTGGGAAGAATGAATCAATGTCAGACCAATGTCAACGCAAACTAATGACTTGAACCAAACAAAGGCTGAGTTATGATCATTCAATCTTACTTACCTCAGTTTGTGCAAGCCACCAAAGATCCTGATAATACTTGTCGTCTAGATATTCTTCCATTGTTAAATTGAATTCTTTGTTCATGTACTCTTTCAGTCCAGTATGCTTTATACAACCAGCAATACTTAAAGCAATCTCAGCGATTAACAGCAGAACAAGCAATATGATATATATTACAACCATACTCCTGTTCGCTTTTATGGCACCACATAGCCCAAGGAGACCAAAAACTGCCTGTACAGCGCCAACAACTATCACTATAGCTGGAACTCTCCAAACACCAAAGAATTCAGAAAAATCATTGTACTTAAAGTACGCAAGCAATCCACATGTTAACAAAATAGCTCCAATAATCTGAAAACAAAATGAATATATAATTGTTAGCTGGGCAGAAAAATAAAAAATTAACTTACTAAAAACAAGAAGTTTAGGATGGTCAATATGGACCTTGACAGTGATTCGGTGCAACTAGACATGATGAATCACAATGTTGCTGATTTCTGATGAACAAACAATTCTGAAAAGATAATAAAACTTTTGGATTATCGATAGGGACTGTGAACCTATGAATTCAATTTCTAGCGACAAACCGAGAAGCTATATCGTGTGTTAACGACGCACAATCGATCAATACACAGGAGGTAATAAGTTATTCATACCGAGAATGGTGCTAACCTAAGAACAAGTGATAGTATATCAACACATCGTCTGAAGGTACACGTTTACTTGTGCACTTGTACAACCCTGGTATACATAATCGAAGGGGCTCACTTAAAAAAAAAAATCCCTCCATTGATGAACATATAAGTAACGTAAATCCGATAAGCACTGCAAATGGTCAAACACAGTCGATATTACAAGTAAGCTGTTAAGTGGACAGTGTTGAACAAATATGGCACTCATTGGACGGCTTTTAGTCTTCAGTTCGGTATAGGTATAGAATGTAACAGCAAGATGGTACGACGTATCAGCTAGGCCATGTCTTAAAAATCATTCAACCATCATTTGGATATGACTATGGGGAGGATATTGAAATGGAATAAGATCACTGGTAGCTTGTATTGGTAACTGTACTGCAGCCATCCGGCAGAACCAGGCAAAGTTGACTACGAAGCGCTGGAGGCAGCCTATCCTTGTGTCAACCAGTTTGTTGAGATTGTGAAAGAAGAATGCGAAGGCTCTTCGAGCTGAGAAAGTTAGACACGTACAGAGAAGGTGGATAAAGGATTTTCTTCTCATCGTTCATACAGCTACTCCAAAGATAATTATAGGGGTGGCCCTTTTGAATAGCAAAGTGCAAGTGACGAGAGGCATTCCAAGATTCCCCTCCCCCTGCCTAGCTAAATCATCGGCCATGCTTTCTAAAACGGAAGGAGATGCTTATGTTCACATCCTTGGAGAAAACACCCCTTCACCCCTACCCACTCCTGAATCTGTTTTAGAGACATCTGTGTAGAAGCAGATCATCCTCCAGGCAAGTCTAGAAGAGATAGTGGCTACGAAGTTTTGATCGAATAGGAGTCGTTGCAGGGTATAATCGGTGTTTTGCGCATTGAGTCATTGAGAATGGTGGATTTTCCGGCACACAAGGAGCAATGAATGAATCGATTAAGACACTCACAGTGAACCAATAATTTAGGGACCGCCGTAAGTAAGTGGTTGCTCACAAATATCTGAAAGCAAATGAGAAAAGTCAAATAATATAATGTCTACAACTGGAAATATTCTCTTTCTGTTTTAGATGAGGATCACCTGATGTATATGCCAAGTTGGAATAAAGAATACAAAGTTGGCTCCGTCAAGGACGGTATTAATGCTTATTGGCATTCTTAAAGAGCTTTACAAAGTTCAGCTAACAACGGGAGGCCCCTCGAGACATTCCCTGGGGAGTGGATGAAGTGAATCATTACCAGACTGAAAGCATACTTAACGGGCTAGACGATAGATGATAGTTTTGGACAAATAATGTAAACAGAGGCCTTACTCTCTAAAGAAATGAAGTTTCAACTCAGAAGCAAGTGATTAGTATTTTCAACTCGACTCTCACTTTTAACACAGCCTGTATTTCCTTACCATAGAAATAGACAATCGAAAGGTAAAGATATCCAAAACTCTGTTAAGAGTAAATTGACCGATGGCTAGCAACACTACTGTCTATTGACCGACCGACAAAACCTTAACTAAAACATGTGTCGCGCAGAAATATAATTCACAACGTAGTTGTTTCGTTGCTGGATATAGTATAATACCATATTTGTGGAGTTAGACATGCCAGTGATGGTCAGCAAAACCACGTTTGCTGTTGCTTTTCCGACTGAGGGTGGCATATGGCTGCGGAAATGCAAGTACTACCACCACCACCTAAGGAATTAAGTATTAAGTTCCGCGAAATAGGGTTGACTGGAAAATATTGATTTGAATCTTGTAATTTTTTTTTTTTTTATTGCAAACTCATTTAAATTTTATTTGGATTTATAGGTCTTGAGAATATAGAGTACATGTTGCGCTCGAAAGCTTGTCAAAGGAATCAACCCTAATTCTATATGTGGACAGACAGGTGGTTGAATTCCCAAATACATACGCGTAGGCATACAGAGGGAAATTTATTTATAATTGCCCCGCTCCGCTGTTGGAGTACTTCATCAATAAATGACCTCTTGTCCCACATAAATTTGTTGGATTTTAAGTTTAAGGAGGTTAATTAAATTAAATGTGAAGTCTGTGACACAAATACTTTTTCTTAATTCAATTTAGTTTAATTTGTATTTGTGAGCGTTTGTAGATAATTTAAGCATTTGTTGCTGAAAGTAACTTCGTATGGATTTGTTGATTTAAATTGATTCAAATTTTTTTCTCTTCAAATATCGTATTGTACTATGAACTTAGGAATGACGTTTTGATGCTAGCCGTGAGTGAAATTCAATTAGAATGGTAGAAAGCCGTTTCATTGCCACAACGCTCAAGAACTGACGATTTAAAAACATAATGTCGCAGGGAAAAGTGCAGCTTTTAACCTTGAATTCATAAATATGTAGTTTTTTAGGTCGTCAAAGTACTTATCTAGTGCACTGTGTGTCACTGTAATCAGTACAAGACGATAAGTATTGTAGGGAATGGTTTCCTCCGTATAAATATTTTTGCAGCATCGACAGTTTGTGTTTTATGGATTGACAAGTGTACCAATATGGTTTTCTACAACCCAAGGAAACATACATGTCCACCATCTGCGTAGTATTTGTTCGAGCCCTGCTAAGGCACTCCGTTTGTTCTCTTTTTGTTGTGTGTGGGCTACACATCTTTCTAAATAGAACGCAATTATTTAGTTAGTTAGTTTGGAAAGGTCCTCTAGTAAAGAGATACACTTAGGCACAAAAGTAGTTGTGATTTGACTGTAAGTGCCAATCTACTCCTGAAAACCATTTAGATTTCCTAATTTAGACGTTCTGGCAGTGTGCAGATCATTTGAATCGTTAAAGAGATCGCAAAAGCGGGCCACGTGCAGGAAAGTGTACGACAGATTCTTCTTCTCCCTCATTCCTGGAGCTCCGGCAGAAATCGTTGAAGGGAATGCTCAATCGCTGAGCATGCCTGTTTATGGTGCAGAACCCTATTATGATATTAGTTAGTTTGAAGTTAAATTGATGCTTATAGACCAAATAAGCCCAGCATAATTGCAATAGACAAGATGTTGCCATCTATGATTTGCTTTCGATAGAGCATTGGTGTGGGTAAGGTGTTTAACAGACTGTCTGTATCTAGAGATCATTGTCTTGGCTAGTTAGTCAACCGCAGTTCCCTGGTATTTCGTAATAGATCACAATAAGAGATACGCGGCAGTCCTTAGCCAGTATGAATTGGGGCCCAAACTAAAACGATTCTGAAGGCGTAAGTTAATTTAGACATTGTTCTACTAGTCTGTGGGAAATTGTAACCGAAGCAAGGGCTTTGTTCTGGCTGGTTGTGTGTGTTTAGGTGTTGGATGGGTATTAAACGCTTCTAAAAAAAACTATAGAAGTTCCGAATGAAAATATTTGTAAGCACCTTACCGTTTATCTTTAAGAAATAAGTAAATGCTTATGCGACGTGGTCTTTTATCACCTTTCCGGTGTTATAAATATTCCACTCTGATTGAGACATGCATATCAAAGTTCAGTCAGTTCGAAGAAATCAATTGAAGGCGTTATCATCTTATGCAGTAGCGATGATTACTTATAAATACAGATAAGGTGTGTGTTTAGTTTTGCGCGTGGGGTTCAGAAAAATTACGTAGTGCAATTTAAAAACAAAACTTCTCTTATCGATAACCCGACTGCAATCAATCATATTTTCATATACATATTTCATTATTTACTTAGTTCACCTAAGTACATATGTATATATCATTTGAGGTGCTATCAACTCTACACCAACGAGATTTCTTCTTCCTCGAACCTAAATTTAGAGGTCAAAACGCTTCATTGCGCGAGTAGGTTTTACAAATTATTTCAAATAATTAATTAATGATTGATAATGATAACATTTCCAAAATAAACAAATTGTTGTTCGAATTGATAAAATTAAAATTATATTATGAGTAACACTCTTTATCTAGAGTGTAAAAGTACATAAGTTGACGTCACAGCCACGCCACACTGCAAGTGAATTCAACTATCAGACACACCTTTTCTTTTTGATAACAACACTTATAGAAAGATCCTTTAAAGTCAAGGACAGACTTCTACACAAACAAAAAATTCGCAAAATGGTCAGCCATTTTGTTTAAAAGATTCGCATTTCCCCTGAACACCATTCTGCGAGTAAACAATATTATGATATCGTATCTTATCAATGATTTCATATTTCTGATGAAATTGGTCTCGTTGTCAGCGTGGCTTAGTTATTAATACGTTGGACTGCTAAGTGGACACAGATGCGATCCACAAAACCACCAAAAGTTTTCTTGCGGCACCACCTCTTCGCAGGCATGACAAACCTGCGCAAGAGTATAATCTGTCATGAAAAATATTCTCAAACTACCGCTTGAAGATCGGTAGGTTCCTTCCTTCATGCGCAAAATATAACACGCACAACATGAATGGTTGTGAAAAGTTAGGCTCTCGGCTTACAGTTTCCTGATATCTCTTTATGCCTTGGCACCCAATTTAGGTAAATTGCTTTGCCAACTCGGGTAAAAATTAAAGGTACTTTCAAAGTCAGTGACTCAAGTGACCATTTACTTCTCACTGAAGCGTAATTATTTTTGTTGCCAATATGTGAATTTATTTTCTTATCTCGAAAACAGTTTTCGTTTCAGTTATGATGTTACGAAACGATAAATGGTCACCAAATGTCGATTAAATATGTTAATTTGCTTCCCAAAATTGTTCGAAATAAAAACAAATCACGGAATTTATGAGATGTTTTCGGAATTTTTCACAATTTTTTGAAATCGAATTCCGGGATTTCGTACCGTTCCCAAAT
Source organism: Criorhina ranunculi (assembly GCA_951813785.1). Classification (NCBI taxonomy): domain Eukaryota; kingdom Metazoa; phylum Arthropoda; class Insecta; order Diptera; family Syrphidae; genus Criorhina; species Criorhina ranunculi. The sequence goes on from OX638383.1 coordinate 45,410,279, forward strand.
TTTCTGCATACTAATACTAATTTCATTTTTTTTGCCGAATTTATAGAACTCATTTCAATTTCCCCACACGAGATAAAACTAAAAAAATCAGCTGTTCATGTTCGTAAAGTAATTCGTGTTGAATAAATTTTCCAGTCTACGAGTTATAGAATTTTTAAAATTCTTTCACCAAATTGGAAATAAAATATCCAAAAAAGCTTATAAACGCCAAAAAGTTGTGCTTCTACCTGGTGAATCCTTTTTTTTTATTGTCTATTTATGTTTTTGCTATAAAAGACCAAGAAAAGATACTAGAAATTAAAAAATACATCCCTGGAGAAACAAAATTATTGAAGCAAACCGAAGCTTTCTCGACACTGACTCAAATAGAGAATCTTCTGTTCCGATTTTCTCAGAGATGAGTTGACCGATTTTCATGGACAGATCTAGCCAATCGTGACGAAGCAATGTCTATAAAAGAATGTAGACTGAATGTGGTGCTTTTGGAAGAGGATGCCTTCCCAAAACCACACATCATCCAAGGGTTCTTCCCAAAGAGTTCAGGTCTGTCCAACGAAAAGATCATGGCAACGTTGGACTCACAAAATGATGATCTTTATGTGAATTACTGGATATTCATTTAATCAGATTTCTTCTGATACAGACACAGTGCACCTTGTCCTGGCCATCAGTTATCGGTCAATGAGGGAAATTGTGTCCTATTGGTTTAGCGTGCGGATGCTTATTCTCAAGAGCATGGGTGGTCGAAGGCAAAATCATGGGTCTTCCGGACAGGTAGCAGCTCCTAGGTCTGCATGTCTAACCGAACTGTTGAAAACGCCAAACGTGATCAAGCAAATGGCTTAGATTCACAATTGTCACATGTGATGCTCTGACAAAATGTATGCACATCGCTTGGTCCGTGTAACTAGAACTTGCGAACAGCTGCATATATTATTTACGACACTCCTTCAACTGGCAATGAGAACATGGTACCACCAAGGCTTCCTCTGTGCGTTCTAGTTAATTTTGACTACAATGGTCTTACATTATACAGCAACGTTATGCTCGTCACATTATTTACGGCGTCATTCAAGAAAAATTCGGTGAACTGGACAAGAAAACATTTTCCTTTAGAATTGGCTTACGCAATAGATAAGTAAGCTTTTGTTGATAGCGGGGTCCAGCTTTCACTTGGCATGACTTCTGTTGGTTCGTCATGTGTGAGAACTATTGATGGTTAACTTTTCGATATCAATTTCAACGGCAAACGAATTCTAAAAATCAACAACGAGAAAGGGTTTAAAGCTAAGCGAGCAGCTTAAGCCACTTCAGTAACTTAATTCCCAGAATATAAACTGAAATGCATACAGATATATCCTAGCATATTTAATAGCAAATAACATACATAAATACACATTCAATTGTAACCAATTATACGATTCAATAAATTTATTGTGTTCTAACTAATACCGCTGCGCTTTAGTAGGTACTTTTTTACGCTGTCATTGGGTACATATGTACATTGAATAGTAAACAATACTTATAATTTCACAAAACCCTGCTTCTTAGACAGGCTAGAATACAGAACGCTGAAATTTGACTGAAAAACAAGACGATAGGTATGACATCCAAGTCAAAACTGCATTTTAACTTTTTGTTCTCGCATTGGAGTTGCTTACTGAACAAGCTCACATTTTCCAATAAATCTGACATTTGATTAAATTTAGAGGTGAATACCCGAACTCACGCACACCTGAAAGAATAATATCTAGTTGTTATAGCTTATCTCTGGTTCAGAGTTGCCTGTTTGGGGGTTTACCTACCAAATTTAAGAGGTATTAAATTTCCTACCGTGCATTAGCGTACTGTACCTAAAGGCGTACAAAAATGCTACTCTTCCCACATATTTTTGGCGAACGTGTACACAAACGATATCCTCATATTGTTTGCGTACGCGTACAAAAACTTTATTTCGCATTTTACTGACAGACCGACAGATTCAAACCATCGCCACGATCTTCCAAACAAAATACACTACGCAATTGTTATTGCCAACTTTAAGTGGAAAAGTTTAGCAACCTGTGCCATATCAGGACGAATGACCTGATCAATAAGAACCGCATCGAGACACCAAGAATCACAGAAATAAGCATGGGCCTGGCTGATAGGTCAACACGCTGCCAAGCTAGGCATCCCGTTCAACCCCCACTGTCGGAGTTGCGACAATTTATACGAAAAGGAAACCATATTCCACTTTCTTTGTGTCTGCCCGGCACTAGCCAGAGCCAAACAGCGAACACTCAGCAAAACCCTTTTCCAAGGAACTTTCTGAGATTTCTAATATCAAATTCAACAACATTATCAATTTTCTCAACTCCACAGGATGGATCTGAAACCTACGCTCTTAGCCACGACCATCAACATCCAGGTCACGTTGTGGTATCAAAACAGCGCATCCGTGCTACTTGTGTCTCTGGCAGGTTCACAAGTTTCAACCACTTCTACCTACCTACCTACACTACGCAAACGATATAATTAAAGCTAAGACCAGAGTTCGAAAAAAAAATACTAACGTACCGTACAGTTCACGGAGGTACGAAATCCCGGAAATAAGAATCCCGAACAGGGAGGTACGGTACGTTAATTTTTTTTTTCGAACTCTGGACCCAATACTGAACGAAATATATTTTGTACTTGAGTCACCGTTACCAAATGTATGGCCTGTTCACTCTGGTTACTTTCGAACTGCCTCGTGGCTACTGTGTTCTGCATAGACAAGTCATTGTCTTGCTTAACATTATATCTAATCAATTCACAAAAGACAGTCAAACACATAATTCGAATTTAATTACTCGAACCTTATCACATTCTCCGAACTTTATCCTCGATGTGAGTTTGCTCCCCACTCAACTTAAAAGAAAAAAAAAAGTTACTTTTCCCAAACCCCATACCATACCCCAAGTTTCATCAATTGCGTTGTCGTTTTTAAAATAGGACTTCATCAGTGGAGCAAAAGGGCAACCCAACCTTGACAGAATCTCCTTTTGCTATTCGTATTCGGAAGCGTTATCAATCTTTGGAACTGAAAACACGCTCTGTATGTGCTGCTCATCCAGAATTATATATACCTTACATAGAAAATTCCTGCGCATTACCGTTCCCATTCCGATGCTGATGCATGGGATGATGGGAACATTGGGAACACAAAAAATAAAAATAAAAACAAATTTTGTATGCTATACTGTGATAACACTTGTCGTGAAATTGCAAGCACACTTATCATGGAAAAAAAATATATTAGTTCATTCAATTATTAATTAGCAGTTTCAAAAGAGAAATTATCTTGCAACGAAAAAGAAAAAAAAACAACATTTACAAATAGAATGGGAGTTTCATAAGAAAATGCAATTAAAAATGAGTAAAAAGCAAAACACACTACACACACCTGATTCTTGTTTTTAGGATGTGTTCCCTTTGAGCAAAATTCACTTGGTAATCAGGCTTTTTTATGTTTTTAACGAGATCAGACTTTATTTTTCTTTAGCAGTTATTAAGATTTTAATTCAAAATTAATAAATTCCGGGGATAATTACTTGCAACAATAATTAAAATCAAACTTGACGTATTACCACTTTCAACTAACGAACGAAACAAACTGTAAAAAGAATGTTTTGCTTCTGGATCTGGATTGAAGGCGATAAAGCCCATCTGTGTGTGTGAATATGCGATGAAGTACGTTGGATTCGGAGCAGAGATTTACCATTCACCAGTATTGCCAGGAGACAAAGTTTGGAAGTCTTATTCCATTGCTACTTCTTCACCGAAATATAATTGAAAACAATTTTAAAAACAAAATACACCTAAAACACTCGCCAAATTCTTGATTAAAGTCATAATATTAAAATGGCGGAAGAGGGTACATTTTTTGGCGTACCAGAAGCAAACGTCAAAAGAAGCAGGCAGGGTAAAAACAGGCTGAAAGTGGATATGCATAGATTGATGAAATATATACGTGAAGGGGAGAGGAAAAATAAGAAAGAAAATTGTTGGCGGATTTTGAAGAAATAACATATATATTTAAGGAATGAATGGAATGCCCCCATGTAGACGTTTACACGTTAATATCTTTGAAAATGTTAGGAATGAGAATGGAAGGGAAGACAAATGCATTCAAGAGTGCTGTCGAGGCCATAGAAAAATGAAAATAAAAAATGCTACTATCCAACAACAAGTCTCAAGACACGGACGGATTTACTGTCACTGTCACTATTTACTTCTCTCATTCTCTCAACAATATGCAATTCATAGACTTGATGCGGTGATTAAGTTCCCTTAACTATTTCGAAGAGCCTTCTTCTTCTTTCTTTTCTGAGTTGGACTTATTGCACCTTAAATCCAACAAAAATTCAATAGTTTAAGCATGTACAATGTCATTTGACAAAATGTTAACAAATCGTTGGTTTTCTTATGGCACAGTCTAGCCTAAGGAACGTTATTTCAATCATAAATTCTGTCAATCATGACTAGTTTCTGAGTTTTTGAATCAAAGAATATTTTTTGTGGTAAACATTTTTCCTTTAGAAAGGGAAATTTCTTTTCAGTCTGTGAACACTGTCATCGGTTTGCATTATTTCATTCTATTTCCGTCTCTTATTGCCGGGAGCTGTTCATCAATATAATCACAAGAGAAAAAGAGATCGATGTGTATATTCATTCTGAGAAGAAGCATTCAGTGGAATATATTTCTTTTGATTGTACGTTGAAATAATAGATGACGCAATATACTCTCCAACTTCCGGTTAGAAATCGGTGGTTATGTTTGAATAAGAGTTTTTGTGTTGAGATGCATGCAAACAACTTTTCTTGTGTATTTAAGCAGCAGTTGTACAATTTTGTTTATTTTGTGTTCCAGGGTAGAAGAGTGGCAAAGTTTAAGCCGATCTAACAACTGGAATGGTTAACATCTTCAGAGGATACTGCAGGAGGATGATTTATGAAAGACAAGACAGCTACGATATGGAGTTAATAAGTCTGGCCTGGTCTTCAACGGATAATCACTCTTGTCAATCGTTGTTGCTTTGAGTATACACAAACGCTTTATAGAACCTTCATCTCATTCCTTCTGTATGATTGCAATTTGACACCAAAGCTACGGATAGAGGGGGTCCTTTTGAGCTTGTTACAGCAGAGGCAGATCTAATTTAGTGAAATGGAGGTCTTATGATCAGTGATGACTGCTCGTTTCATTGAGGGTAGCTCTCAGATGAGGTGACAATCTCCGACGCACAGCTCGAATGCATATATGTTTGACTGAAAGATAGATGTAGAGCCGCGATGAAAGGTTGAAGTTTGTTTTTGTTCGCACAAGTAGTTTTGGAACAGCAAACTTAGATCTTCGCTGTGGTCACTGGTGAAGGTTCAGTTAGGTTCATCTATTGCAGCCGCTTTCTGCACGACTAAAACGTGACGAATCAGATGATTTCTTTTCTCTCCCATCTTCATTGGTCCTCACATGTCTCTAAGTGTGAACATATGAAACATCTAATGTGGGCTACATTTCCTTCTGGAGGTGTCTTGAAACTTGCCATCCTGCAAGTGATACTTTATCAACCGTCTTTCTCACTTTCCCTTCTTAAGGAAAAACCTCAGCAGCTTGAATCACCAACATGTCCATTCGTGGGATGGTCTTTCGCTATCATAGGCTAACAAGCGGTAACGATCCAGACACATCGAGGGCCTTCATAAGGAACATTACGTCTTCGAATCCGCCCTCGAGGGACAGCACAGTAGAGGAAGACTGCGACTCAGATGGCTCACGCAAGTGGAAGGGGACCTCAACCAACTTATCGTGCGAAACTGGATACAGCTAGCTAAAGATCGAGCTGGCTCAAGCATCTCCTTGTTGGTTGAGGCCCAGGTCCACCCTAAACAGTAGCGCCACCTTAAGTAAGTAACAATCCACGCTTGCACAACGCACATCCTGCCTCGATGACGATTGTCAACTTTTAGACATCTTTCAATCCTTCTTGGCATCCATTCAAAAATAAATTAACAAAAACGGAATCAAAGGCACATGGGGACATACAATGTAACAGTAACATATCCTGCATACATATTCGCTGTTCACTTTAACTTCAGTGTTTGTCCTCTTTTACACCATTTCCTTCGAACTACCATATCAAAGCGATTTAGTTTTTTCTACGAGTATTTTGTGACAAATTCCTTTGCCAAGGATATTCTTCAAATGCAAGATGTAGTCCTTGAACTGAATAACAAAGAATAACAATGTGTGGAATGTTTTGAAACGTTTCATTTCTCAAATTGACGCTTCTAGAGCAGTGAATCGATGAAGAGATAGATTCGGAGAATGAGGGTGTGTCCCTTCCTGTGACCATAAGGAAACTAACAAGCGGTCAAATTGATGCAAATATTTTTTCCATCGAGTTCCTGTGGAAGGGATGAAAACAATTGATTGTAGACAATCTTGTAGACAAGTATCAATCTCTAATGGAACACACGCCAATTCGTAAGACCCATCTCTCACTCATCCAATGCCATTTCTGTCAAGCTAGGACCGCCATCTATCCCTTTCAAAGTCAATAAGGGTTGTCCTCAGGGAAGAGTTCTCTCACTTTTTCTATGGGCTGTTGTCATTGTCTGATTGCACCTTCAAGGCGGGATTGATGGTAATGAGATTGCTGATGAGCTTGCCAGACAAAGAGTTCAATCAACATTTGTAGGTCCACCAACCACATTAAGTTAGAGCTCAAACCATGGAAGCATTCAGCAAATGGGCTCCGCCAAGCTAAAAAGTTCATCAATCACTTAAGCCATAAGATATGTCAAGACAATTTCACACCGAGCAAGCTTGATGCACTGGACACTGGACACTGTTCACTTAACTATCATCTCAACAAGCTAGACACACATTAGTCCAACGGACGTGTGCTGAAAGATGAAAAAACTGCGGGCACATCTTGTGCGAATGTCCCACAAGAGGTCGACCGAAAACACTTCAACAGGGGATTAACCAGCATGATCCTGGGGTTCATCTATGACCTCGATCTTACACGGATTCAAAACATTCTCCAGTTGCAGGCGAACTTTATCTGACACAAAAGGTGCTTTTCTAGTCTCTGTCAGATAGGTAGGAGGACTGAAAGAATTTACTTCTGCTATTCCAAGATAGGTGTCTTCCAAACGACTAGTTTCACCGTCTTATGTCAATCCAAAGGTACTTCGGCATAAAGTTCACAACCGAATCAGACATGTCCAGCTCTAGAAAGGTTAAAAGTGCTCAAAGCCCTCAGAGTGGATCAACTTTAGTCCCGATAATTCTTAAGTTCTGGCAACTCTGTCTTAAATTTTGACAGAAGTCCAACAGGAAAACATTTATTTTTGGTCAGCCCTGACTGGACTTTGACAAATGTCCGTTTTGCGGTGGAAAACAAAAGGACGACCGAAAATAGTTTTCAAAATGTTTGCTTCGATTTCCTGGAACTCAAAGCACACCATTGCCAGAGTGGCTACGGAAATAATTCTCTTGGCCTGCTGGCAAATTCACTCTTCAGCACTCAATACGGACCAAAGCTAGTGTAGTAAGCAGGAAACTATGTACTTGGTCTTGGATTCGGACCTCATTTTGACGAAGGTAACTGTTTGAGAAATAAATTTTGCGGCTTACGCTCGATATGGGAATGTTCTTCCTGATATCTTCCGACAAAACATGAAATTGGAGGTGAATCTCAGCTTGTTCAAGGATTGCCAAGAATTTTTGAAGTTTTTGTTTTTTGTTGTCCAAAAAGTTCCTCTACCTCGGCGACGTGACTGATTTATGGAGTGGGGATTATAAATGAGTTATTGTTGTTGGAAGTCAGGTTGTCGGTTATATGTGGGTGGTTGAGTATGTTCCTCTTTCAATGCAAGGGAGCGAGACAAAAAAAAAATCCTTTTTCATGCAGCAAAAAACCATCAATTCTTTGTGAACTCCTAAGACAGACAGAGATAGAGAGGTAAAGATGGGGAGAGAGAGAATGAAATCAACTTTCTTTTTTTTTTGTTTGCTACAATTGAATGTTGCTTGCATGTCCTTTTTGGTATTTTTTTTGTTGAAAACTTTTCTAAGCATTTCAAAATGAAGCCAAACAGTAGTACCTCTACACATACATCCAGCAGATGAGAGGACAAAGGGGAACCGTTTTGTACCTTTGCCAAGGATTTTCTATTGCCAAAAATATAAAATCGTTTTTGTTGTTATTAAAAGGAAAAAAGAAATGTGCATGTGTATAAGTGAATTTGGTCAATTGTCGTCCTGTTAAAGAGTTTCCACTGCGATATGGATGTGAGGACAACAACAAGGGAGCAAAAAGTAGGTGAAAGGACTTTATTGCACAACAAACTGAAAGGATATTAGAGTAGTAATCGTTTTTGTGATGTTTGTGCAAAATTTGATGTCCTTGTTTGGCCAAAATTCGTTACAGAACAGCTGGCGGCGCGGCGGGCAGGAACTCGAAAGCAATGGAAAGACTGTAATCCGGCTCTGTGGAGTATGCCTGCATTAGAAAATTATGTTTTCAATTTAGAAATTCGTTTGAATGCGGTAATTTTTCTGCTGATTATGCTCATATGTGGAAAGGATAACAGGAGAGTGAATGGGGACGCCTATGCAGTAGCCTTTAAAAAGCTAAATTCATTTGAACCATCTAAAACCAGTGGAGGCGTTATTAAGAAGTATGGTGGCATCAAAGTGGAACGTATTTATTGAGGAAAGTAAAACAGTTGTAGGACAGACTAAGACCTTAATAATCCCAGTCCTGCTCTACGGCGCAGAGGCATGGACTTTATCAAAAATGGATGAGGGTGCTTTTGACTGCTTCGAGAGGAAAATTCTTCGGATGATTTTCGGTCTCGTCTGCATAAACGGTGAGTGGAGGAGGAGATACAACGACGAATTGTATGGGCTGTACAGCGACATCGACTTAGCCAGAAGAGTGACGGTCCAACGACTGAGGTGGCTGGGTCATGTAGAGCGGATGGGCACCAATGCTCCGGTCCGAAAATTCTTCGAATCCGCCCCCGAGGGACAGCGCAGTAGAGGAAGACCGTGACTCAGGTGGCGCACGCAAGTTGAAGGGGACCTCAACCAACTTAGAGTGCAAACTGGAGGCAGCTAGCTAAGGATCGAGCTGGGTGGAGATGCTTGTTGGTTGAGGCCCAGGTCCTTTTCGGACTGTAGCGCCACCCGAAGTAAGTTAGTAAGGACAGACTTGTCTTATTTCTTTTGAGTTACACCGTCTTTAGACGATCATTGAGTGTGACAAATGGGAGAAAGAAGGTGATTTGAACTTGACACTTTCCCTTGGTCTTAGGGCTTTCAGGTTGGGGATTGTGCGTTGTCGTAATCACCATGACAAAACTTCAAAACTATAATTAGAAAGTATACTTAGGCAAGAAGTTTTCAGTTGTAGATATGTGAAGGAGAGCATCACTGCAATCAAAATGAACATTAGCCTGAAAGGCGTGCATGCCTACAGGGAAGAAAGATCAAAGAAAGCTTGTACACTCTTTTGAACAAGACTTACGAGCAGTGTTGCAGCCAAGCCATGATTTTAAAATTGTCTTGGCCGATTTTAACGCAAACCTAGGAAGAGAGCCTGCATGATGCCTCCGATAATGAAAACAGACCACGATTCCGAATATCCCGAACACCGCAAAGACAAGGAATTACGTATTGTGATTAAGATTGACATCGGGCGGCTTTAATCGCAAGATCTTCACGGACTTTCCCGATCCAGTGCCCTCTAATCTCTTAAGAGGTCATATGCTGCCATAGAGGGAACCCAGGAATGAGTTTCACAAAAGGGTAAAACTAGCAACAAGGGAACATTACTACTGAAGATTTAAACTACACTGTCAGGCTCAGACTCCACTGTGAGTCAACAATTCCATCCATCCGACGTGGACGAAGTAAAAATTGTTATGTATATCCTAACGTAAGTCCAAGAAAGCTGTTGGAAAATCCTTCGGGTGATTGATAACGACGAACTAACTGTATGTCCTGCTCAGGGATATCGACTTTGTCAGAAAACTCCAGAGTTTAGAGTTCGAATGCACATCAGTACACCGGTCCGGAGAGTCTTCGAGTCCACCCTGGCCTGGCACAGTTAAATAAATACGTGACTCAATTGGCATACAAAAGTAGAAAAGGACCTCGAAGTGCCAAATTATCTAACGATAGAGCTGCTTGGAGACACTTATTGGTTGAAGACTGGATTTGATCCAGTCTCTAGTGCCATCATAAGTAGGAAAGTTTTTACAAAGCAGAGGAACATCCATTTTGGAAGATGGGCCATCCCACATCCAAGCGTCCCAGAACATTAGTTTTGCACACAGAGGCTATTTTTCACTTCCACTGTCTGGAATCTAATGTGTGATGTGTGGCATGTTTAACGAAGCTCAGTTCGATAGCTTCCACCAAGGAAGTCTCTCGATATCTTGACTACAGCTAGAAGCGATAAACATCTTGAATTCAATCGGGATACGTTCCGACAAACTAAATTCGGTTTCAAACGCATCACTGGTAAGAATTGTTCTCCAAGATGGAAGTACCTACTTAAAAGGCATGAAATTTAGTGGCGACATGGTTGATGATCATAAACTCCTTAGCAAACTCCAGCCATTGAGTTGGGAAAGTTCAGAAACTTCCATTGCTGGTGCCAGACATCGATATAGACGTCTGAAGAGAACTGTAGGTCAAGTGTTAACCTTTAAATTCATTGATCTAACTTACACAGAGACTTTCCGAAATTTTATGACACACACACACAATCAAAATGCGTTTCACCCTCTCACTGAACTGTAGCGTGTACAAATAATTCTTTCCTTGACCTGGAACAGAGGACAGTCAAACAAATCACTCACAATTATTCCACACTCCTGCCGGGAGAGAGAAGTTTATCACTTTTACCGCCCCATCCGAATGCATTAAACCACAACCACCCTCGAATCCACCTTTATCAGGATAACAAAAACATTTGCAATAAATTCAAATCACTCCGCTGTTCCTCGTACACACACACTCACACAGGAAGGTGAACCCTTGTCTGATTATCCTTTCTATGGTGTTCTCACATGGAATTTTATTATCGGCACAAGGTGTGCCTTGTAAGCTTCCTTTGTGGCCTGGTCTTGTTTTTTTGGCGTATAAAAGTGACGATGGAATGGGGGGTGGGGTTACCCAACACCCACATAATACCTAAGATAGGGTAGGCATTTGGTCGGACTCTACGAATCAAGATTAACAAGGCCGATAGGAATGACTTTTAGCATACCGGCATGACGCGCATACCAATAGATATAGGATACACAACACCATAACATAGGATCATCCCTAGGACTACATCAACACAATGGGGATACACAACAAAACTAACTGCATATATCCAACAATGCCTCAGTTAACCTGAATTTGCGATAAAATTCTCAAGATAGCACACACACAATCCATTCGGTCAGGATGTCAGCTCATTAGGTGTTGTGTTAGGTGTCTACTTAGGGATATCCCCATGTATGTGTGTGTGTGTGTGTGGGTAGTGTTTACAAAACGGATTATGTAACGAGGAACAATGCTTATGTACGGGGCAATGTACCATGTAAAGGAAGTCCCATCTAGTTTGTTCGATAGAATCAACTGGACGAATGAAAGGATAATTGTTATTGTTATGCGGTGGTGGTTGGGTTTCCGATGGCATATGTTACGCGTCTAGATTAGCGATTATTTTATCGACGGAAGGTAACTGAATATTTGTTAATGAGGCAGGAGGCACGATTGAAAGAAAGACATACATAGATCGCAGATAAGATCATTTGAAGTGTATTTGCCTTTGTAGTGGAAAGAAACACTCCTTCAGATGAGTATAGTCCTCGAAATGTAAGTTTATGAAGACGTGTCACAGATCTGAGAGCTAGTGCTTTGATTACTGGAAGTTTGAGGTCGAAAAGATGAGCTTGTTGTATCACAATCTATTAGATTCTTTCCTCCTATGTCCTCGGACCTTAATGACATCTCGGGTAAAGGGATAAGGGATGTAATCCTCTTTCTCAACTCCACAGGCTGGATCTAGGCACCGACTGTCCCACACACATCATCAACCAGGTCACACGAGTCGTGGTAACAAAAAGGCACACGTAGTGCTACTTGGGTTTATGCTGAACCGCCATCTCTACCTACCTACCTATGTATGTCCTCGAGCTCTATGAGCCATACCTAGATGTAGTTCGGATAGCTAAGTCACTTCGACAACATTGGCTTGGGCACATGGAACTTATGAACAACGATGCTTCAGTCCTCAAGTTCAAGATGAAGACGAAGCTAGTGCTTGATGTCTGAAGACCACAAAAGACTGAGATGTCTCAGAAAAAGACCCGTTAAGCCTGAAGACTGATTGCTGCCATCGGTTATGCATATAGCAGCTTTGAAGCCCAGTCTATCAAAGACTCTAGTAATTTTGTTCATAATACCTCAACGAGTTTAAAATTTTAAATTTCTTTGACGTCGCGCGCCTTTGAAACGATGCACCAGATACAGAGATTGAGAAACATTATCCGTCCCACAACCACCCAACTCTGGTGAGTGAAATTTATCATTCACCTCCATGTGACCTTGTTGAATAATTCATAATACAATCCACTCCCCCAACCACTGGGCATACACCATCCATAAGAATCCAGAACCGTCGTCAATCTAAATTGCACAATTCTCGAGCGTAATGTTGCTTCAGTGCGACAAAACTTACAAAACGTGTTCTTTTATAAAATTATTCTCCGGGTACAGGTTTCCTTCATCCCCTTGCTGTATACCTTTTGAAAACATCATCCGACCAAGAAACCAGCCATTTACCCAAACCCACCACAGATACCATCACCCACAATGAAAAGTCCTTGCAATCTGAGTAAGGCAACATCGCAGAGCACATGTTTCTAACTTACTGTGGTAGACAACAACAACAACAACAACAACGATATGATGCTAACACTCACACAGAGATACAAAGAAATCCCCCTTTGGAGCCAATTGGTGCCGCGGTAGAATGTCAAGAATCGAGTTCGACTGAGGAACCTTAAATTTATGTGACATCGTAACAGGAAACATCAAAGCGGGTGCTGTGCGCGTTGTGTCGTATGCCGCCGCACACCAGCACAAAACTCTGCAATAGGGGATTCAATTTCAAATTCTTGGAACAATGAATGATTCCTTATTCCAGTTGAAAACAACACCACTGGGACAGACCATCGGTTGGAGAACGTGTGTGTGTGTGTGTTGGTGTAAGTTCGAATGAAATCTACTGACATACCTCGTACAGGTACTAATGTAAGAAATGAACGTCTCCTGGCTTCGCTTAACAGGTGATTAATGAATTTTCTACTCCTGGTAACATTTTTTTTTTTTTTAATTTAATTCATGGACGTAAGGACTTAAGGAATCTACCCAGAGAGAGGGAGACACACACACACACACAGTGACACATAGTGTCTTAAATTATCACTGTTTGTTGAAAGAAGGGTTTCCTTACGATTTTGGTTTTTTTTTTTTTCCTTCACAGCGCTTAGGAAGGAAGAAGACTTTAATTAAGGAATATTGATTGGAATCCGTAGGAGTTTCATTCGATCTTTCGATATAAATAATCCAAAGGATTTTAGGTTAATTGGGTTTCGAGTGAGACATTCATTTTCAGTAGGGGATAAGGGGAAGTAAAAGTTGAGCAATTCAACAAGAATTGTTGGCTTTTGTGAAAAAAAGTTTATGCGGGGGGTAGAATAGTAAAAAAAAAAAAAATGTTTTTGAGCACTTCCGGTGCAACGAGAAGCTTGAAACATACAGTAAACAGGTAGATCTTACCGCTCTTATAATTGATTAGCTTTTGATTGAACAAAAGGATTCTACTTCACAGAGGTTTGGGGAATAGGCCATGTCGTCTTGAGCCTACTGATCACCGTATCCCCTGCATATGTCATTAGCCGTTCAGGGGTAGTTTCTTCGTGTGGTATTTTAACATGTTGTGGCCGGTTAGGACTCATTTCAGCATTAACAGCGATTTTCTGTTTTTTTTTTAGAAGTTTGCTGGGCTTTGTTTTGTCGTATTCTGGCCCCAGGTCTCTGGTACTTCACAGGTGTCCATTAACGAATTTTGGTCGTTTTTGGTTCTAAGATGGTTCTTTTGAGACATAGAACTGTCCAGTCGTTGGGATTGTTTTCGTTTACCTCTACTGGGTTGATGATTTGATAAAATAACAGCTCTGGTGGTAAATCATCAAGACCGTTGGCTTTATTATTCTCTACCTTATCAATAACTATGCCAACCTTTACCAGATGGACTTCTATATCGGTTTTGTTATTCTGCTGTCCATTCATCAACTGAAAGTCAGTAACAAGGTTTCCTGATTGAAACCAGCAGCTAGCAAGCTTTCTTATACAACTTTCGGCTGTTGTTCTTACCGCGAGACTCTTCTATATCCCTGAGCTGGAAAGCCAGAAAGAAAAAAAGAAAGGTATTCTTTTTCTTCAATCTCTCCGCTCGATACTCTTCCCGCCCCAGTCTTGTTGTGAGCAGTCTGTTCTGTCACCTTGATTCTTTGTGCCCACTAATCTTCATCACTGCGTAGTAACGCAGGGTGGTGTCAGCTTCTTCCTTCACGATGGTCCGACATTGGATTTACGGATCGTTGTCGATTGTGACTGGTGATGTCTCTCTGTAGTCTTTGCCTACTCCAGGCACGCTTCGGCGTTCATTGAAAAATCTTCTTCTTAAGAAGTGGTCAGACTTGACGTTTGCCTCCCCATCGAAAATGTTAGATGCATCACGAGCAGCTATAAGCATGTGGTTCGATAAGGCCATTTGATGCCATTTTGTGAAGGCCATCCTCTCCGACTAACCTAGTAAACATTAAAATTTAGAAAACTGTGACTCAAGCATACCAAATAGACCCTTGAGGGCAACAAATACTGCTCCGGAATTGCCTTTGGATCTAACCAGATTGAGTGATCCCTTACATAGCCAGAAGAAGTGTGGAATATGAATGTTCCTTCAAGTTCCAAACGCTTAAGTACTGCATTTGTCGAAAGCGATCAGAACTTGAGACTTTAAAGTTCCTAAACCATTATTTCGTCTATGGAGACAACACTTAACGTAATTCAGCAGGTTATGGAAGGTTCCGGGACTGTTGGGTAGGTACATGCTACCCGAAGGTATCTTCTTCTTTGCAGCGAGGCCATTAGGTTAGGTTAGGTTGAGTGGCTGTCTCCATTAAGCAGGGCAACACTTAGGCCAGATCAAGGTCCATTGTGGTATTATGTAGAAAAACCGGGTGATCAGCATCAGAGACCTCACATGTGTAATTTCCTTAGGGAAGAAGATTGAAGTGAAGTTCTGTGTAATCTTGACGGTGTAAACCCTATCTTGTGCCACAATAAGTGTAGAACATATACTGCCATTGGAACGGTATAGAGCGAGCCCATTCGTTTCTTCCATTTTTCGTATTTGTCATCTGGATAGCCAACAAGAAAGGTGTCTTTGGATATATGCATACGAAAAATTCCATAGAGCTGGTCCCAGAATTGAGCCCTGAATTACTCATGATGTAAATTGATTTTTCTGAGATCTCTCTGTGGCATCGTTCATCTATCTCTGACGTAGTCCTTCACAATTTGCAAAAGATACTGTTGTACCCTGAAGGTCTTGCCTAAGGCGTTTAGAATGTCACACCGCCTAGCCGAGTTAAAAGCATTCAGTAGTAATACCACGATATTTTTTAATTTATGGTTACTTGCTGAACCTTTAGTCCTAACTGCCTCTGCGATAAGTCTCTTGTTTTCTATCCCCTGGACATCGGGATCCTGTACTCTAATGGCACTTATTTAGTGGGTTCAATATTTCTCATTCTTCTCCTGATGACTTTGGGTCTACGGTGTAAAAATCTTCTTCCTTCTGCAGGAGTATCACCTATCCACCAGCTCTCCTCCATTTGTTCGAAGTGTTTATCTAAAGAGTAGAAGCGTCATAGGCTTGGCGTGTGAGTAGATTCTCTGCTCCATTGCTCCTGTCATCAATTGGATCGTGCCTTTTTCTCTATCTATTTCGGATGTTAAGTTTAGTGTTCCATTGAGGTGTTTGTCTACGATTAGACTGCATAGCCTGCAGAGTTCTGTATATCTCTTCAGAAAGCCACAATAAATTCCAAACCACCAGCTTCATTGGAGTTTCTCTAGTCACTATCTCCATCAACAATAACCTCAAAGGGGTCTATAATGCCAGACAACTTAAGATGACAGATGATATTTCAACTGCAAAGCTGTCATTCACAACCTAAACTACAGCGCATCTGTCCAAAACAAGCAAGGAATCTACACTAGATTGACTGAATAGGTAAGGAATTCCCCTTCTTAGTTTTAAAATGCATGCAAAGAAGCCTCATTAAATGTTTTGTGCAAGCTGCTTGTTGATTACTAAAACCTGTAGCGTCATTATTCACTTTCCCCTTCTTATTGTTAAACAAACAAAAAATAACGTATACGCCACAGCTTTCATAATTTACCACCCGACCTATAACCTTTAACCCATTCAATCACTCTTCTCCCGGTGATCGTCGCGCCTCATTTATTCTCCAGCCAATTTCAACAATAAGCCCCGTCATATCATCAAATGACATCTTGACTCTGTAAATTTTTAAAACAGCCTTGAAATCCACTACAGAGGAGCTTCTCATTCATTCCGAAGCTAAATTTTCTTTTGTACATCTCACCCAACCCACCCACACACCGTCATCGTTTTTACCTCCCAAATTGTAAGCCCCACAACGAAAAATCAATTTCCTACAGTCCCATACCACCCGAGCAAAGTAAGAACCTTTTTACCCGGTACAAATTTATCCCAGAAGAGCACCCAGAAAGCAACCAGGTAGACATCCTTTTTTTTCGGCTTCCAAAAGAAGGAGATGCCTTTTTTTTTCTTCTTTTTGCACTTACACATCGATGCGAAATGAAATTTAAAGTCTAGCAACCGCACACGCACACACACGTAAATAAGAGTTCAAGCAGCCAGTCGGTCGCCTTAAAAAAAGGGCGAAAATTTGTGTCTATCTATATTTAGAGGCCGAAAATGTTCCCTCCCCTATGTGAGAGCTTCCCGCTTTGTGGGCCCCCATGATTTGCGGCAGAGATTAAACACGGATACATTTGCATTTGTATTTACCCAAACCTGTACTGTGATAGTCAGTCAGCCATCTACCATCCACAGGCAGCATAGGTCTTTGCCGCAAGCACCTTAACTTAGGTATCGAGGAACATCGACATCGACAGGAACAGTAGGCCTTATAGGGATGGAATTTTCGTCCCCTTAGTCGGAGAGTTTGTCTTCCCTCTATAAAGGATGTATACATCGTTTATTTTTCGGGAGAGCTATACAAAGGGAATCAACAAAACGGGAGAGAGCGACACCTAAGCAAAGGAAGTCAAAGAGTAAAAAAGAAACGTGAATGGGAAGACTTGTTGATATCCTGTCGCATGTAATAAAGCTTTTTTAGCATCTGAAGCTTCTATCAGTGCCACCACCACACCCCTCTGTTAAAAAACGAACGAAAGGAGAAAAAAAAGAATTCTCTTTGCTTACTCAATTGAACGACAAGAGTACCGCATTAAGGACCTTTGGCCAAAGAACAATGAGCAGCGAAATCCTCGACGAAAATCCCGTCTTTATTGTTGTAAATTTAAATGAAGGTAATTAAGGAACAAGCCATTCAAAAAAGGGGATCACACGCACCGCAGTGGGAGTGGGCAAGGAAGGAGTACGTTCGTAAAGCTTTCAAAAAAGACGCGCAACAATCGGCCGGATAATGCTGAAAAAAGGGAGGAAAGCTCCGGCTTCAACTCCGACAACCCTTGGGAGAAAACTTTTTACTCACACTGGAAGAGAGTGAGGAGAGAAAACTCAGCGAATTTAGCTTAGCGCATGATTTTCAAATTAAAGCAAAGTTGCTTCCAAACTGTGATGCCAATGGAACAATCTTGGCGGGTAAAATTTCATACATGTTTGATACAGGAACTTACACTTTATGTGAAACAATGGAGTCGATCAGGGGAATAGAAAGTTTGCCTAGAGTCTTGAAGTGGTGGCAATAATAAGACGCTCTACCATATAGAGTTCACGTTAGTCGCGTGGACATAGAAGGAGCCTTTAAGAATGAAGCAACAAGATAGGCACTAGGCCAACTCAACAAAAACTCCAACTCAGCTCAGAAAAATAAAATGGCGGATGAATTAGCAAGGAAGGAGAACTCTGAACAAAATGAAAACAAGGCACACTCTTGCTCTAAACAGATCACACTTAACGGTCTTTATAGGGCTTGCCTTAGAAGAATGCACAAAATTACAGACGACCTATGCCGAGGCTACGGTGATAAAAATTAGAAAGAGAGCTCAACTCATTTCCTATACAAACCAGAAAATCTGGAGACCTTTTGGATGTGAGTCCTGGAAAGGTTTCGTCAGTTACATGCAAGTTTCTGAACTCCATAGGATGGATCTAAAAACTACACTCTTAGCCACCCCCATCAACATACTGGTCACATGAGTTGTGGTATCAAAACGGCGCCTCCGTCTGCTTGTGTCTCTAGCAGGTTCACCAAAACCTACATACAAAGGTTAGTTGTCGAAGGCTGTAAAGCTTGTAAAGGCCTTAGAAGGAAAGTTCAAAAGGTCATATTTGAATGAATAGTCATTGTTCACAGGTTAGCCTTGAAAGACTAACAGTGGTCCCTGCAGCTCAATGAATTAGACTCCTGATTGAGCCGACAGAAGTTCGAATCTCATTTTGAAAAATCACTGGTCATACTCAAACTGAAGTTCTGTTTTGAGTCCCTCAAACTGAAGACGACTGCATACATGCATAGGAGATCTTCAGGAAATAAACAAAGACAAACATCAAAGAATCAGGGTCAGGATCAAGACAGTAAGCGACCACATGAAGACGAGAAATGAAACAAAGGCTAGGGATGACACTCATGAATTGCCCTCACATTGAAAGCTGCTCTAGGTTACCTCTTGTCTAACTTCTGCTGGATTTCGAGACGTTAAGATTTAAGCGTAATGCGGAGCTGAAAAATTCGCAAAGCATAGCACAATACCCACTGATGTACCTTAAAACGAGAAACTTGCCACGATGCCTCTGACAGAGGTTGTGAAGAAGTTCGTCTATCTAGGCTCTGCTTTCAATTTTATCAATGACATCAGCGCAGATATTAAAGAAAAGCAGTAGTCGAATCGGATGGAATGTTTAGGGAGCAAAGTTTGACATTCGATGTCCATGGAGGAGCAGATTTAGGCACGAACAATAAGAGGTATTCAGGGAAGTCGACATGGGCAAAAAGATGGCTTCCATTCCACCACTGAGGGACTACACAAACTTGGACACAAACCAATTCGGCGTTCGCAACTGGATACAGCTGACTTTGGTACTGGCTTGAGAATCCTGTTGGTTGGGGCCCTGATTCACCCCGAACTGTAGAGCCATCATAAGTCAGTAAGTGAAGACTGAGAAACCCTAGGTCTTATCATCAATGGGACTTTCCTGGTTTTAGAACCTAGTAAGAAGGAGAAGACCTGAATTTGAATTTGGTCTTCTGAATTTGGCAATCTGATCTGTCCTACTGGCTTGCTGTTAGTTGCAAGCCACTTGGTGTCAGATTTAGCTTTGTTTCTATGGATTGACACCCGAAAATGGTTTAAGGCAACGAGTGCACACATTTTCCCCACCCAAATCCTTTAAAAAAAACTAAAACCCCAACCACATCATAGAAAAACATTTTATGCATCGCCCCTGATCGCCGCCACTGGTTTGTTGAAAGAAATGCTAACACGAGTGTTACCACAAATGTTCTCCTTACCACTTATACTGAAGAAACTTTGCCTCGAAGTCCTTCAAACGAATTGGTTTACCACTCATTCACTCATCCTTTCCCTTTGACTGATGTAAGTGAAGTGAGTGAAGTCGCGTCAGCCACCCTTACACGCAATTCTTACTCAATCACGCACATAAACACACAAGCACTCAAGTGATTAATGTAGGACTACGGTGCGAATGGGTGATATTTTTTTTTTTACTGACGTCATGGAGTCCTATGACCTCTATTCTCATGGTGATTCCGGAATTGTTGTTGTCGTTATTGAGTGGACCAGACGCCTGTACGTATGCAACACCGAAAATGCAAATCGAGGCAAATCTCACCCAGGATTTCACGGTTTTTTTTCCGGTTTGTTGTTATTTTCATTGCTTATGTCCTTTTTTTTATCATTCGTGGCAAGTGTGTATGTGTGGTAAGCCTTGGCTTTACGTTTCATTTGGTTTTTGGTTACTTGAATCGACGTCATTTGGGATATTTTTGTTGACTCTTTCTTTGTTGTTGATTGTGTGTCTTCGTCGCTGAATCACTTCATCATACTTAGAGGAAACTTCTTCTAGATTAGTGTGTGTGCCCGCCTAGGTTTGTGTCTGTGTGAAATTTTGATGGAGTATCCTTATATTTCAAAGTCCCCCCCCCATTTGGTTCGTAACTGATCTGACGTAATGCCTTCTCGGTGATTTAATTTAAAAAGAAAAAGAAGGACGAACGGAATCGGGCAGGTTTCTCTCTCTCTTATGTTTGTTGTTCTCTTCCGTTTTGGCTTTCGTTTATTTATTTCTCTGAATTCGTTATTTGGGTGTATTTTCATTGTTTGTGCACGGCCGTCAGGATTTTCAGATCAAGGAGAGCCACCCACGTCGCCAGGGGCGTTTGTGGTCAATAAAAACAACAGCACGCGGTGCGGTACCTAACCTACACGAAGCAATTGCATTGAGGATATGTCGGAACATGGTTTTGTTTTATCCATTTATTATCCAACTTTCTTCGGCTCACCTTGAAGGGCGAGTAGTCAAACGGTATAATTAGGACCCGATGGGGGTTTGTTAAAATTCAAATTGAATTAGAAATATAGTTGCTCGTCATGTTTGTCTGCATGTGTGTGTGTTTGTTTTTAAGGATAATTACGAACGAGTATGCAGAGCAATAGGATTTGATAGCTTCATGCCAGGATAATGCATTTCATTTTGAAAAGGATTTTCTGAATAGGCTACGTTTGGTAGTGAATAGGGAAAGGGTGATGCAATTGAATTTGCATATCGCATGTGGAATGAATCCGGAACTGTGTAGCTTTTGGGGATTGCGAGCCGTATTCCCATTTGTTTTGCAGTAGTTTGTGCATTCAAACGTGTGTAATTTGTGTACAAATTAATTTTATCATTTGCGAGTGGAAAGTGGATTGTAAAGTTGATTGAAGCACTCCGTACTCTTTGGGCTGGTGGCATAGTCGATTCGGTTTTTTTGCAATATGAAGACGTTTTGACATTTAGAAAGGAAATTTTCAACGCAAGGATAGTCTTTGGCTACTTAAGCGTTGCGGTGGGATCAATTAGAGTCTCAGACTTTTTCGTTACTATCGTTTTTTCGATGGATCTCAACCGAATCGCAGACTCTAAGCGTTTTTACTTACTTATCAGGTCAGCGACCTGCAGTCTGAGCCACTTTCTATTCTTCACTGTTGCGGGCATGGTGCTTCCAGTTAACAAGACTAAAGCCTCTAGAGTCCGCGAATGCCTGATTTTTAAACTGAAGGTTCATTCTCCCTCTTCTTCGTGAACCAGGTGGCTGGGATTCGAAGACCCTCGTAGCTGGAGCATTCTCGTCCATTTCCTTGATGTGGCCGATCCAGTGTAGCCGACGGATTTTTGCTTTCCCGACTACAACCCCATCTCTATACAGCTCGTAGAGTTGGCGGTTATATCTTCTCCTCCATTCGCCCTCCTCGCTCTGGCTGTTTCTGCGGGTAATTTTAGAGAGGAATACCCAGATCGATGTGGTATCACAATGGACCTGCATTGGTCAAAGTTTGGCTGCATCGAATCCAGTCTGCCACTTCAACTTAATCTAACCTAGAAGCAGCAAGTTTGAAGTCATCACCTTCTTCCGTGAGCTTTTTTCCCCACCCCCAGGAGCCCATTACTTTAAGAGCAAGCTCCGGTCTAGGTTTTATTTGCGATAAAGACCTTAACCTCCGATTTTACATTGATTATATTCTCCGGCTTTCTTATAACGTTGGTCTAAGGAATTCTCAAACCCTTAAGTCATACCTTTGTTAGGCCAGTTTTGTACACAAGATCACAAAACCCATTCGTTGACAGTCGAAACCGTACAGCGTAAGTAGATTTGTTTTGCCTTATGTGGTCTCTTATGGGTCGACTGCTATACTTGCCTCTTAATTGACCAGTTGTTAGCCGGTACGATAGACTTCCTCGCTCTACTGCTAATGATCTTTCTTAACTCTAAGCTCTAACCTCTGCAACCTTATGTCTGTCACCATCTTTCGCCTCATTTACCACCGCAACAAAACTGCAGTCCGACTGGGACAATCTTCGAATCCGCCCTGAACGAATGACACAGTAGAGGAAGACAGCAACTCAGGTACATATGTGCGAAACTGAGAACTTCTAAAGACGTTTGTTGGTTCAGACTCAGGTCCACAATGAAACTGTTACACAATTTAGGCTTCAACTGCTGCCTAGGGGCTGTAAAATGTTAGTCCAAACATTTTGTCAAAGAATCATAAGGCGTCAGTTCGTTACTGTTATGCAGATGAATCAGCAAATTAGTCCTTAAATCTACATTGTATGGTGATGCACCCTTGTGATGAAGAATTTTAAATCGTTTTGGTTATTTCTTGACGGCGAGATGAGTGCATGATGGCTTTGATGCCAGTCTGCAATGATTGGTCTTGCCTAGAACTATTCGAAAAGCGTCGATGATGTACGGAGTGACGGCAGTGACAAGACATCAAAACCAATGATTGCCGTTTCACATTCATCCACGATCAACTATCGCATGTGCTTTCTCCATCGTTCCCATTTGTATCGAGATTTTTCCCCAAAACCCACCCTAACTAACCAAAATTAATCACGTCACTGACTATACAGTGTCCCAGTGACAGTGTCGACAAATTCAAATTCTTTCGACTCAGCGAAATATTTCGTCATCGAATCTGAAAAGAAAAAAATTCATCCACACGCAGTGTGTTTGGAAAAATCTCAACTGATAACGGTTTCCATGCCGAAAAAGTTCATCCGTGACATATACGCAAGATTTGGAAGCATCCACCGAGAGCGAGCGAAAATCACCGAAAAATCAAAACCCCCCTCCCTCCAAATAGAGAACAAGAGAGAGGGATTGAGAGCGAGAGCGCGCACTTTCTAGACTTTCGCAAACACCCTCCATCCCCTAGATGCGTATCCAACAACTGATTTTCCTCTCGCCCACCCTCTCAGTGCTGATTTTCCCTTTTTTTTTTAGCTCATTTTCCACCCCTAAAACCATCCAACGTCTAGGGGCTTTTTGCAAAACACATCAGATGTAAGCTTTCAGTCCCGGATTGTCTGTTGCTGGGTAATGTCTGCCCCAGAGGAAGCGTACTAACAACGCGAACGGTTTGCGGTACACAGTGGTTTTTCTTTTTTTGCTAAATTCGTTGACAAAAATAGAATTTTTTTTTATTTTTCTCAATTTTCAATCCGAAGAAAATAAAAAATTTAAAAAAAAAATCAAAGAAAAGCACCTCAAGTGTTCTGTCAAAGAAAAAGTATCTCAAAAAGATACTTGTACAAAAAAAAAAAAAAAATTCTCGCGGTGAGGGTGTTCTTCTTCTTCTTCTTCTAGTCCTTTGTACATCATTTTGTTGAAAAAAAAAAAGAAAATCTCAAAAAATCCCAAAAGGAAAGCCATAACGAGAAAATTGGTCGCCACCACGAAGCGAAGAGAAGAAGAAAATTTTAGAAAATCCCGAGCCTTTCCGTCTGCCAGTGTGAAATAAAAGTGAAACCGAAGAAAGGGGAGAGCATAAAGGAAAAAAGAAAAAAAGTGCTAAAGTTAGAGAGCAAAAGAGAGTGGCAAGCGGCAAAAGTAGTGAAAGTGTGTAACTTGTGATGAAGTGAATATTCTACGCCAAACGATCCCCCGGCTCCCGCATTCTACTCTACTCTGTCTCCTAAGATTTCCTTCTGTGTGCCGATATTTCTTCCCTGAGGTGTAAGTGTGTTTTTTTCGTGTGGATATTTGAGAGAGCTCTATCCCGTTACGGGATCTCTTCATCCGATCATTGCAAGTGACAAGGATTAAAAGGGATTTCTTCAGTTTCCTGCCTCAACAAAACCTGTGAATCCTTGTAAGTGAAATATTTATTTTGATGGAATGCACACAAGCTGGAGCCTATGTGGAGGTGTAGGGATGAAAAAAAATTTATTTTCCTGGGCTGGATTTTACTTTTAGTTTGTTTGTTCATTTACACATGACAGTGCTGCTGGAGATACGCAAGTTATTCCCAGTCAATCTTGGCCAGTGAAGGGGGGCGACGACACCAGATGAATGGAATTATTTCGAAAAATTCCTTTTTCCAGATGAATTTTTGGTTTCAAGAAGATTTACCTTCTCAAGGAGAGCGCAACATTGACTGGGAGAGTGAAAAAATCCTTGCGGAGTTTTTCTTTACCACATTGTGTGTTACTTTGGTACAGTGACTCATGGCAAAATTCCACGAGGGAAAATTGTATACACGTTGCTTTTCAAGATTGCTTAGATAAATTTGTCGATTTTTCGATCATAAACTGGTATCAACTGACCAATTTATCTGTCTGTACAAGGATTCGGTGAGTCGTGATCCTTTCGTAACCTCAACCACTTAATGAAAATTAAAACTGCAGGCTTGTGTTACAACAATAAGAAAGCCAAAGTGACTTAGTAGTGTCACCTTCGTGTGAATATAAAGAGGAATGGGAGCTTGGTTTTTGGATGAGGATTCCCACCTTTCTTGAGGACGATCTTGTTAGACAACATAGACGCACAGATCGAGACAGCTATTCGAGTTTGGTCAAATGATTTTGCAGTGATGTTTGTGGCTGTAGAAAAAACAGGGTGTTGGACATTCCTGGGAACTGTGCAGTTGACAAACTAGTCAGATAAGGCTCTTTCGGTACAAACAGTAGGAATCGTGACCGCGTCCTTTGTTGAACAAATACAAGCCGATTTGCTCTATCGAAATCATGGATGGAAACATCAAGTCTGGTTTACTTGGGATCTTCGTGTTAATTCGACCAACAAAAGAGTGGACAGTACTCCCTCCAAACTCACCCACAAATACTCAGAATCCAACTTATTCAGCCACAACGGGCTTCAATTACGGCTTAGTGTAGGTACAGCACTCCGGTTTTTCGCTGAAGTGTGTCACCGTTTCGAAATTCCAGAAGTGGTCGAGTTCAGACCCTTTCTTTCCTTTCAAAACAAGCGATGAATCTTTTTTTTTTAGCGGGATCTGGGCATTCTCCCAGCGTCTAACAGAGTTTGGTTCGGAGGTATTTGGTGGCAAAACAGACTCCATCATCGTATCATACTTTCTAAAACTTCAAACACCTACCCATCGAGGTCTTTTAGCCTCGTTACTACCTCGCGAAACTAAGCTACTTCGGTGGACCTTTGCGCAGATTTGAGGGGTAGGGACTTCGGTGAGTTGTTAGGTTCGGCTATCGACCATTGTTGGTGTCATTTCGCTGTTATGTGTAGTCGTGTTGTAATTGCCAGAACCCTCGTCTGATCGGTTTGGTCGGATTCAAGGAACCGTCCGTCCCTTCTTGTTGGTTGTTGATTTGCTTTGACTTATGTCATAAGACATACTCAGCGAATGGGCAATGTCTGTATTGATTTCTGCAGGAGCTACAGGGGTAAGGAAAAGAAAGAATCTTTCATACACTTTCTTTTACATACGTGAACGTGGACCTTTAACAAGAAGTTTCTTCAGATAGACCGTTCATTAACTGACTGCCTCCAGTTGTGCACTTCAAGTTGTTTGAGGTCCCTTTCTTTTTGCATGCTCCACTCAAAAGGAGGTCTTTCGCTACTACGTTGTCCTTGCGGACTTTTTTGGACTAGGAGCTCGTATATTTTGTCGTTGAAACTCCTCCTTTAAATCCCATCAAAGCGAACGGATTCACTCGAAATGACCAAGAATATCTTCATCTGCCTTCAATAAAGTCCATGCTTCGTATACATAAAGTAAGACTGAGTTGATTAGGGTCTTGTACAGAGTTTGCTTAGTTGTCTTAGGGCTTGTTAGCCCTTCTAATTTTTCGTTTGATTTCTGATGAGATTTCGTTGTTAGAAGTGATAGCAGAGCCAAGGTAAACAAAGTCCTGTACTACCTCAAACTTATAGCTATCCACTGCCCGAATTATGTTGAGTGTCCATACTTTTGCAGTAAATACTTCGTTTTGCCTTCGTTTACAGCCAAACTCGTTTTGGAAGCTTCCATCTCAATACTCACGAATGCGTTGGTATGGCCAATTATGTCAATATCGTTGGAGCACGCAAGTATCATCTGGTGTAGACTCTGTTCGTCAGACATACATTCGTCTAATCAAATCTTGGAAATAAGTTGGTATATGCCGGTCCAGCAGCTTTGTTGGACTTCAGTTTGGATATTGCTATCCGAACTTCGACTGGATCAGGTGGACGGAAGTTTTGGCAATCGTCGTCTAAGTTTATGGTTAGTTTTGCCTGATAGTGGTATGTTGGTCCTTGTCGCCGATATACAGCCTCCAAAGGCTTCCTTCTTCATGTCTTCAGGTTTCTGTACGGACTCTACTTCCCTTAAACTTCAGCAGTCCACATATAGTTCCTGGAGTAGCATCTCCTTCAATATTTTTAAATGTGTGCTTCTCATGCCTTTTTTTCTTCTTTTGAAGAAGTTAATGTTCTCCCCGACTCTTTTTGCTCGTAGAGCCTGCGTGCAGCTGTGGTGCTTTTTGTTTCGCTGACGGCATTCCACATCGGAGTTGGCAACGTTACCACACGGAGTTGCGATTGCAGTCCATCAATGTTGTATCTTCTCAGAGTATTTCTTGTTGTGGTTGTAACGTTTGGGATATGCACACATTCATATGTTGACTCCAATAAGGTAGTGATCCTACTCAATGTTGGCCGCTCAGAATGTTCGGACATTCATGCCATGGATCGACCGCAATTTAATCAATTCGATTGGCAGTTTGATGATCAGGAGACCGTCAGGTCTCCTTGTGGATATTGAGATGAGGAAACGGTGTGCTTGCTTAAGTTCATTTCTCGAAATGGCATGGCCAATGATATCCTCCTGTTCCACCACAACTTTACCGTCATATTTAGGACATTGCTCATAAGTCTTGTGGAAGAGCTCTTATAAACAAGAGCGTCGTCTGTGTCTTCTGTGAGGGTATGAGCGAATACAACACTGATAATTGCGAATTTGGCTTTAAGACCTTTGCTTAAGTCTCGGGAGCTTAAGACTTTTTACATCAGTCTGCCGCGTACGATAAATCCGCATCCGAATAGGTGTACCCTCTGTAGCAATCATAATAAATGCCAGAGCTTTTGCCCAGTCCACCACATCGCACTTGGCGATTATAAGGGTTGTTCGCTAGCACGTGGCCTGTTAAGATGCTTGTGCTCGTAACCTAGTGTTATCAGGCAGTTACTCCGACGCCACAACATCCAACCTCGAGGACCAGTTCCACTTTGAGGGCCACTAGGACGCGGGGTCGGTTAAACCCCATTTCGGCGATGTGAGCACTGTCATTGATCCAATAAGGGCTTATCCACCACCATCCTTATCGGTCTGAGCTCGGATTATGTCGGAATAGCTCAGATAAGGTCCTATTTTCGTTCCGTAATTTTTGCTTCATCGTTGATTCTATCTGGGAAATTCATCCGCTGTCCCGTTTATAGTACTGCTGGTCAACACTCGGGGGTCTTTCCAGCTCTACCACTGCAGTAGAGGTCCAGAGTGTCCTCCATGGC
Source organism: Criorhina ranunculi (assembly GCA_951813785.1). Taxonomy (NCBI): domain Eukaryota; kingdom Metazoa; phylum Arthropoda; class Insecta; order Diptera; family Syrphidae; genus Criorhina; species Criorhina ranunculi. The sequence goes on from OX638383.1 coordinate 45,438,215, forward strand.
CTCCATTGTTGCAGTGGGTGTCGATCTAAGAGATCCTTTTGGATTTTGCTAAAACACTGCTTTTGACTAAACTGCACAACCAATGTACCCAAGAGGGATCCTTTTATTTGAGTGGCTAAGCAAAACCTACACACACAAACAACCCAACCGAGATTCTAAGCCCAAAGCTATCATCGGCTCGTCTCATGTTCACTCTGGTTTGCCGTTTAATTGAATTTCATTTACCCTCTTGCATTACTGACCAGACATGCAGACCAGTCTGCTGATCCTGTGGCAGGAACAAGTGAACGATTTTAAACAAACACCAGATGTCGTAGTGCACTCATTTAAATTTTACGATTCACCACCCTTATGAGGAGTAGGTACTCTCTGTTGGCTCCTTTCGAATGTAAAAAAAAAAAAAACACACACACCATGCGCAAACATTCGTATCCTGAATTGGTTACTACACTGAATCGTGGCTGGCGCTTTTTTTCATTCTTTATCTCTCTCTCTTTGTGTGTCCCTATCCGTATCCCTAGCCCCAATTTAAGACTCCACAATGCGTGTACTTTTTTCCCCATATTTCATTATTATTTCGTTTCGCCTTTTGTTTTAGGATCTACCGCACAATACAGCAGAGTATACACAGGAAATGTGTGTGTACACGAACGCACAGAGGGACATTCGCACCCATTCACCCAACATCTTGCGTGTGTGTGTTTGTGTATTTTATCCGTTCAGGTCGGTTTTTGCTCTTTCTTGTTTTGTTCTCCTTTATTTTTGGGGGCAAATAAAAGGACGGTTAATGGAATTCCATTCTAGCGCTGCCAAAACCAGAGACCGGCCTAGCAGCACACTGAGCTATGTTAACTATTATCTTTTGCAAAACGAAGTTAGAAGAGCGGGGAGGGGGTGGTGGTGTATGGGTGAGAGACATATTTCTTAGGATCGGCTTAGTAAATATGAAAATACTTGGAATTTTATTCTCCGTTACTGTTATCCTTGCGGCCAAAAACGACAACGGCGACGTCGACGACGACGGCATGGCGGGCTCGGCAATGGCAGCAGTTGGGAAGCTGGATGGAACTAACTAGAGTTATTGCGACTTTTTTTGTTTTCCTTCTCTCCATCTCGCTCTCTTTTTGTTTCATTATCCTTGTGTTATGTTTTGTATACGAGTAGTATATGTGGCAACGTCCATTGTTGTTATGGATAAGGATTTGTAACCAGAGACGAGGACGAGCACAAGGAGACGGGGCTTTGATAGGAATTTAAATGACAATTTTATGTTTACTCCCTCTTTCGTTTGACTGGGTAATTTGTTGTTGTTTGGGGTTTTTTTTTTTGTTGTACTGTTTTGTAACTGACTTTTGGAAAACATTTTTATATGTGTGTAGTTGTGTTGTAAAGGTCGTGCGTAAGAATAAATTATACGCGCGTTCGTCGACACTCTTTTGTGTTTTGGTGATGGGATGGGATTGGATGGGTTCCTACAACTAATGAGGGGAGGGTGTGCCAATGAGAGAGACAGTCAAAGCAGAGGGAGGATGAGAGGGTGAAATTAATTTCTACAAAAAGGAAATTGTTTTTACGTATTTTTTTTGTTTTGTTTTGTTGTTGTATAGTTTTAACAACGTATTTTTAGTAATTATATTTTCAAACCCTTTAGCCTCTCGTCCTTTTGGTGTGCGAAAGTTGGCAGGTATATACCTTCTAATGAAGATAAGTTGTAAGAGATGCTGTAGGTTGTTGAAAAAGGAGGAAATGGGATGAATTAAGCACCCATTATGGGAAGTAACATAGATTTTTTGATAACAAAATGGAGTCATTCAAAAATGGAGTCACATTCGAGAGTGTTTTTTACGGGAATAAGGAGATAAGAAATGAGTTTCATTAATTGCTGAGGGGGGCGATACGAATTGTTGACTTATGAACCTGAGCAATAACAAAGTTTTCTTTCTTTAATTTTGTCCTTTGAAAAGGTAAGCTTCTGCTGGAATGGTTGCAAGGTAAGAGTGGAGTTTGTGAAGGTACCGAACATTGTGCTAATTACCAGTGGCTTGTAAGTGTACTGACTCAAGTGATGGGACTGATGCTCCCCCTTAGTATTCCATTCAGGAATGATTCATTCGTTGAAAATGCCTGAGGTTTACAGCTGTGTATAGTCGGTTGCAGTGTAGATCTACAAGGAGGTTTGAGAATGGTTCAGAATCGAACTTCTTGTGTTTGAACATTAACCGTAGCTTCTTTGACACCGTAGTACAATTTCTAATACCTCTACTGTCGGGTATTTGCACACGTGTCTTAGAAGATTCTGTCACCAACTGCGGAGTCAACTTTTGAAATGTTTTGTGAAGATTTGAGTTTTGAACTTTTCAAGTCGATTTTCAATGAAAACGAGACCGTACATTTTTTCATAAAATGCAGCCTCCATCTGGTCATTGACTGACTATATGTTGGGTCATGGTAGCTCCGCCAGTTCAAAAAGGTTTAGGCCAAATGGGAGGCATCACTTCAACGTCTGCCACTTCTTGCCTGGAGGGAAAAATTTCCTAAGACATTCAAACATTTATGCATGTCACATGTCTTTCATCTTTAGCGATGAGGCCCATTTCTGGATGAATGGGTGCGTCAACAAACAAAATTGTTGAATTTGGGACGATACCAATCCACATGAGATCCAAGAGCGTCCAATGCATCCCGAAATGGTTACTGTTTGGTGTGGATTTTGGGCTGGCGGCGTCATCGGTCCATATTTCCTTGAGAACGACGTTGGTTGGGTCATCACCGTCAACGGCGAGCGCTATAGGTCGATGATTACCAACTTCTTTTGGCTTGAATTGGATGATATGGACACCAACGACATGTGGTTTCAACAGGACGGCGCTACGTGCCACACAGCTCATGCCACATTGGAAATTTTGCACAAGCGATTCGAGGGCATGGTCATCTCACGTGGAGGTGGCCACCGAGATCATGCCATTTGACCACGTTAGACTCCTTTTTGTGGGGCTTTCTGAAGTCACAGGTCTATGCGAATAAGCCACAAACCGCAGCGGCCTTCAAAGCCAACATAACCCATGCCATCGGTCAAATTCAGCCACACAGAGAAGCTGCGGCGGACATTTGAACGATGTTATATTCCATACATAATGGCATCGATAGGCCTTTCAAAGGAATAAAACATTTCGATGATATCTCACGCACACTTTGTTTTATTTAAATTTAAAGATAGGAGCGCTTAATGAAATACACTATAGTTCTGTTTCCCCAATTCCCAGTATGTTGCTGCTCCTTCAATGACCAAGTAAAAGAAAGATAATTCACAAATTATCAACATGCCTGATGCCAGCCAGCTCCGCATAGACTCCGTCATGCCATTGCTCCACGTGCTAAAAGGTTTCTCTAAATATTTCTGCGGAAGCTGCAGAGATATAGAAGAGAAATAACAATGCGTCCAATTTCTTAAAACGGAGGTCTTCCTCGTCACCTCGAACCTGGGCACTGTAATTGGAAAATCCTCTTGGCTGGATCAGTGTAGTCGACTTGTTTTGTCGGCTCTTTAGGCTGCCTCCAAAACTTGATAGAGCTCAGAGAGTTTGGTCTGATTTTGAACTTGTCGTCCCGGACTCGGCACCATATAGCAGACTAAGCAGTAACAGTGTTCTGTAAAGCATGCATTTCCTCTTCCAGATTAAGTCTTGATCCTATTTGTTTCGCCAAACCCGAAGTAGCAGCGATTTCCTACGGTAAGTAGTTGCATTCTGGGATCATTCGTTAAGTTGATGTTTACTCCGAAGTAGATAAACTCTTTAACTATCATACTTCGAAGTTTCGTCCTAGGCGATGACCAGATGCTTCTTTGCTTGTTGACAACATGTACCTACATACTTGGTTTTGCCCTCTTTTACTTTAAGGCCAACTCGTTTCGACTGATGCACACTGGGAGCGACCGATGATGTCGATGCCGTCTACATATCCCATCAGATGGACAGATTTATTGAAGGTATCTATTCTAGATTGATAAAATCACATGATAGCATACCTCCTTGTCGAAATCCGGTGCATGTCTGAAGAAGTTCCGAAGAACTGTTTCCAAATTGCTCATTGTATTGCGTGTTTTTCAGCGTCATGCAGCGCAGCTGGATCAGTTTTGTTAGTACTACCAATTCCAATGCCTCAAGAGTTGGTGCGAGACATAGGCTAACCTTCCTTGTAGATTCAGCATATTGCTCTGATATGCCAGTGAGCAGGCATATTCTGTATTTGAAAAACTCTGCTCGGAACCCATCAGAGCCGTGCAAGCTTACCACTAATGAACTATACACCCTGGGGGATTTGGTCACTTAAATCAGTGCCAACCACATCCCTCAAAGTGCTTTTTCCTATGTTCTGCAAATGCCCAAGGCCTTATCAATAAAACTTCAATAAAAAAACTATAAAATTGCAAATTCCATTGACAAAACTAAAACAAAAGGACATTCCATTCCTTCATCAGCTTACAACCACTTTTCCACACTTCTGCCCACCGTGCAACATTTTATTTTAATTCCCTTCTCGCTTAGTCGACACAAAATTTTTCTATTCACCAGCTCCTCTCTCCCCGATTGGCACTCAAAAATCAATATTTTCACTAATTGGTCCTCGAATTGAAATCCTGAAATTGCAATTCAATGCTTCGACATGCCTACACAGCAGCTTGTCGCTGTCACTAACCCATATTAGGGTTGTGAAACAAGTGAGTATGAGTACAATCATGATTGTGAGTCATTTGAGAGGCAATTCAATGTACGATCCTCATGTTATCCGTTTCCGTTAACAGCAAGGACATGCTCGTTTTGTACTAATGGGTTACGACAAAAAACGAAAATTTCCACATTTTGGTTGATTTTCACTTCCAATTTGATTAAGTCCTGCGCCATGGAATGGAAAAAAATCGCCAAAAAAAAAAAAAATATTTTCCCAGGCCTGTCGTGTCACGTCCATAGTCATCGTTTCGGCACCCTTTGTCCCGAAATCCTTTGATTTATACCGGCGACAATTTGTCCCCAAAATATGTACAATGTATCTGTGTGTGTGATTTTTGTTTGCCCTCGTTTCGGGATTCACGTTGCGGGACTATTTTTTGAGACTTCATTTCTGGCGGTGACAAGTCGACCGATAAAAAGAAATCAATTTCATCGAGGATAATGGGGTGGTTGATGGGGCTGGAACTCAAAAGTGCTGTTGCGAAATGAAATGAGACAAATTACGTTAAGAGATTTTGGGGGGGGCGGGTTGGAACAAAAGTCCACCACCTCCAGCCATTTATCGTATCGATAAGCTCCAGCTTTGATGGATACAAGGTATACTTAGTGCCGATGTGTGAGGGTGGCTTAACATGTCACCGCAATGGATCATATTAATAACGCTTCCGAGGGAGATACATAGTACCTGCGCGCCAGAGCGCAGAAATTGTTTGTTTAGCCGATTTTGGTTGGGGGTTGCCGCCGGATGAGGGATGTGTTGTTGGAGTTCATACGGCATGGGACAGGTTAACACACGGTCCTTACCGATAACATTGAATTTATCATTTCGTTTCGGGCGAAATATATTCCGCCTCTGATTATATGCAAATATTAGTTGTGAAAGGCGGTAAATTAAATGATTATATCGTTATTTTTTTTGCGTGTGTATGGGTGTGGAATTAATGGAGTTTTCATCGAGGGAAAGGGGTGGTGTGGACAGCGATTAGGATAGAAGTAGTTTATTGGATTGACACAAGTGATACACAGAATCATGATTGAAGAGTGCTAGGCTTCCTTAAACACAAATCTAGTCTGTGATGCATTCTACATGGTTCTGCTTAATGCATTTTAAGGACGAGAGTATTTTTTTGTCCTTAAGGGCGAGCGTATAGGGCTGTATGTTCCTTTTTCGTGACGAATTCAATGCCAATGAATTGGTTCTTGGTGACAAGACTAGATCAAAGCATCTTCAAAGGGTCGATGCTGATCATATTCCTTCATTAGACCTTTCATCAGATCGGACTTTTCTTTGTCCATTCCACCGACGGCCATCGGACAAGACATTACTTTGTAGGAATGGGAATTCTTTGGATTCCATCTTCTTAACTTCAATCTCATTATCAAGTCTTGAAGTCATTTTAACAACTTCAATCCTGGGTTCTACGAGAGACACGTTTATGAGGTTACAAGTCTTCACAAACAAACGGTACAGATGAAAGAATACAGCTTTGCGGGACTCCATGTTGGAGCAAAAATACCCTTAACACTGTCGAAAGTATGTTTAAGGCTGCTATAGATGCACCATTAACCTAGGAACTGCAGGGTCATGGGGCCGATATGGAAGGATGTGTGTGCCCTCTAGTTTCTTGGCAATTGCACGAACCATGCATGTACTTACTTACTCATAATGCCTCTACAGTCCGTGGTTGATCTTGGCTTCAAACAACAAGCGTCTCTAGCTGGCTCGATCATAGACCAGCTGCCTCTGATTTCGTACGCCAATTTGGTTGAGATTCCTTTTCGATTGCACTTGACAGCTGAGTTGCGATCTGCTATTGTGTCGTGTCTCCATGGTCGATTCGGAAATTCTGGTGGTCTTCCGCTTTTCTTCTTCATCCGCTTCTGGCAGAAGCATTCGGTCTTCCAAGCACTTTCCAGAACTATAAACAGAAGATCTAACAGTCTTTTCGGCTCTGCCTTTGAAAAGCCCAGACGGAGTAGCATGGTTTTGTAAATGACGACTCATGCGACCTGCTGTAATGTTGTAGAAGCTGTTAACAATCTGTGGTTGTTGAATCTGTGGGCTTGATAGTGGCTTGTCTATCACCAAAGAAAGCTTTGGTTCAAGTTTTATGTCGAATTGTCAGTAACTCCGATAGATGGAGGGTATGGTTGAGATATATTGAGTTCTTCTAAGAAGAGTCGTCCATCTTTGAACCGTACATAACCCTTTTACCATTTTTTCATGCTTCTATTTTTCTTCAAAAGGGAAGCTTACGGGGAAGTCTTTTCTGAAGTTTAGCTTTGATGTGGTGTTGTCTGTTGATCTCGCGGGACCGAATCCAGGTTGTTGCTATGTCTTTAGGGCTTAGAAGGCCAGCACTCAGCTTTTCTCACTTTAACTGTCCTACACAATGCAACATTTTTGACATGAAGCTCGTGAGGGAGGAGCTGAGAGCCTTGGTCGGACAATGAGCACTGTTCTTTGAACTCTGATTAGTTTTTTGATGCTGTAGGCTCTTCTCAAAGCCGATCACCAAACTAGTGAACCATAAGTGAGAAAAGGACATACCACAGCAGTATACAGCCACAAGACCATCTTTGGTTGAAGATCCCAATTCCTGCTCAAAATCGTTGTTCAGCCGTAGAAAGCCGCACATGCTTTCCTTACCCGCTCTTCTATGTTAAGTCTCTAGCTAAGCTTTGGATCAAGGATGATTCCCAAAATCTCACACTGAGGGAAAGAGAGAGTTCAGTTTAGTTTGGCATAGATTAGTAAAAGGATCACAACTTGTGGCCCATGGACTTACCTTAGCCAGAGCTCCTTCCACGAGGAATCACAGAGGAAAACCGATACCAAGATAGCGATACGCAATCCGCATAAACAATAAGTTCGAGCCGGGAATGCAACAGATCCTTCTGTCTTTGTTGTCTTATTGAGATTGGGGTCTCAAATTTGAGCGAGGAACTGTATAAGCCTTTCATTAGACGAATAACAATTGTAAGTCCCATACACCAGGCTTGCTAGCATACTTGATACCTGATCATACAGAATGTTAGTGTGATTATCCCGTCGTACGTTACGTTGAATGGGATGTCTCGAGACTCGAGCTCGGTTCATCCTTCGGCAGTGATAGCTGCAATGCGAGGTGTTTGTTGTTCGGAGTAATTCAGGTCGTATGATAGCTTTCCTATGCTCTGCGAAGGCTTCGATCTACTGTTTCCCTAACTCCTTGTGCAAGATGGCTCTTCACTTATTGGAGCACTTAAGAAGGCTTGTTTATGTTTACCTCGGTCACAAATTCTTACATTTTTACGAAAGACCTTCCGAAACTTTTTGCTTTATCCATTGTTCGTCCACTCAACCATCTCTGTCGCTCATCTTGTGCTCAAACATTCATGAACTCTTTGTCCATCGGCCGTTCCTCCATCTCAATGACTCTACTTGATTTAGGTTGCGGCACCGAGGTGATCATAGAATTCAGTAAAAAGTTACGAATACACCAGCCAGGACAGCCGCTAGTACCGCATTAGAGCTGAATAAAATTAGCAGAATGTCATAGTTCAGGAGTCGTGACATTTTCATTTGCAAAATAAACACTATTCCACCCACCTCCAAACAATGCACGCAGCTTAGGGACAGTAATCCAAATGTTACCTGTTCCCAGGAAGCCATGGCAACTATAACCACGCATTACCAACGCAGTTCCTCTTATCAACGCACTTAAGCCCCTTTATCTTACCCATAGTCAGAGTCGTTCAGTAAAACAACACCTCAAGCAAGGGTGAAATATTTGAGTATCCTACAGACTACTGTACTAATCCCTTCGACTTTCTCCACTCATTTCGTTCACTCTTTCTCTCTCTCCCTCACTCTGTGTCTATCATTGAAAGGTCTCACACAATAGTCCCTTGAAACGCCCTCGTAATTTGTTATACAAGCGGCTTACATCCATTATAAGGTTTTAAACTATTCAACTGGAACTTGAATGTGCATTCGAGCAAATTAGATTGGATAGACAGACCGTTCCTATTTCCTATGTAGTACTGCCAACGACCCTTAACCGTTTTTGTACCAAGAGCCTGTGCTTTGTTTTTAGTTTGAGGATTTATTGCTTTGCGCGTTGTAAAGTGCTCTCTGGTATCGCTTATGCAGCAATTAATATCGTGTATGCATCACACACACACACACATACACATATGAAGGGAGAATTGGATGTGCTGCACTTGGAGGGCTTATTAAGCCGCTGGATTAATCCGGAATTTTTATGGATTTTTTTTTTTTTTTTTTTATTAATTTTTCCATCGGCCTCCAGATATGGGGAATCCTTTTGAGATTCTTCAAGTAAGGGTGATGCCGGGGTATGGGTGCAAAGAAAACTTTTCTACTAGCGCGACATAACTTTTGGTACAAAAGTCAAGGAGGGGAGACGGGGTGAATGAGTTCCTTTTGAATATTCCAACCGTTGTCGAAGGATATGGAACGTACAAGAGAGTATCAGTACTCGTATCTTGTTCAGCTTGGTGAATGGATACTACGTCTTTGTGTTGTACGAGCGGTTTTTATGGCAAAAACTTGGCTTGCTCTTGTGACTTGGAAATTCCTAGTCATAACTTTGTAATAACAAAGTCCAAATCGGTTTCGAGGGGATGAAGGAGGAGGGGGCTACAATTTTGTTATGAAATGCTATGCAGTGGGGGAGGTGGTGATGGTGAATTGAGGGTGGTTTGAGGATGCAGTAGCTTGCAATTAGTATGCATTTGCTTTGAATTTGAAAAAGGATGGATGGAGGTGCAAGGATGATGGCTAGTTATCTATGGTTGATGCCCAGGTTCACCCCGAACTGTAGCGCTGCTTAAGTAAGTAAGTAAGTAGTTATCTACGGACTGACTGGAGTCTAAGGAGATGAGTTTTTCACTTGTCAAGTGCTAAGTCACTGGGATTTTGCAAGTTTTTTCGACTTGGCAGAAGGATGCACATCTGGCTACATCTATGGTTATTATAGAGCCTGAAGGAGTGATGGTTATCATAATAGTTCTCGTTGTTCAACAGATTGTACTGAGAATTCCTGCCAAGTACCAAATGTTGTACTCATTCCATCTTGGTTATGGTCCAGCATTTCGAACCATCCCTACGAAATAGAGCGTAAGCATGTTGTTGTTGTTTTGCTTAAAGAATTCATCTCGCAAAAGCCTTCTGTAAAGGTCCTACCCACTGGCTGATAGTGCGAAAACTGCTTCACCTGTTTACGTGTTGTTTCTTTCCAGGACTAGGACTCAAGCTTGGGCTTTAGGATTAGATAATGCTCACTTAAGAACCATCACAACAAACTGTGTGTTGGTCTGTCGGACATGCGTCGGTCTTGTTTGGAAGACTACGAGGCTGCTGAGTATATTTCTTCCGAATGTCCCACCAGAGATCGAAACAGAAAAAAAAAGGGATTCATCCCTCAAGTGCTATAGTCAACCATTTATCCGCGAGTCTGTGTTCTGTGGTCTGTGGTCTCTGTGGTTTGTGGTCTGTGGTCTGTGGTCTGTGGTCTGTCGTCTGTGGCCTGTTGTTTGTGGTCGGTGGCTTATGGCCTGTGGCCTGTGGTTTGTGGTCTGCGGACTGTGGTCTGTGGTCTGTGGTCTGTGGTCTGTGGCCTGTGATCTGCGGTCTGTGATCTGCGGTCTGTGGTCTGTGGTCTGCAGTCGGTGGTTTGTGGTCTGTGGCTTGTAGTCTGTGGTTTGTGGTCTTTGGTCTTTCGTCCGCGATCTGCGGTCTATGGACCTGTGGACCTGAAATGAGCCATAAAAAGTGTGTCCAGATGGTACCAGAGGTTGAAGACATTAAAAGCAGCGAAATAACTGATCAGCTAGTTAAAATTGGTTCTTCGGAGATTTACGTAGGACCCTTACCCTTCTATGGAATTTCTGGGCGGTGCCATGGAAAGTGATCGATGTTCTCTTCTCTCTCCTCGTTGTTCTCACAAATCACTGCATGATGACCAGTTTATGCATGTATTTGTTGAGGTAAATGTGTCTTATTATCAGTTCCACGATCAGTTCAGCTTACAATTTAGAACCCTTTATTGCAAAGGTTGTTTAGTTTCTTTTTACGAACGATATTGGCACTTTGCATGACGAGTAGTTTGCCCAATGATCTTGAAACTCCTTTTGCATGCTCTCGTTGTATGCTGTTTTAATAATTCTCACTCTTGTCAGTTCATCCCTGAGACATCCTCGTCCTCCATCGGTAATAAGATAAGGCCAACGTCGTTGTGACTGACAAGCAGGTTGAGGCTTTTTTTTTACATTCCCTGACCAGATGTGATCTTGATGGAGGATTTGTGGTGGCTTTAAGTGCTGCGACTGTTCCTGCCTTGTTTGTGGTGTTGGTGGAGTTCCGACTTCCATTTAAATTGCAAAGACTTCTGCTTGGAAGATAGTGGTGAAGGGGTTCTGGGTGAATTATAAGTCCCACTTGTAACTTGTTGCAGCCGAACTGCCAGCAATCTTGGAACTGTGCGTGGTTTGTAAAGTTATCCAGTCGTGGTTTCTTTCTTTCTATTGATAGGAAGTGCATTTAAACCTCGTTTTAGTTGCCTAATCATGACCTCTCTACATATGAGCATTACAAGTTTTATATTGAGAATAACATCGGTTTCTTGAACTCTTGCAGTAAATTGAAAAATTTGCCCCTACGGTTATGTGACAAAAAATAAATGTTTCATTTTTTGTTACGTTACTAAAGAAGTTTCAATTCAAAAATCTTTAGACGGTAGAGCATGACTTCGGAGTTAACGCAAAGTTCACAAATGATACCCTGTTGGACAATCCTTCGAAGGTAAAGTTTTCGAAAAAATCTTCAACTATTCAAATAATCCTTGTCGATTATGAACGTCCATTTGCATCCAAAAATGCTTCAGACCTTATTGACAGTGCTTCTTGGACTGTTGGAAAAATCTTCTCCCGTCCACTTATCTAATCTCATCTTAGGGACACTGTGGTCCTTTTATGTTTTGAAAACTCATTGTAGGTTAGGTTAGGTTGTAGGAGTGGTTGCATTTATTTACAGCCTCACTCGGATCTCAATGGATCCATTGTGTGTTCCCCGATGTGGTGTGAGATACCTAAAATAAATGGAATAGATTGTTAAATTTCTCCCCGAACCATCCCGAGTTCCGAAGGAATTGTAGGATGGTTCTCTGTGGCTTGCTTGACAGTTCGCCCAGATTACTGAAGAAATGTTCTCCGAGGGTTAGCTTTCGGTTTTTGCTAAGGCTTGGACACTCGCATAGGAGGTGGAATGTGTCCTCCTCAGCGTCTGTGTCGCCACATCCTCTGCATAGTTCTGTTGTGTTCAAACGCATTCTCCTGCGTGACCTATCATAATACCTAAAGAAGTGATAGTTGACTTCTATTGAGGGCGATGATTTCCTTTGTTTTTTTCTTATTTAGTTCTGTCCAGAGTGTTCTTGAGGTGCGGCATGTTGTGAGTGAGGTCCATCTTTCGTTCGTGAATTTTATGGATTTCGCGGTGATGCTGGACTTTTGAAGTTCTAATGGGGGTATGACTGAGTCATCGGCCATTATCAGATCCATCTTAGAGCCTGTTCTTGCGAGCTCGTCCACCTTTTTATTTCCATGGATACTCGAGTGTCCCGGGATCCAGATGAGTGTGACGTTATGATTAGCGCTGAGTGCTTTAAGCTCGTCGTTGCAGCGTTTCACAGTTCTGGATCTGATTGTGATCGATGTAAAAAAACAAAAACTCATTGTAACAATAAAGTCCATCACCAATCGTCCCTTTACCGTCATAGTCCCTCCATTCTTTCACACAGTACTTCCTCAAAACAACAACAATTACAATTGTTTGAAATGCTAATGACAACACCATCACCACCACTTATCCCACAATAATTACATTGAACATCACACTGATGTGATAATCCACTTCAAAGCAAATCATCAAACATTAATCAATCCCCCCCTCCCCCACTTCTGTTGTATCTACAACTTTTCTGTTTATATGTATTCTGCACCCATATCACTCCGAGATCTCTGGAATATTTGTTCTATATCGTCCCACACGTGAGAGAGGCAGTCCTCCCGTCTTTTGCGTTTAAATAAACTTGAAACAATAAAATTATGTTCTACCGGGGCACGATCTTTTTTGTTTTGGATTTTATTTATAAACACGTTTCGTGAGTTCCGTAACGAGGCCCGTAAATTAAAATTTTTTTTTATTTTTTGTTTCTTTCTTTGGAAAGTGTTTACTTTTCGTGTGAACGAGGCAAAAATTTATATTTTTAATATTTTTTACTATCACCATTCGGGTAACGAACACTAGGAAAGTTTTTCGCGTGCAGTTAAGTCTCTGGAGGAGGGGAAGCTACATGGTACTTGAAATGAAAATTCCAATTTTCTGTTTTTTTTTTTTTTTGTAATCAAAACAAAATTGCTGTTCATGGCGACACGGAATGTACTTTAGTTTGGTCTTAAGGGAGAAATCCTTTGGAATGTGATAGAAAGTTGGATAAGTGGTTTTTTAACTTGATCCGATGCTGAAAGCAAGTTCTGAGGGCGTTCGCAGTCTCCCAGCTCAAGGAAGCAATAAGGCCGGAAAGCAGGTTCTTCGTGAAGTGAACTTAGTCACCGATGTAAAGGGCAATTGTGGATGCGTTTAGTCAGCACTTCCAGTCACACCTTCAGTCACAAAGAAGTAATTCCTTCTCCCAGTATAGAAGAGGTTCGCCCAGCTATCAAAAAGCTGAAGAACACCAAGACCGCAGGCTTTGTTGCAGGGCTTTAAGGCGGTTCATTATTATAAAAATGTAAAAATGCTTCGTAAGACATTCGGTCCCGTTTGCGTTAACAGGCTCTGGAGGAGGAGTTCAACGACGATTATAAGAGCGTCATTGAACTGGTTGAAAAATTACGCATTTGTCGTGTAAGATATCTAGAATGGACACCAACGCTCCGGCCCGAAGAGTTTTCGAATCCAATCCGGAGGAACAACGTAGTAGAGGAAGACCTCGCTTAAGTTGCCGCACACAATAAGAAGAGGACTTCAACCAACGGAGATTGCGTTAGGTATGGACTGGGCTAGGTTATGTTGGGTGGCTGTCCCTACTAAGCAGGGACACACTTAGCCCAGAACAAGGCCCGTTGTGATACCACGTATAAAAACCGGGTGACCAGCATCAGAGACCATTGTAATTTCCCTGGTGAAGAAGAATAAAGTTAAACTTGGAGTTCTGGGTAACCGTAACGGTGTAAACTCTATCCTGTATCACACTAAGTGCAGAACCATTTAGACCTACATACGAATTTCTTAATTTTAAAAATGTCGAGCCTAGCTAAGTCATTGAGGTCATCGAAGAAGTACTCTCCTAGGGTTTTCCTCCTTAGCCTTGATAGGGCAGGGCAGGAGCAAAGAAGATGTGTGGTCGTTTCCTCCTAGAAGGAACACCTAATCTGCTGGCATGCCTGCCAATTAGATTATGCCCCGTAAGGGCTCCTACTATATTCCTTATATGTGTCCTATTGACGGACAGAAGTCTTCCTGTCCAAGTTGAGCCAGATCTGTTTTGACAGAACACAAGTGTTGATGTTGTTCCACCTGCTATTAGCCATTCTTAAGCTTCAGTATCGAGGTAAGATTTTATCGATTCTATAGGGGTAGGCGGTTCCCCTCCATTATCAGAAGGGATCCGACCTGCGCCTTCCTTTGCCAGCTCTGCTGTTGACCGGAACCCAGCATAGGGAAACGTCGCATCTGTCAGCGATCTCATTCAGAGACCTGCGGTATTACTTTATCAAAGGACTGGGCTAACTGGAGACGCTTGTTGGTTGAGGTCCAGGTTCGACCCGAACTGTAGCGCCACCCAAATAAGTAAGGAATGAGTATGTTAGGCAGCCGCACATCGCCGGAATTTTGAAATCTCTGCTGAGTGGATCGGGGTAATACTGCGCAGTAGACGCTGACGTAAGGGATGTTGGGTACAAGGCTTATTATAAGCGCTCTGATTACACATGCAGCGGTATATTCGTAAACAAACCTTTTAGACATGTCTGCTATGTGTGCGATAGACTCTGGTTCAATCCATACTTGAGCCTCATCATCGCATCGCAAATGCCTAGCTGCGTTCCACTTATCGTCAGGCGCTCACCACCCGTATGCATTTCTTCTCGAATATAACAAGCTTTGTGAAGCTATCACTTTTTGGTCTTCGAGTCTTTTCATCGTAAGACTTTTTCCCATCGAACTCCCTCTCAATCAAAACCAATTTATAATTGGAGCCATACAGTCTGTGGCAATACCGCATTATTACACCCGTTTACTGCTTAAAAACAACATAAATCCGTAGTTTCAAAAGGTTAGTGATTTGTTTTCATATGTCAAGGTCATAAACTATTTCCAAACTCATGGCTATAACTTTTGATAGCTTCCGAGTGCGAATATATATACATTTTCTAGGATAAGAACACACACACACACATAAACCATAGCACAACCGATTAGAAGATTTTATTCCCTCAAGCAGTATCCACCGATGTAATCATAAAAAACAAAAAAAAAAATAAACAAAAACCTATTAATGCTTGTTGCAAAAAAGGACGAAAAAAAAAATGAACGGTTTTTGCATAAAATTCGTATTAAGTTCTGTTGGGTAACAGAAGTAAACCATAAATCTCAACAAAATGCCAAAATGTAAAATAAATGAAGCCTTCCCCCGTAGCAATTCCAGTGGTCAAGCTGAGTAAAGGATAATAAAGCAACCGACCTTTGTCGGACTTAGAGGACTATGAGCCAGTGGTGATTTATATTATTTTTCCACGACTATTTTTGTCTTTGAATGCAAAACCGTTGCAAGCAGGATTGCGTGAGACCTAGTTGCACATCATTTTTACTGAGTTTCACCTAACCTAGAGGGAACTATGCAACTGAGTTGCAAGTAAAAGAACAACCAACACCAGTGCACACGACGAACGTATAACTATTTCTTCAATCTAAATGGATGCATTAACTCATTGTGTGCTGGTGTATGTGTGTGTGTATTTTGTATTTTTAGTCCAAACGAATGCGAAGAATGCGAAGAATTTTCATTTCCATTCGTTGGGTAGAGGTTTTGAGGTGGTTCATGGCACAAACTTTATTAGCACAAGTCGTAATAATTTAGAGCTTCTCACGCGTTGAATGGTTTAGAATTTAAATTCACAAGACTTATGCAAGCATTACGAAGCTATAAAAATTGATTACTCCAGGAGAAATGTTCTTCACTCGTATGTTGGTAGATGTTTAGTCCTTTGGAGCTGCAACACGGTTCCACTATGCTTTGGGGAGTAATTAAAAAAGTTTTTCCGGTTTTTTATTTTTTATTTTTAATAGTCGTTCGCGTTATGGAAAACTGAGATAAGGATGTTGAGCGAGTTGAATGTGATACTACACATGAGTAGTATGCTTTGTCATGAAAGAAGGATACGTGGATACGTATATTTCAGTTGGATTGAGAAATTTGCATTTTGCTTGGGAGGAGGAAGAAACAATTTTCGATAAGGTTAGCAATTGCGATTTGCTGAAAAGGATAAGGTGTCGGTGGTAACTTTTGTCGTACAAGTTGGTTAGCGAAAGGATAACACTTGGGTTCACGTAGAGCATGTACGTAATCGTAATCATGTCTTGGCTGTACTATATTTCATCTATCTTTAGTACATTTTTCAAGTGTGATACGACGTTTAAGCAGAACAGTCATACCTTGGTTTTTGAATTGATGTAGATGATTGGACTGCTTCGCCAGATCATGGATAGAATACCGAATGCAGTCTTTGTGTTACGAATTCGCAACTATTGTCTACCAAGACAATGCTTTCAAGTATCGGGAATTTTATATTTTCGCCGTCTTAAGGGATTCAAAGCGCTGGATATCTAAGAGCACCCAGGTGCTGGAGTCATCAAAGGAAGCAGCAATATTAGACTACACTTTCTCAACCTGTAGATGGTGACAGTGTTGGACCTTCACTAGGGTGTCATTCGTTAAGTTGATCTTTATTTTAACCACTTCAAAGTTACTGTGGTAAACAGTGACCTTTTGTCCCAAGCGGTGGTCCGATGATTCTTTGTTTGTTTGCTGTGTCCTTCTCATTGGTTTTGTCCTTATTTACTCCAAGACCAACTCGTTTCAGCTGTTTTTCAATTGCCGTAAAAGCGTCGATGAAGTCGTCTGCGTATCCCATCAGATGGACAGAATTGATGCAGATATCTGTTACAGCACGAGACTGAAAAAACCACATGATAGCGTGTCTCCTTGCCGAAATCCGGTGCATGTTTGAAGAAGTTCCGAAGAACTGGTGGCAAAATGCACATTGCACTGCGTGTTTTTAAGCGTCACACAGCTGGATCAGTTTTGCCAGCATCCCGAATCCAGCCATCACCTTGTAGAGCTGAAGACAATGAATGTTATCATTATGTGGCTTTGAAGTCGATGAAAAGGTGGTAAGTCTTAACTTGAAATTCATTGGTCTTTTCCAGAATTTACCTGAGTGTAAAGATTTGGTCTGAAGTCACACTGGTATGTGTCGATTAGTGTGTTGTAGAAGGGATTCAGATGGTCACACAGTACCTTGGATAGGCATTTGTCTCGACAGTTAGTGCAAGACATAGGATCCCCTTTCTTGTTAATAGTGACTGTACATACTCTGTATTTGGCAAGTTCTGCTGGTAAACCATTAGATCCGGCGACCCTCCAGGATGCAGGAAAACCAAACGAATACTTCCGCAGCATTCTTGCTGAGTTTCAACAGAAAAGACTACAGACAACTTTTTGACACGAAGATATTGTGGAACACTTTCTATGCGATTGCCTGGCTTGTTGTACTATGGGCCTGTTTTCGTATTTAAAGTTCTCCAGGTGCAACAGCCCATAGAGGGTCAAGGCCTTGCTTCTTGAAACCATTTATGTGCGTGTTCTTTTCTCCGCACGAATCGAGAGAGACCTACAGTTTTTATTATGCAGAGATATCGCCAGATTCACGGCGATAATCACGGGGCATTGGCCAATTGGAGACCATGCAACTGAAGTAGGTATCTCATGCAGTCCCTACTGTCGCAGTTGCGGAAACGAGAATGAGAAGGAAACTCTCTCCTATTTCCTCTGCAAATTTCCGGTCAGACTGTGTGCACTAAAGACTAAACCAACCATTCTTCGATGACCTTAACAACATCTCGGGTAAAGGGATACGAGATCTTATCCGTTTTCTTAACTCCACAGGCTGAATCAAAGCAACGACTAGACTGTCTCACACACTCAACAAGATACATCATAAACTAGTTCACATGAGTCGTAGTAACAAGAAGGCACATTCAAGTGCTACTTGGACCTCTACCTACTTACCTTATTGTGCCAACTTCGAATGGGGGGATTCAGAAGCTTTTCTAACTTACTTACTTACTTAAGGTGGCGCTACAGTCCGAAGAGGACCTGGGCCTCAACCAACAAGCCTCTCCAGCCAGCTCGATCTTTAGCTAGCTACCTCCAGTTTCACACGCTTAGTTGATTGAGGTCCACTTCAACTTGCGTGCACCACCTGAGTCGCGGTCTTCCTCTACTGGAGGCGGATTCGAAGATTTTTCGGACCGGAGCATTGGTGTCCATCCGCTCTACATGACCCAGCCACCTCAGTCGTTGGACCTTCACTCTTTTGGCTAAGTTGAAGTCGCTGTACAGCCCGTACAGTTCGTTTTTGTATCTCCTACTCCACTCCCGAAAAATTACTCGAAGTAGCCAAGAGCACCCTCATCCATTTTTGATAAAGTCCATGCTTCTGCGCCGTAGAGCAGGACTGGGATCATTAAAGTCTTATATAGGCTCACTTTTGTTGTTCGAGAGAGGGCTTTGCTAGTCAATTGCCTTCTTAGCCCTAAGAAGCTGCGATTGGCAAGGGTTATTCTTCGTCTGATCTCAGCGCTGGTGTCGTTGTCTAAATTGATAGTGGAGCCTAGGTAGACAAAGTCCTTAACCATCTCAAAGTTATATCTGTCGAGGGAGACGTTCTGTCCGAGACGTCGGTATTGAGTGGTCTTTCCCTCATTTACCGTTAAACCCATCTTTGTCGCTTCCGTCTCAATACTCTCGAAAACCCCGCGAAGCTTTTCTACGACCGCATATACTTCCAGAGGTTTGTCATTGTCTGAAGGGAGTTGGTGTGGCGATTGTTTTGCTGAGGCTCGAACCCGTGTTAGATCGCACTAATCACTAAGCCCCACGAATTGGATTTGAATTTGTGCTAAAATTTGCGTTTTATGTGGTGACATGTCAAATATTTTGTGACACATTAAGTGTCAAAGTGACAGATGCAGTTGAAAACATAAATGGCGCCAAATTCAAATAATCTGCAGTAATTTTATTAATATATTCGATACATGCCAGTTTAAAGGTCTCACGTCATTATATCCTTATGTTACAATTTATGCGGCAAAATAATGCTATGATACCCTACAGACATTTCTCCCTGTTTTGTGTACACGCTTCACGTAAATTGAAAAGAAATTACGTTAGTGTGCGCATCCATTCTACCCCGGAATATTCTAGCTGTTTAGGTTTATTCATCTGAAAGATATCCTTCTCTTAAATTCCCTCTCTAGACGATGCATGTCAGATGGGTATAAAATGGTGAACAAAACGTTCAATACCAACAAAACTAAAATGAGAGGAAAATTTTGATCGTAAGCCATTATTTGATTGAAAATCGGTTCATAAACTTTTCGAATTACTAGCCTGTACTATTACATTACAGTTACCTAATGGAGCGTAATTAATTTTAACTGGATTGAGGAAGTTCTACGTTGCCATAGATATGTGATACACGTTACGTACATAGATGAAGATACTTCCTCTTTCCACTTAGTCATTGTGATAAGTTTTGAAGTTTTCTTTTTTATTTTTCATTTTTTCTGTCTTGAGAGTGATGTCCTGAGATGATTTTTGATTGAATTGGACAGTTTAAAGTTATGGGTGGTGGTACCTACAAATAATTTGATTTGTATCTGTATCTGTAAGTGGTGATGTAGAAAGTTACGTAAAAGCTGTTATTTCGAATCGATGGGAAAAATATTTTCAATTTTTTTTTTTTGTCGATTTTTTAAACAGCAAAAGCGTTCCGAAATTCCAATCCTTTTCGCAAACATGAAACCAAACGATAAAAGTTGAAGTTGTTTTTTTTTTCTCTAGTTTTTCAATTTTTCTTGGTTTTCCTTAGAGTCGTTGTGTGTAATTTTAGATATTTCTTGGAGTGTATTGAAATATGCTGTATGAATTTCTTAAGAGTATCCTCGATTTGATATTTGAAGAGGCATAGGGAAACAACATTTGTGGTGACTTGAATCGTTTGTGACGTCAATAAGTATTTCTTTCGTTTTTATATTTCTCTATATGAGGACATGAGGCATTTATTTCCGGAAACGTATCCGTAAATTGAATAAGAAAACTTTGTTGACATAGCTTTTGGTTTTTTTTTATTTAGCACGAGGCATTAGTTTCGTTTACGCTTTGTGAGTTTCATCGTGATCGAATCAACTTATGGGCTAATGGTGACAGAATCAAAAAAGTTTGCTAAATATTTTCCTGATACCTTGGAGTAACCTTGATCTGTGTGAGGTTACTTATAGTTGTTCGGTGAAGTTTTACGTAACTTCTGTGAAATAATTACTCAAGGCAATTGTAGCACCAGAACTGCTAAAAAAAAATTGTTTCCCTTAAAAATTTGGGAATATGGAGAGAGCACTCTCTTCTACATCAATGTTTGGTAGTTTTTTAACAGATGACTTTTTGAAACTGTAAAATTCCAAAAAGAGTGACATTGGTGCTGCAATTTATGCTTCACTCGTCTGCGGTACCTCTTCGCAGGCACGATAAATCTGCAAAAGTGTGATCTGTCATGAAAAAGTTTCTCAATCCAACAATAAAACTGATGGTCCTTTCCATTCGTATGAGCATTGCAACACGCACAACATGAATGGTTTCGAGAACCTAGGTCCTGTCTCTCTATGAACTGTCGCGCCAAATATTTGTACGTACATACATATTTATTTATTTATTTTTCGTCTGCGGTTCATATCAATCTTTCTGAACTCAACTCCGAAGGCTTCAATGATTTTCTCAAATGTTATCTAATCTGAGAAGTCCTTAGGATACTGAGTGCCTTGTTTGAGCACATCCGAAAGATGTGTCCAATCCATTTCCATTCACGATAATTTTTTTCCAATACAGCTTTTGGTTTTTCAGTGAGTGTCCATAGCTTTATGCTAGACTAGCTTTTATCCGTGGCTTCGCCCACCTATAATTTGCGAAGTTTCACTTTAATAACCAAAAGTAGCCTATACTGTGACCCGAGGTACAGCCACTCTGTGTGCAAAATTTTCAATTGATTGGTTCCGTAATTTTCGTGTTTCAGAGGAACAAACAAACAAACGGACAGCGTTTAACTTTTATAAGGAGGATTGGCCAAAGTCCTAGTATTCAGCGTAGCAATTTGATAATCAAAAAGAGCATTTCAAGACCGTAAGTGGATCCACTTAGATCACCTTATTAGTACCGAAGATCGGTCATCTAATCCGTGTAAAGGCAGGACCATTGGATAGAAGTATACAATAGTGTCTTCACACACCCTAAGAGCATTCAGATAGTTGCGTCGTTTATGCTTCTCTGAGGTGAGGCTACACTGAGGTGCTTGGCGGAAGCGTAGTGGGCCGAAGGAAGGTAAGTAGGTTGTTTGCAATATTTTCTGCCAAAAGACAGCAAAAATGCCTCAGTTTTCTCCATCAGATGTCGAAGGGCATTTTTATGGTTTGTCTGCATCCTAAAGAGTCATGTCACTTTCGATTGGGTTTATGGTTTAGAAAGTCACGTAAGATTATCCACATTGATAGGCATGTTGGATCTCTAACAGAGGATGCGATTTTAAAACTTTTTTTATTCTTTTATTAGGAATTTTTTAAGACTGATAGGTCTGAAGCAATGTCAACTTTGATAAATGTAACCAAGCTGCGATCATTGTAACTTTCTTCAAAGTTTTAAACTAATTTTCAACCAACCCGCCTCAGCCTGTTCTAAAATATATACTGAACCTACGATAGTGAGATAGATGCATATACAAGATTTTATTAGCTTTTTATTCTAAAAGAGGAAGAGCACTGAATTCATTGACATCCTAGTGAGCAACCTTAACCCAATCGAGGATAAGTAGATATAGTAGCGCTTGCTAAAAGTTGTCAAAATTCTTAATCCGTCAAGTCCAAGACCCTAGTGCTGTAATGTCTCTCAGACAGAACTACGTGACTCCGGTATAAAGGGGACAACCATCAATATATTCAGTGATAGTCA
Source organism: Criorhina ranunculi (assembly GCA_951813785.1). NCBI lineage: Eukaryota > Metazoa > Arthropoda > Insecta > Diptera > Syrphidae > Criorhina > Criorhina ranunculi. The sequence continues at coordinate 45,460,290 of OX638383.1, forward strand.
AGCTGCTCTCAAAAGCTAACAATTAGCAGCTATAATTTTGAGCTAGTGAAGGAGCATATCTACCTCGGGCAAACGAAAACTTCACCAATGACACCCTAGTGGAGATTCGACGAAGGATAACCTTAGGCAACCGCTGCTACTTCGGTTTGTCCAAACAACTAAGGTCCAAATTCCTGATACGAAGGTCCAAAATCATGTTCTACAAAACCCTGATCTTGGCAGTCCTGATTTATGGAGCTGAATGCTGGACGGTAAGTAAGGAGGAGAAGATATCTACGGGCTGTACAAAGATGTGGATGAAGTCTGGAAGGCAAAAATCCGTCGACTGCACTGGCTTGGCCACATCGAGCCAATGGACGAGAATGCCCCAGCTAAGAGGATCTTTGAGTCTTAGCCACCTGGTTCACAAAGAAGAGGAAGACCGAAACTCCGGTTTAAAGATCAGGCAATCGCGGACGCTAGAAACCTTGGTCTAGTACACTGGAAGCAGGATGCCCGGATCCGTAAAGAATGGAAAGCGGCATTAGTTCAGGCTCAGACCCTCCAAGGGTCACTGGTCTGATAAGTAAGTAAGTAAGTCAAGCAGCTCTTAAAGCATTATTGCATTTCAGGCTGCTTTAATGATTTCCAAGTTAAACTCGAGTAGGTTCCAGGACACAGAAGCCTTGAAGGCAATGAAATAGCCTACCAACTAGCCAGGAAAGGTTCTTCTGTGGCATCCCACTTCCGTGTTCAGAACGAGTCTGGACAGCTGGGAAAAAAAGAACATCTTATCCTTCTGGAACAACATTCAGGGACTTTGACAGGCCAAAGGGGTCTTCCGACCCCTAAACAAAACCACAAAGCATATCCTCAATCAGAAGGCTTGACAGTTTCCTCACCGGTTACTGCAGCCTCGGATATCACTTACATAAACTAAATTTAGTTCACGAATCTGAATGTCGTCGGAAGACGAATCAGCGTGGCTATTTGCAGAGTCAGGAAAGCCTTTCTCCACATGGAATTCCTTACACCGAAGGACACTCGTAATGCCTCGACTGAAGATATTCTCAACCTCATTAGGAAGATCAAGGATCTCCTAGTATACCTGGCACCAGGCACAGTAGATCTTTTTAGGTCGCAGTGTCATATGCGTCAGTCGTAGAGCCAATAAAAAATAAAAAAAATAAAGGTCCATACACGCCTATGTGTGTTTATGTCATAAATTATCCTAGATCTTCAGGTTTTCTAAAAAAAAAGGTCCTAAATAGCTGCAATTAAAACCTTTTAGTCATTCTCCTTATAACACTTACTACACTACTCTTCACGTATCTTTTCACAGTTAGAAGTGTCATTGTCAAAAGTGCATTCTCTTCTCTCAAGTATCCTTCTAACAGGTAAACAAGAATAAGCCATTTCCATCCGTATCTTTATATTTTATTCCAGTCATTCTTTGTTCCACGTTAGAAGACATAAAAACAAGATACAAGCAATAAGAATTTTGACATTTTGTGACAAAGTTTGAAGATATGAAACATGCTTAAAGGAATGATTATAGTAATAATAACTGTTATCAGGACAATGATGATTGTTTGGTAGTGTGTGCTTTTCAGAAGAAGGATATTCTTAGAATATGTATGAGGAGTATACGTAATGTGTACAAGTCTATAAAAAAAAACGTATCTTTGCAGTAAAAGGTATTCTCATTGTGTGTCCTTTGTGAGAAAAATGCTAGTAATTTTGCATTCTCTTATCAAAGAGAAATGAAATTAAACGTGTGTAAAAGGATCACAAAAGGATATGATGATTCAAACGGGGATTACAATGAATTTTCAGACTCCAATTGTAGTCAGAATTCTTTTGTCCTTTTGATGCATTTTATTTCCCATCTGCAAAGTAATTCTTACCAAGAACCAAGAGAACTATAAACGTACACTCCCTTCGGGTGAATTTAATTAAACTTTTTTATCAGAAAGTTAAATTTCTAAAGTGCATCGGCATATTCAAGTCTTTAAACATCCTCTATTCGTGACTATAAAGTTATTTTTCCAATTCTAACTAAAAACCAACTCAACTTTGAATAGTTTTTCTTGAATTTAAAGATACTTTGTCTCAGATACGTTGCCAACGATTATATCCTCATTCTAACCCATAATAGGACACGGATTCGAAAGGAGAAAATTCTACGCTCCATTTTGCAAACAATTAATTAGATAAACTTGCATTTTTCTCTTTTTTTTTCATTTTGGAAGTCCTTAGAGTTGAAATAAAGTTCAGGGCTGGCAGCTAACAACAAAGGACTAAAGTGTTATGTGCTTTTGTTGTCTTTTTTTTGTTTTGTGTCCTTTCTCTCTAAGGAAAGTTTTTAACTATACGTACATACGTATAGAAAAGATAAGCATGTCTAAGGCAAATGTTGTTGTCCACTCCTTGAATGCCGTCAAAGGATGACTTAAAGTGTAAAAAAAGCAAAAAAAGAAAAAGAATTTTTATTTCTTGAAGTTCAAACTAGGAAAAATCCAAATGAAGACGTGGGAACTTGAGTGTGTAAATATGTCCGAAGAGCTCCTGTTCATTAAGTTTCCTCTTGCCTTTTGTCACCATAGGTGAAAATCGTGGATGTAGTAAGGACAACAACCTTGGAAATTGCAAGTTAAATGTACGTAGCTAGCTAAAGCCTAAGCCTACTACTTATAAAGCAAATATCACTGTCATTAAGAAGGACCCGGAGGCGGCTTTGGTGCCGGTGAGAAGGACGGCGGCACGCTTGTTGAAGCTCGGCTCAGCTCGTCGGATGGGGGAGGTTCTTGTCCAACTCATCATGTATCACCTGTTCACAGACAAAACAGCTGCTAGAGAGAAAAGAGAAGACCTACGTAGACGTCGGACGGACGGAAAGAACAGAAAGAAAAGAAAAGGTTGAAGTGGCTGCCAGCTATTGGCAGCACACTTAGACCAGTGATAGGTCCATTGTGATAAGGAAGAAAAGAAAAGAAAGACTAGAAACTGTGCCTCTACTCGAAAGAAAGAGAAGAATCGCAGTTGGCACTGCAACTTACTAACCTAGACTACACCTATGCCTTAAGCTACGCCCTATTCCAATTATAATTTATAACTTCCCTAATCTATCCCTATGAATTATTGACCGTGTTCCTCTGTCAGTCCCGGTTAGGGGTTCATCAAGAGCCAGAATCCTTCCTGATGTAGCTGGCAGTGGCGTGGACAACGCACCCTTATGTCTCGTGACACATCCGTCGGCATTCCTTACGGCCGATCTTAAGGAACAGCCCCTGAAATCCATCCACTCGGTCACACCCTATAAACTGAGGCATATACATCGGAGACTTCGTAGACACCTTATTGAGTCCATTTTCGTCACTCTTCCACAAGCTGTCTCAGTCAGAGTTGCCCCTATAAATTCATCCGCAGTTCTTCCTTGAACTAATCCGTGAATCCTCTGGGTTCGCAATGTTCGTATCCATTGGCCAGTGCTGAACACTCAGTATACGGCTGCATGTACCCAGTCCTCTAGACATAGCCTGCAGGTATTATTTTCTAGATGAGGCATCTTCGTCAAATGGTACGCAAAGTGTCCGTGTCCTGTTGACAACGCTACTACCCATTTAAGAGCTCCTTGGATCTCCCTTCTGATGCAGCCGGTAGAAAATTTAAAAAGCATTTCATATCTTTTAGATGTCTGATAGCAAATACTTCGTTTAGCCCTCGTTCACCGCTAAACCCATTTTGGTTACGAATGCATCGGTGACAGTTCGTAGAGTTCTGCCAATGGTAGGCAAGCAGTTGCACAGGCTTTCGAAAGATTGGGATTTGGGTTGTGGGTTTTGTACAACCCATCTCCGTGTGATGTTGAAAAGGTGACATGACAGCAAGCTGCCTTTATTGACACCAAAGGTTTCCTTGATAGAGTAGAGAACATTTTCCGTCGTCATCCTTCATAGACGGACGAGGTTAGCAGAGATGCCAATACTGGACATGGCTCTGTATAGGTCTCCTCCGCAAATGCTGTCATAGGCTGCCTTTAAAACGATATAAAGATGGTGGGTATAGATTTGGTTGTGTTTGAGTTTTCCAGGATCTGACGAAGTGTAGACATTTGGTCCATTGTCAAATTTACCGGTCTAAGTAGGTTAAAGACAGATTTATGCTAATCGGTGACTTGACTTAATTCATTAGCTCGAAGGGACAATGTAGCAAGTTCGAAGTCAACTGCTAGTGTCTTGGTTTTGTTTCGGAATCTCTAGACCTGGAAGCTACCATGGAACTCTTAAATGTACCTTTTTTCAATCTTCTTCAGTCACATTTAGGTGAGCACTTGTCGGCTTGAAGCCCATGTCGTAACTCTTAACTGCAACGAATTTTCAATGAATAAAAGTCGCAACTTGCCTTATTAAGTGTATTCTCTGGACAGATGTATGCAGTGGACTGTGTACGTCAAAATTGTAAGATTTCCAAGAATCAACGTGTTGACTTGCTCCTTATGACTTTAAATCCTTGAAATCCAGATGCATTTTGGTGCCACCTTATTGTATGATAACCTCAAACAGGACACCCTGACATTCAAAAGCATCAAAATGCTCCATCCACAAGGACCAAGTGGAAATAATATCCTTCAAACACAAATAACAACACCTGTATCTTTTCCGATATTCTAAATGGAACGTTAGCCACAAATTTTTGTTCAACGATCCTTTACCGTCGAAAACCACCTGAATCGCAGATTTTAATCACAAATTCAGGACAGAAATTCTGCATTAATTTTGCGATTTCAGGGAATTTCTACTTCACACATGGCTTCCAGGATGGTATTGTGGTTTTTTCGCCGAATGGTTAGTCTGAAAAAGCAATTCCATTCAGCAATTTGTCAGCATCAAGTGCAATCACATACAAATTTACCACAAGCCAACCTCTCACCTTTTTGTTTTAATGCCAGTCCGCACTGCTGGAAAGGACACGCATGCAGGTGAGATTGGTATTTTTAAAATACCAATTCACTGTCACGTTAATTTCAATCATTTATTTCATTTTCAATAAAATGTATCCATACTCCACATGGACACATCACTTTCACAGATTCCGATCCTTAATCAAGGAAAAATTAACAAATTAAGAAACCAACTACTGTTGGTCATCAAATTACCCGCAGTATGCACTCCAAAAGGACAAAAAAGGAAAAGGAAGCACCTCGCTTTCATTTAAATTCTAACAAGGAATTGAAGAAATTTTTAGCTTGTTTCCAATTTTGCATCCTGTGTGCAAAATTTCCAACAAAACACTTCCACTTCTAAAATCGAAAACAAGGATGTTGAAAACACGAAAACCATCCCATGTTAGCTTGGCCAAGTTGGGAAAATGAATACAACCCGGCGGCGGTGAGGCGGCGGGACTATAAATAAAAATTAAATTCCCGTGAAGTTGACAACGCAACGTAAGGGCACTTTGCTATGGTGAAGCAAAGCAAAGGATACCACTTTTCAGGATATATCTACGCTAAAGGCAAAATTTTCATTTTCTTCACGCTCTCTAGTGGCCTGGTGTAGTTGCAAATTTTTTTTAAATAACATTGTGCATGCCATGCCAGGAGGTATACTGTCTACCACTCACCATATCTGGGCATCTTACACATCCCGCGTTTCGTGTGCCCGCCTTTTGGATGGATATAAAATTTATTGGCGAGAGGATTATAATAAATTTAATTAAACAACACTTGAGAGAAATGTGAGGAAATTCTATTAAAAAAAAAAACAAGAATTGCAGTTAAAATAGCTAAAAGTTCGTTTGAGTTTTGTTGTCTCTAAGGACGATGATGTGCAATATTGAACCTAGAGGTCTTATGCGGTAAACAACTCTGTTGGTGATTTAGTTAACGATAATGAATTCATCTTTAAGTAATGACTTCTTTCAGGAGACACAAACGGAATTGAATAGATCTTTGGAAGTCCTAGTTGCAAGGAAGATGGATGATGGAGGAGAGAAGAACAGACTGACAGAAAGGAGCTTGTTTTCATAAAGTGTACGCTAGTAGATTTAGCATCAAATCGGTTTTACCTCTGTCTTATAGAGTTGATCCGTCGACTGAGGTGCTCACTGTTGAATCCTTCGATGTTCTCAAAAACAAGGTACACGAGGATAAACACTTGAATGCACGGAGTGAGTATCGAAGCTTGGTTTTGGAGAATTTAAAAGGAAAACATAGACATCTTTTTGGAAAGGCTTAGAAAGTCTCGGCCTGAGTAGAGCTTTTGGAACGACTTCAACGGCTGCTTTGGATACATAATTCCATTGCTGCCCAAGTGACAGCCAGAGTAGGCATATATGTATATCGGAGCATTATAGCAGGGGTTCAGCTTACGTATTGGTCACTTCACCATTCTCAAAGATCTAGAACTTCTTCCGTGAAATAAAATCCTTGAAACCTCCACCCCCTCTAGATTTGACTGAAAGGATGATCTCGAGTTACAATAATTAGGATTCATACATATGTCTCTACACAGATGAGTTTAAGACAGAATCAGGAATAGGTGGAGGTGTCTTCTCCAAAGATCTAAACATGAACCTCTCGTCCCGTTTGTCCAGCTACTGATGCCACAAATACGCTAACAAGTTCTAATGAGGGCCTTCGTTGTGAGGTTATTAGCTATGATTACGCTGCTCTACTTTGAACAATCGACCTTCGATGGGCTTTCTGCAAAATCAAGTTCCAAAATTCGCAGTTTTGATGCTTCAACCACTCTACGCAACCTTCACCGTCGATATGGCTTGTAGTCTACGTGTCATACCTCCTCTTGTAAAAGTGTACCTCTTTTCTAGGTTATTCTCTTTGTAAGTTCCTTCACCAATCTGTAGATGGAAACTTGTCCATGACTTTAAGGTTCGTGCTTTCCAAGCTCACAAACATCCTATGAGTGAAGAAACAATCGTTTTAAAGGCTGTCGTCATGGTTATAGGAAACACTACTTAATTCGTCTGAGGAATAGGGTCAATGTTCTCGCCAATTGGTTGGTAAGGAGGTCTTTATATCTTCTCAGGTTTCCACAGAGTGAGGGACAGTGACCATTGTGACAAATTTCCGAAATTTGGTGCTTGCAAGATAGGAGCGATGAAAATGTAGTCTTAGCTTGTCTGAAGCAATTTAAAAGAACCTTAAAGTTGAAACCTGCCAACAGCGTTGAAGGCAACAATGTGATCGATGAGTTCCTCAGAAGAAGTCCACGAAATATAAATTTGTAGGTCCACTACTCTTCTGTGGCTTGTTTACATTTAGGGAACGTAGAGAGCGTAAAAGTCCAAATGGTCGGTGTGTAGAATGCAACGAAATGATTCCTTAGCCCAAGGCCGAATCTATACAAGACTATTGTCAACCAAGTTCTGCGCTATGGCACGAAGGCAGGGACTTTATCAAGAATGGATGAGCTCTCGATTGTTCTGTGATCTTTAGTCCTGCCTGCATAGAATGAAGGAAGAGATAAAATGACGAATTCTATAAGCTTTAAGAGTACGCTGACTAAGATAGTTGGGAAACGTACAGCGCATGCACACCAGCTCTTCAATCCGGAGAGTCTTCGAATCCAACCCAGAGAGATGCGAAGTAGAACAATACTGGGACTCAAATGGCGTGTTGAATTGGAAAGGGACTTGAAACTGGAGGCAACGAGTTAACAATCGTGCTAGCTGGAGATGCTGGTCATAAGAAAAGAAGAAACCTACTAGCTACTAAACCATCAGCTGCTGGACCATCAATTGGAATACTTTCTGTCAGCTAACACCTTTAAAGTGATTTCAGAACTGCCTCCTTATAATCAACAAATTCGTCACTGCTTCCATGGATTTCTTCTCCCATTTCCTCTCCCGTCTAATTCAGTTCAATGTCAATTACAACAGTTTCTATGTTCTTGCAAAGCCTAATCACACTCGTAGTCCTTAAATTATCTTTAATAAAACAAAATACAACCCCTCTCACCTAACAAACATTCAAAAAGGACTATAAAATATTCCAAACACGTCGCTGTACAATTTTCAACAGCCTTTAAGATAATATGCAAATTGGCATTAAGAACGGCAAGTATACGTAGTAACTGTCTTAGTCCTTTGAAGCAAAAGCTTCACTCGCTCTAAATTACGAAAAAAAAAGTTAAGAAACGCAATTAAATTGCGATAATTTTATAAAACAAACGGTAAATCGAATTTGATTTCTCTTTCTTTTTCCCGTTCGTCACAATAAACATTTAAACTGTAAAACAATAAACTCCTTACACCAGGAAGCCAGGAGAAATAAAATTCCAATCACGTCGGATATATTTCATAAAATTCACATTATCACCACGGAAAAAAGGAACTTGTTCCTATCCTCCTTCCATTCATGTATGTACGTGCCTTGGATATAGACTTTCAAATTGCAATGCAAATGAAGACAGGACGAAACAGAACAAGAGCATTGAAAGGACACCACTTGCGGGGACGCGAGAGGTCGACACAGGCAGACTGGCAAACAATTTCTCAATTTGAGCGCACTCTCCTTGTTGTAGTGCAGCACCAGTACGAACTTCTTATAGATATTTTTCCATTGAAAAACGGGACACTCTTGGTGAAAGTGCTGCGTCCTATATAAAGATGATAGCAGCATATAAGACCAGTGTCTCGACCATTGGCTATTTGTTTAAACACAATAAGAGTGTTGCATGGCTGTGCGTTTGTCCACCTCCCTTTTTCAAGGATACGAGCACACACAATACAAAACACAATACAACTTCTGTGAAACAAGCAAGAGAACTCACACACCTCTGAAAGGACACTCTCTCCTTGGAAAGCAATTAACTCAAGCCTATTGTCGTTGCATAAATTATACATTAATGACTTGGGACTTGCAACTGGAACTAAAACTAAAACTGAGGCTAAATAGCGTTGCATGTCCTTGTTAAATCCTCGAGGGCATTTATGTTAAACGTTCGCCATAAAGGATTCGTTGAAAAAGTTATCTAGATGACACATTTCAGTTGCAAAGTTAAAGAAAAAAAAAAAAAAATGAAATGACTTATCAATTGAAATTAATATTCTCGTCCTGTTAAAGGATTTATGTTCTCTCGTTAACATGATATAAAGATACATACGACGAAAACTTTATTTGAAAGCGACAAAAGATCCTGCACGATTGGAAAGGAACACTTTCATTTCTTATTTCTTCGTTGACTTTCGAAATGGGAAACTTTTTTTTTTCTATCACAAGGACACTTTAGTCATCACTTCTGGGAGAGAATAGTGTGCAAAGTTTTGGGAGAGGTAGAGGTGAAGAGATAATGAAATTGACTTCATTTCGGGAGTTGATGACAATTTGCATGTCGCACTTTTTCATTACACGGACGATAGAGAATTTACATTTTATGAGGAAGGAATTGAATTTACTCTCGCAGGACATCGTTATTACTTTTAGTGTTTTCACTGCTTTTATGGAGATTTTTTTTTCGTTCAGGACTTTGGATGGTATACTTTTGGTGTAAGTGCAAGTGGTAATCTAAGTCTTTGAAGTGAACTTTTTTTATCATCAACTTTGATCGTCAACTTTCATTGGAGAGGATTTACATTTGTGTAAGATCCTTTCATCAGATTGATGGAACCGTCTTTCAGTGTTTGTATGGTTTGAATGATAGAACGTCTTAAGAGAAAAAGGAGAATTGTTGAATCTAAGTCGTGTTCTATGAAGACATAACAAGATGCAAGACAGACACCGTGATTCAGTCGTAAGTATTCATTCATTCATCCCAAAGACGATACGAGGGTGAAAGGTCGGAGAGATCAACATCAGATCCTTTAAAGTTAAGGAAGCAGGAGTCAGTGCCTTTCTAGAAATAAAACGATTCTTTGACAGAACACCATCCGAATGGTTGACAGTTTTCTCAAGCCACTGAAGAAGTGTATTCCTGTGGTTATTTTGCTAGTTCCGCTGAGGCTTGGGCAGGTCGTGATCGTTTTCGCTTCTACGTCACCATAACAGCACGTTACGCGAACATCTAATGGATTATGTCCAAAGATCCTCGTTGCGATCGTTGTTTGTTTTAAAGTAGTCAGAAATCCTTTACAAGAAAGGAGTTAACCGCTGATTTCACGGAAGATGTCTCTGAAGTTGAGCACAGAGTTTGCCGAAACTCCGAGGGAATAGAAAACCACTCGAATTAGCTGCTTTCGATAAGCTTTTTGCAGGGAATAGCTTACAACTCTTTGCTTAGGAAAAGGAAAATTAGTTTAAGAAGGAACTCAATCCAGAAGACTATCCTAAGCAGCTGGTTTCTTGAGAACCAAGTGAGGAAAATCATCTTCAGTGATGAAACACACTTTCAACTCAATGACGGATTTGGGTTACAGGGTTACTCGTCACCCCAATATTACTTAGATCTCCTAGATTATTGAAGAAATAACTACCAACAGTTTGAAGTCTACTATAAGCTAGAGCGGGACATCTATAGAGGAGGAAACAGACGAATTCAGCTCTAACCTCTCCCTGCAGATTCTGCTGTAGTTAGTAGAGAAAGGCGCTCCTTTAGATCGTCCAATTTCTCGTTTGTTGCATTCCTCGTAGTGATGTGGACCGTGAACCGTAGGTTCATGGGCACTCTCAGTTCTTGAGATTGAGAGTGCATTGACAGAGGATCGAGTCAGCAAAATAATCAAAGATTTCTCGTACCATCACCTCTCGGGACGTAATGACAAACCTTCTGTCATGAAAAAGCTTCTCAATCTGCCGCTTGGAGTCGGCAATAAAAATTGTAAGTGCCTTTCATTTAGGTGAAAAAATGTTACATGCACAACATGAATGGTTGTGAGAAGGTAAACCTTTGCCGCCTAGCCGCCGTAACACCAAATATTTGAAATATCTCCCGCTTGCGGGACCTCGGCTTGAAAAAACTTGCAAAAGATACCAGCTCCTGTGGCGATCTGCTTTTTGGACCCTTCGGTCTAGAAGGCCAGCTCTATTTCGACTAGTCCCTTGAGTCATTCTTTTCTATCATTAATTCTACTACGTAACCTTTTGTCGAACACTAGATTTGTGGCGTTCAATGAATTCGTGACCGAACGCCATGGGCGACCAGTGCTCTGCCTTTTGAAGCTTAAGTGCAGATTTTGCTGCAACATTATTTCCAGTGCTGCCTTTGTTGCCGATCTTACGGAATCCGTAAGCCCCATAGAGGCTCATCTTTGTATCTTGGTTTGGCTTGAAAGATAGCCTTCCATCATAAAATTGAACTATACTCGAGGAAAGGTCTAACAACCGATGTATATAGCCGATGTGCTACGTGCAGCTTGGAGCACCAGATTTTCCCGGAAGCACGTTTGCATTATCCGTCAAATTTAGCTTGGAATTCTTAAATCCTAATGAGATTCAATTTAATTCATTATAATGTAGCGCGGTGCACAAGTGCGTACTGGTTTCATCTTTGATGTCAAAAAAGACGGTAAACAAAACGATGCATTATGCTTGCAACTTCCTTGAAGGAATTACCAGAATGTCCTGTCAAATGACCACAGATGAGCAAAATTTCCTTCTTATTCACGTCATAACAATAATTTTCCAGGTACCTAACCAGTTATGCGACAACAATATCGTTTCCTATTTACACAAGCATATTGAAACAAAAGAAAAACACAAAATGGAAAACTTTATCTGAATACAAAATGGAATACCACTGTCGAGCTGTTGAGACAGTGTAGATAGATAGATGATGATGCTGTCTAAATTGTGATAGATGAACTCAAACATTCATAGAATTGTGGAAATAGTTCTTTGGAGAAGGACGTGTCCACAAGAGGAATGTGAATAATCGATGCAATTTTTCAGAAAAAATTGCATAATTTTCTGTGTCATTTTTGTCCGTTGGAGGGGTGACATCCTTAAGATCCTAGTCATCATGTTTAGTGTTTGTGTTTTATTATTTGATATTTGACATACAAAATACACTATAAGCTCCTTATCACTTGGGTTGACAATAGTGATTCCCTAGCAAGATGAATACGAATATATATTTTTCAATCCTTTAACAGAGATACAGAATACTGTCTGTGGGAGAGTTTTCGTCAGGATCATGGAACTGTTTTGTTTATCTCGAATCGAAAAAAATTATCATGAATCAGATTTTTATCAGTCAATCTGTCCCGAATTTGACTCCAATGTAGCAACATGTGACTCCATAATTGGTACCCTTTATTGAATTATGACACAATCGAGTGACATTAAAGCACCCATGATCCACATAATGAGTCGGTTTGTGGTGAATTTTAATTGGTAGATTAATTATTATTATTTAACGGTTATTTTTATTATAGAGGGGGGCGGCTGTTGATGGCTTCTGATTGGAAACTGTATTAAAATTTAATGCGCAACGGATTGACGGTCAAAGAGTCTAGTATAAACACATGAGATTCACGGACTTAATTACTTGACTCGATGGACTGGAATACAACAAATAAATAAATAAATTGAATACATCATTCCTGCTTATGTAGTCAATTTGAAGGTGATCTCAATCTTAACTAACAAGCTTGATCCTTCTTTATGGAGAAATTTGAGAAGCGCATTGTGAAGGAATAGAATGTAGAAAACCGTCTCATACTTTTGAAAATTCTGCACAGCCAAACTTTGGATGGATGGAAGGGTGCACTATCAAAAACCCTTCCAGGTCGTTCTAGGAGGAAGATGTACACCGATGAATTAAAAACATACGACGGAGTAGGCGGAGATGTTTTGCTCTGATAAGCTTAATCTAAGCCTCTTTTTCCGTCTTCTAAATCATTGTAGCTTGTTTCAGGCTGTAAGAATGCCGTTCCAAGAAGACTTATTTTTCGGACGGACAAGAGCAGCTGTAAATTGCCGATTATATCTCATAGAGATTGCGGATCGGGTTGTAGAGAAATTCCAGGGAACTGTAGGGCTGACGAACTTAGAAGATATGGAACAAGTACATATGTATATCTATTCCAGCAGAATAAGGTATCTTGGGTCGCCAAAGCTGGATTAGAAACTGTCAAAGCATGCAACAAGTCTTAGTGTTTACTCAAATGATTTCTGTAGAGGCTGTATTGCCGAAGAAGAGGAGGAGCAGAAGGCACTAAGGAGGCTTTTACTAAAGCGACCTGATAAATTTAGATGTCAGAAACCGACTTCGTTTCAACAGAAGCTTCAATTGATTTAACGAGTAGGTAAAGGTGTAGTGAGAGGTGGATATTCAAAAGGGAACAATGCCCTTTTTGATTCCAGAGGCAAAGGTCCTCAGATTCATTTGGTGGTATTAAGAAAATCTACGATAGTACGTAGCGGATACCAAGCTTTGCTGCATGGTCTCCAATTCACCAAAAGTCTACAATTCTGAAGAGTCTTTCTGTGGAATTCGATCGACGTGGTCTTGTTGTAGGTTGACTATATCGGTTTAGACATTTTAAAGATGTTTAACCAACTTAACTTGGGGTTGGCCAGCGATAGGAAGTATGAAGGTTTGTTGCCCTTAATGGCAATTAGTCCAGTATTGACTTGTTTCGCAAGTGAGTTGTCAAGGGCGGGATCCGTCCTATCAATACCAGCCAAATAACTTCACATGGACTAGTTATGATATTCCAAGTGTATACTAAGACAACGCCAATCTGCTTGTTGTACACTTTGCAGTCAACTCAACGCTTCTAGATTGTGCTCTGTCTTCACAAGTATTCGAGAGTATCGAATTCTTCACAGGCTAAGCCCACTTTCGCTCTCATACAATTGTTGGATGACTTTTGCAAAATTCACAAATCCGATGGTGCAAATGGTATTCCAATCAGAGTTCTGAAGAGGTATTCGTCTACATTGGCATAACTACTAAGTAAGCTTTTCCACCGGTCCAACTTGTGTGGTTTATTTTCGAGTAGAAGGAAACTGCAATTTGTCTATCCCATCTTGCTTCAACTGACGATTCACTGCACCAAATGCCTATTCTTTCCAAGGTTATTGAAAAGCTCATAAATCGTCAGCTTTTAAATACCTCGGCTCCTCAATGACAGTAGGGATGGTTTTCGTAGCAATAGATCCACGGGTGATTTAGTGGCATAGTTCACCGAGAAGTGAAACGAATTCAAACATCAATTTGATAAAAGTAAAACTGTCCAGTTTGACATATGTCAGAGTTTGACAGCTATGTGTATATCTCTTCTTCAGCGAATTAGAAACCAAATTTCGGACTGTTTAATTCAAGTTGTTGGTGCTCCACAAGGCTCGGTTTTTTCCCCATTTTCATAAATGATCCCTTGTCTGCAATTAAATCGTTCGCTGATGACAGTACTCTCAGTTTTTCATATTCGTTTCTTCATCTACATCCCTGCACTTCGGTCGTAGCTCGTAGAAGAGGAACGGCAACGTTTATTAAACTAATTAATCTCCGACATCGACAGCATAATAAAATGGGGTTTTTCAAATAGAGTGGAATTTAATGGTTTCAAAACTCAATGCTATCTTTCGTCACTTAAGCGAAAGAAAAATCTGAAATCATTATCTATGAATGATGTCTGCATCGTCGAAGTCATCCTCGGTATCTGTCTTTACAACGACCTTGGTTGGAACGACCGCATATACGAAATCGTCAAAAATACTGTGAAATGTTTAGGTTTCCTTTACCAATTTAAAAAAAATACTTTAGTCCTTATTTCGCTCCAGTCTATAAGGTATTCGCACAAAACTCAAGCACAACTTTGACATCTGGGGAAGCTGCCCTGCAAATTCTATAGGTAGATACGATTCAAAAACGCAAATTAAGATTTGCGGGTGACAAGGACATTGTGAAGTCCATCGATTCATTTGAACACTATCTCTCATTCACAATGGGCTTGAGTCCTGCGGAACACCTGCCTACCAACCTCTCATTTAAGCGCAATAGCCAGTTGCATTCCACTCCAACATTGCACCGGCAACATGGGTCATATTTCGAATGCACATCAGTTTACCTATCAACCTACTTTCGGAGATACTGTCCAAGATAGGGACAGATGTGGAATCTCTTTCCATATCACTAGAATCCGCAAGGATTTTAAACCAACGTGCATCGGCATCTCCTTTGTCTATCCTCTTATTTTCTTAATGCCCATGCTCTTCTTTAACGAAAGTCATCATAAGATCTAATTATAACTTCCATTTGCAAGTTTTTCTATAAATATTTTTTAATTTTAAATTTCAAGTTTCCATTGAAACATATTTTGTCATATTTTCCATATTTTCTTTTTAAAAATTCAAAAAAACTCAGAAATAGATATACACCCTTCAAACTTTGAGAAATATTTTCTCGAATATCATTCCAAATCACACGTCGTCGTCAATTTGTTCTCTCAAGGATGGCTATCACATACACAACCTCCACTTAACCTCAAAGTACACAATTTCAATTAAGTACAATTATATTGATCATCAAATAAATTTAAACAAAAATGAAAAAAAAAAAAAAACATTTTCTTGAGTGTAAATCTCATGATAAACTCAAGAAATTTTAAAAACGTCGATCATTTTA
This sequence comes from Criorhina ranunculi, assembly GCA_951813785.1. Classification (NCBI taxonomy): domain Eukaryota; kingdom Metazoa; phylum Arthropoda; class Insecta; order Diptera; family Syrphidae; genus Criorhina; species Criorhina ranunculi. The sequence continues at coordinate 45,475,796 of OX638383.1, forward strand.
TGCACGGTCGTCATTAAAGAAAAATTTTTAAAAATAACTTTATATCTACAAGTTGTGGCCTTAACATGAAAGCAGTGTTTTGAGATACTCGCAGTGTCGTTATAAAAATACACTCTAGAGATACTTGACCCATAGATTGAGATGTGAGATGATAAATCACGACCACGAGGATATACAATGAATTTTATGCCGCCAATTTGTCTACACATGTCCTTTGAGGGAATTTTTCCTTGTTTTTTCTTACTCGCATATGTTATGGCTTCATTAGAGCAAAACATCGTCCTTCTAATTAAAATCAAACGTTTACATATGCAAACTAGACAAATGTCCAATTAGCTGGAAGTAAAAATGTCGCCGAGACAAAAAAAAGAAATGTTACGTATACCACCCACGTGCCGAATGGTGAAAAAATAAAACAAGTGACGTATACGCCATAGTGGCTTATTCACATCCGTTTCCTTTTCTCTATTGATTACACTATTGTTTTGATAAATGACGTGATAAATTTGAATATATTCGTAACTTCCCTTGTAAGCACTTTCGTAAATGGCTTACTCATTCCGCAGGAGTGCGTGACCATCTTTCTCTGGGATTTATTTGTCGCCAAAAATATATCCTGCGGTGGTATAAGAAAAACTATTTTTAGAAACAGAAAATTGATTTTTTTTTTTCATTTGGAAATTCTCACACTAGAGGAGGAGGAATTTGTTATGAAATGTAATCAAATAAAGGATAACACTTACCAAGGCATCAGTTCAGCCATGCAGGAGTGTAGGAATGTGTCTCTCCCTTTGTCTGTGTGGATGTGTGTAGTTTAATCTCGACTGCACAGTAATGCAACTTAAATAAACATTTATTGCAGAAGGATATGACAAAGTGTCTGTCATTAATATTTATTTGTCCACAGATTATGAGCAATGAGTTTGGGTTCCTGAATTCCTGGGTGCTGGTGTATCTGTGGAAATGTGCGTACATTTCTGATGAATGTTTTGCAATAAATAGTGGGATTTCTGTTGGTGTTGTTTGTTGTGTTGCTGTTATTGAGAATTGTGCTTAAATGACGTGGCTAATAGGAGTGAAGGTTTTAAGGCAGTTAAGGCGATTAATTTTATTTTAAATCTTTCGTACTATATTTGAACATAACCTGGCGTCGGGTTTGTGTTGTTTTGGTTTAGAATTTAAAGTCGGAAGGGAATACAATATTTTGTGTGTGAACTCTTGAAACTTTTCGTCAATAACGTGATTGGCTCTTGTCTGTGTGGTAAAATTCCTGGAATGTCCACAATTGACCAAATATTCACACTTCGGCAGATCCTGGACATAATCCAAAAAGTTCGAATTGATACCAATTACGAACCATCTATTCATTGATTTTAAGGTGACTAACGATAGACGAGTTTTAAAATTTTTGGTGTCAAAAAAGAATTTATACAAGATGACACGGTTGCGTGTCTTTAACATCATAAACGAACGAATTGTGCGAAACTTTTAAGCCAACACTAGAGGTACCATCTTTCAGAATCGACCAAAACGAGTTTAGCGGTGATCGAGGGCAAAAATAAGTTTTGCTGTCGCCTGCTTTCTATAAATGTGAAACTATGACTGACAGCTACAGAACTTTCAGGTAACTTTCCCCTTTTCAAACTGAATTCGTGGAGTTCCGAGGCTGCGCCACACGAGATGCATATTTCATATTTCATATTTTCATATTTATTTATTTATTCATTAATTTCACTTATAGTAGACTAATATAATCTTTAAATTATAAATGAAGATACAATTTGGAAAAATAGAGAAACAATAATTCAATTAACATGTGTGATGACAATTCAGAAAAAAACAAAAACAATTGAAAACAGCAATTTGCTTTATATTTAAATTAATTTTACTACTTTGAATTCAATTCAATTACTTAATTAATTAACTATCTATGCCGTCACACCTTCAATCTACCTACCTCGAGTTTTCAGTTCACCTTCAGAATTTTTACACTTCTAATCAAACCGAGGTCTTGAAAACTAATTCACTTTACGATCAAATTTCTAATTATCCGCTTATTTTCGCAAGTCTTATATTTTTGGCAAATTTTCAAAAATTCGATCGTTTTCGAATGCCACTAGGTACATCATCATTTTTGCACGTTTCATGTGAAACAGTGAAAACAAACACTCTTTCGAATATTCTGTTTATTTTTGTTTTTGTTGACACCATACGTCTAACGGAAATAATCCAAAATTTGAAAATCCATTTTGACAAATAGAAACAATAAACTTCCCGCCAAAGAATAATATACACACACTCTGTGGATGCTTTGAGATATTTTCATCATCACCAATGGCGATGGTGCTTCCTGTAAAGTGTGTGTGTGGGTAAATTTCGTTTTCGAAAATCATGTTTACATGCGCCATTATTTCTGAACTTGAACTATTTTTTTTTTTTTTGCATTTTTGCGTAGCTTACATTGACCGTCATCATCCGTGAATTTAAAAGCAAAACAGGGGTTTCAAGAATCATGATGATGTTGAGACGTTTTTTTTTTTTCTTTTTGGCATTTAGCCTCGACAGTGGTTGTTTTTAGATGTCACCACTAAAATTTTAAAAATAATTTATTCATAAAGTATTTAGATTTTTGTGAATTTCTTTTTCTTGGCAGTGGTGCCAAAGTTGTTGGATTTTTTTTGAATTTTGTTTGACGATATTCAATTTAGGGTGAGGTTTTGCTAAGTGAGTACTTGTTTTAAAGGAAATAATCATTTTTTTTTGCTAGACAGGTCCTGTCCTTAGTATTCATTAACACTTGGTCTAATGAATTCAATTGGAAAGTTTCCAAAAGTAAACGAATCTCTTGGACGCATTGCGTTGCCAAGAAATAATCAAAAATGTCCCAAAACCACTGATTAAAGTGTTCACACTGAAGTGAAAGGATTTAATAAAAGAGGTGATTGCAGAGCTCAAAAATGAACATAGAAAGGCAGCTGTCAGGAAGAGGCCTATCGGCTGCTATGTACTTAGTTGAAATAAGGGGCGAAGTCTTGGAAAAGTCTTTAAACACCCAAACACCAGGAATGAACGCAATTAAAATGCAACAGTAGAGAGCGGTCTAACAAAGATGAGATTCTGAAGGCATCCTTTTAAGGATCACTTGACAACGTCGTGGTGTCTTCAAAACCTTGGATTGAAAATTGTCGACAATAGTTTATCTTTTTGTGGGTTTTTATCAAGGCAGCATTTAAGAGAACCTAAGAGTTATTTTACTGAACTTGTGATTGAGATTGAAGCTCAGGATCAACCAATTAATGGCCGACTGATCCTCCTATAGTTACTCGCCGAATTGTTCTCTATTCAAAAATAAAAGGTCTTTGTTGTGCACCTTTGTCGAAGTGATAGATAGATAGTTAATGGGACTAAGTCTCTTCTGGTTAGCAAAAAAAACAACAGTGAAAACAACACAAACTGTGGAGATGGAAGCAATTCTTAGCCTTCTGCCGCTAGAGCTTCACATACAAAAGTAGTGCTCTTCGAATCAGCCGGTCAAGGCATTGGAGACTGAATCCATATGGAAATGCCTAGATACTAAGCAACTATCTGGGCGCTAATGTCAACTCGGAGTATACTGTCCTGGGCTTGGATTTTGAAAAACATTTCTCATAGGTCTTTCCAAGCAATGTCTCAAAATGGACATAAGCATAGGAGTAGGTCTTTACTCTAAGGAGTTACGACTAAGAAGTTCGATGGGACTCCCAGATCACAGCAGAATTTTCCAAGCGGAGGTTCTAGCAGTGACAAGAGCCACCCAATTAGTGTGAATGCTAACCAATGCTAAAAGCAATAGCTTCTACGCCGATAACATCGAAGATTGTGAAATGATGTTGCGATGACCTTAGCACAATGTAAAACTCTGCTGGGTCCTTGGTCACAGTGGTGTACCAAGTAATGTGATAGGTGAACAATTGGGTAAAAAGACCAAGAGCAAGCAGACGGTATGCTTTAATCTCAAGTCTGCAATCCAAAAATGCACAAAAATCCTTAACTGAAGCAAAAAGCAGGTGGAAATCATTGACCATCTGTGAAATATCATGAAGCTTGGGGCTAGAGTTTGATACAGCAGGGACTGGCAAGCTTCGAAATGTAAATCTGTCAATGCTCGTAGGGCTACAACTTCTCATGATATCATAGATGACGACATATGAAGGGAATTTGCCATTAAGGAGGCTTATGAGGACACAGCCTATTTTTCCTGTCATTGCCCAAAGCTATATCAAATAAGCTCGTCGATCACATTGACGAGCTATTAGATCTATTGTAGGGGCGTTCAGATGGGTGGCACCAAGGAGCTAAAACCACGTGGTAGGGAAACACACCATGGATATCACAATGGATCTACATAAACCTAAGTGTGGTTCCAATGATCCACTAACTTAACCTTTTCCAGCTCTAAAATTATTGCATTGCATGCTCTTCGACATAAAACATCTGCTTTAAGTATTTAAGTCTTGGACAGGCGTCTATAAAGTTTCGAGCCCCTATCACTGGTGAGATATACCACCATGGAGTTCTTCTATGTGTTCCCATCCCAAATCCAATCCAAAAAATAAAAACTATGAGGTCAACCAAAGGACAAAGTTCTGCCTTAAAAAAAAAAAAAAAAAAAAAAACAAACAGCAATTTCCATCCCCTTAAGTCGTATACATACATTCCTATCCCCTAAATCCACTTGTTTCCGTTACAACTACTTTCATTTTGCAATTACTCTCAATTCCAACTTCCTAATCGAATTTCATCTTCTTCCATCACCCTCTCCACATCTCACTTATAATCGATTACAACCGACTTACTGGATCCTTGAAAATTATTGAAATCTTCTATTTCAAGGAGCACAAGCCTCCCCTTCGCTTCTTGCTCACTCAATTGTGAAACAAAAAAAAAGATTTAAACAAGTTTTTCGATAACGAAATTCTCTATTTGAAACAATACAACCTCTTAACTTAAGCTCTGCCTCCTCTTCTATTTTGTTGTATCCTTGTACAAGTTTTAACCATAAATTTCTAAATGATTACTCTTGTAGTCTTTCATTGCCTTCTACTGGCCCTTCCATTCAAAGTATCTCAATACAGAAAAAACACACAAGGAGTAAGCTAAAATGTAAAACTTTAACCTCAAGGATAATTACATCGAAATCCTTCAAAATGAAGTTCATAATCAGACAAGTTCCCACCAAAAAAACAAAAAATTTATGTTTTCATTTTTTTTCTCCTGATTTTCTCATTCCAAGCCCCAAACTAACCCCATGTTCCACTCTCTTTCTCTCTATCGTTGCAGAAAGGATACACTTTTTTAGGATGAAACCAGTTGCGGTGCTGCTCTGCGGTCATGTTATACACTCTACGAGAAGATAAAGGGAGAAACTTTGTTACAAAGTTATCGCAGAACATTGCCAAGCTCCGCCAAGTGATAGGTTGTGCTTCCATCCTTCCCAGGGCTGTGGTACCTTGTTTCGTTAATGAGCACGTACACGTGTAAATTTCATAGGAATTTCAACGGTCCGCCAATGTCGTCATCATCATAGCTGTGCCTCCTATGCAAGTGCTGACGGTAAAGTTTGATATTTGTTGTTGTTTTTTTTTTCTGTGAGTATCCTTATAATTTTTGCATTGTTTTCGTACGCCTTTCAGTGGGCGTGATGTGTAATTGAATAAAAATTGCTTTACAAGTGTGAAATAGTTAAAAAAAAAAAACTCACTCCATCCGAGTGCGATAATTGAGTGCAAATAAAGTGCAATTTTTTTTAATAGTGTTACTGTTGCTTTCGGGAAATTCTATAACATTGGTTGTAGGGGTTGTGTTCGTTCCAAATTGGATAACAGTTACGTATACGGGTTGAGACCGAGCCCGAGGTGAGGTAAATTGGCCGATCGAGTTGTGTGACGACGGCGGCAGCAGACGTCGAGGAGTAAGTGTTTTCAGTTGACAGGACGTGAGCCTGGGAATTTGATGACATTTGGCTGTGAGGACTTTCTGTTTTTATGATTAGGTGAGTACAACTTAATTTGAATATCATAGGGTGGATTCGAGAAAAAGGCGATTAGTATTTGTCGGGGTCATAGTGACATTGAAGCTAATAGCAATAGTAGTGACAATTGGGAAAGCTTTAGGAAGCGATCGAACAATGAATAACTACGTTGCTTTGTTATAGATTTGGTGATGCAACTTCTCTTTCTCCTTCTGTTGAGGTTCACTTTGTGTAGTCAAAGTGGACAGCTGTAGCTCGTGAGAAAACCTAGAGTAATACACTTTCTGGAGCAAGGACAGTCGATGCTTCTTCCACTCCTATGACAGTTTGATTGATGTTTTAGGACAGGTGAGTTGTGGTTTTTTTTTTTTTTTAACCCAATGACATGTTACTTTTTGCTCTTGTATTCAAAGTTTGACATATATGTGTTGCACTGTATTCCGGGGGTTATCGCCTTTGATGCTTTGAAAGACATAGTTAATCGCTAACAACTTTCGTAGACAGCAAGCCTTGAGAGTGACAGCAAACCTACATCATCACAGTGATGATATATACTTTACATGTCAAGAATGAAAAAAAAAAAACTCATTCTAAGGAGAAGCTTCTTACTTGGTATAGGTAAAGATCCCTTTTGTGGGTCCCACACCCAACCAATCTTAACGAAGGAGGTGTCGAAAGAAAGCGAATTTCCTGCAGCAGTGACGAATTAGTACAAAAGGATAAGAGCCATTTTTCAAACCCCTTTAAACATGACGACGGTTGTGATTTAAAGCCGATTCAAAGGAAGAGTAGACCTTTTCAAAGAAAACTTTATGCAGACTGTTTAAGGCTGAAACCAGGTAATAAGTAATCTTTACAGAAGCCAGCGCTACAGCTTTAATGAGATGAAATGACTTGCATTCAGACCAGGTTATAGAATACCGTCTTCTCGTCCAATATTCAATGGGCACACTATCAAAGACAGTACAAGCGGACCGTGTTAGAGCCTAAAGCTAGCCAAATCCTTCTTAAGACTTTATTTGACTGTCTAGCTGGTCCTTTAAGAAGCCCTAAAATAGGCTTGACAAACATTCGGCCTGATCATCATGTCCTGTAAACTTGTCACACTTAAACATATTCCGATGTACCCGGATGCATTATTTCATCGACCCTACCAGCAACAGAAGACACTAGCAATTTTCGTCAGTCTTTCTCATTTTATTGGATAAAAACAGAACATCCCCTACAACTTTGTACACTTGGGTGTACTTCATTTTGGAATCCAATTCTCTGACCCAATTTAACCGACCACCTTTGTCCAGCACAGCCATATTTCACTTCTCTACAAAAAGTCCCTGCCCCTGTTGTCGGCCGACCATTTATCAAATGAAAGCCAAGCTTTGCATTTACTGCACCCATTGCCCGGTAGCACACTCCACCGAAGTTGAACAATGTGGCCAGAATGCATTAGCTCATGAATACGAAACACACCGAAACGCCTACTTTAAGTGTCAAGTATGTGCAACATGCTCTTCGACTATGTTCGCCACTACCACACCGACCACTGACAGATACTATTAGTTGTATGTCCTGCACCCTTAATACCCCACATGGGGTCAGCAAGCCGGGTCGATGAACAGCCGGCTTATGCTTCAGCTGTTACCAGTGGCAGCACACTCAAGCGTAGATAAATTATGTAAATGAAATCAAAGCTGCTCTCCATTCATATCGGTGGGTGACCCTCTCGCAGGAAGTTCCAGGACCAGTTTCCTCATTCGCAAAAGAAATATCCATTGTGAGGTGATAATAGTTTTGTGGTTTTTTGTACCATCGCCGCGCCGCCGGTCCGTCGAGTTTTTGTGCCTCCACGTGTGAATTTATGTGTGTCTGTCATGGATAATGGGGAGAGGGTGGTGTGCCTTCCGGAATGGAATAGGCGTGCCAACAATGTTTTGCATTCTCATTAGTTGTGGTTGTGGATTCACTTGATTTGCATGCATGTACACATAGTTGGTTGTTTTTGTTTTTGTCTACCTCGTCGGTGGGTGTGTGGGTTTATAGAACTCAATTATGTGACATCTTTGGGCGTGTGTGGGTAGAATGACAAAAATAATGAAAGGATGCGTGGCAATGTTATGTGCAAAAACAATTGTGACACATGTTTCGTAATTAGGAAGAACATTTACACACAGAGACAGTCGAAGGTGGAAAGAAGTTTACCAACAGTTACAGTGGCAGAATTGCTGCTAATTGGAGAAAGAATTCTTGGCGGGGGAGAATAATTTAAATCTAATCGTTGACGCGTAAATGGTTGATTGGATTTAAGGTGGTTGAGGAGAAGGATGTGTAACGATTATATAACACTCAATCAAATCAAGAAGGACAACCTGCATGTGAGGAAAGAAGGACCAATTGCGGAAAGACAAAACAATTACTGAGATAAGTTGGTGGTGGTAAATTTGGTGACAATTATTGTGGTTTCCCTTTGAAACAAAGTGACCGCGAAGCTTTCCAACTAAAGCTAGAGTGCAACTCAATCCCCTAAGGGTGTTGAAGAAAATCAATCACGATCTGACATCCTTTTTGTGGACAATTTGTGTAAAATTAAACTGTGTTGGTGATGGTTCCCTTATTGTCAACGAAGTAGGTGCATTCAAGTTGTTGATGAAAAAACCGATTTATTGTACTCTAGGCGGTGCAAAATCAAAGGATGATTGTGACTACACAGTACATGTTGTCGAAGATGTCAGGGGCACAGTAAGAATAAAGCAGGAATCGAAATTTCCCTGCATTTTATGCGTGCAAATGTCTCGATGTCCTTCCCCACATCTTTATCATCAGGAACCAACTGTAGCTATCAACGAAATCCTGGGATTCTTTGTTATTACAACCGAACTACTTCTACCTTAAGTGTGTCCACATTGAGTACATTTAACCATCCGAACCCAACCTGAGGTTTCAACAGGAGCACCGCATGGACACGTCAGATTGATAACTTGATCTTACCTAGCTAAGGTGGCATAGCATCTGCCGATTTGAGCTTTCCTTGGTTTACTGAATACAGGTTGGGCTTTGGCTGCCGGTAGTAGCTTATGATGAAGATCAGGATTCGTGAACCCAACATATTCAGAGTAATCTCAGAGGAGCAGTTTTTTTTTAATAGGATTCTCGTTTCGACTTGGATTTTGTGGACTGCTCCGAAAAGTGCCTTCTTGTGAGGCTTTGATTAGGAGTGAAATTATATCTTAGGAAGACACCATCAAATAGCACTCGCTGTGGAAGCAGAGTAGATTTAAGTTTTTGGTAGCTCCAGTGTGTCAAAAGCCCCTTGGTGTATTGCGATCCTCGTTGGTATGTCGCTGATATATAAATTGAGCAGAACGTGCGGAAACACTAGCCCTTCGGCATGACCATTGTTAAGTTGTCTTGTTTTACTTGAAACGACTTTGAGTAGGTTGTGCATTAGCCCTTTTTTCCACATGGTATCGTAGGCAGTTGTTAAGGTTACAAAAGTAGCACTAGTCTTCATTTTCCATTAGAAGCTATACTCAATGATACTTGTAAACACCAGGACTTGGTTGGTGCAACTTATGGGCTTGCAGAATCAGAAATCAGACGACTATTGCGCAGGAGTTTGTGTAAGACACCTGCGGTTGGCTTGGGGAGGGTGATGATCTTTGATTTTTTGAAAAATATAGGAACCTTTGCAGGTGGCAATATTTCGGGATAAACTCGGTTAAGTCAGATTTTTAATATCAGCTCTTTGGTAGGTAGGTAGGTTGAAGTATCTCGTGACGCCTTCACTTGGATCTCTATGGATCTATTGTATTTCTCTAGCGTAAAATGTCCAGTCTAAGAAGACAAAAAGAAAGGAAAGGTCTGAGTGAGTGTGATTACTGTCGTTCGGCTTTCCTGAACCATCCTAAGTTCGTAGTAAATTTTAGAAGGGTTTTTCGTGGCTTAGTAGACCGATCGCCCAGGTCGTTGAAATAGTATGCACCGAGGGCAGTCTTTCTTGTAGGCTAGACTGGGCCATTCGTGTATGAAGTAAGTTGTGTTTTCTTCCACGTCTGTATTCCAACAGCCTCTTCATAAGTCGTCAACTCATTGGAAAAGTTATGGTTTTCATTTTGGGGGAATTGTTCAAAGTTGGAGTGATAAATTGCATGTCAACTGGTTTTAGGAAATTCCACCATGCCTTCGAAGTCGAGTTTATAATAATAGGACGTTGTGTGCTTTGTCTGTGCGAGATTCGATCAGTTGCCCATTTTCCGACTTGGTTACAAAGCATTAGCTAGAATTGTAGACTGAAACATTAAGCTTGCTGAAACGAACTTCTGTCTTCGGCATCGAAAAACAAGTGAATTCCCATGTAGGACTTGTCCATTCATTTCATTTATTTTCACCAATTCGTCCTGTGGCCTGTTTTATCCATGCTATGTCTGGGGATTTGAAGACGTTGATGATGTGGGTGTCATTAACTTTTAAAGCTACTCAAGTTTCAATTTAATATACCTAGGATGTACCATTAGGAGGTGAACTATGAGTACATCGCATTCTCTAAATGGAATATACAACTGAGTCCCTCGAATTGGAGAGCAAAATAGTTAAAAACTAAAATCTAACTTCCATTGTCGCTACTATCTCATAACAATATCTTCTGTCAACTCAATAGGTTTCACAATCACCCGCCTATCTGGTACCATTTATCTGTTCTCTACATTTGCGGTCCATTTATTTCCCCCTACTGTCAATGTTCCCCCTTCTCTTCATGATGGAAATCATTGCTTCTTTGTTTTCTCCGAAAAAAATATCAAAAAAATTGAAAACGGAACGACCAACTTTAATCGATAAATCTGCATGTGAAATATACATCACCACACAGGACCTTCCACCCCTGAAATCCCATATTTGCCATTTCCACCCGCAAATCCAATAACACAAACCAATTCATATGCCGGCTCGACTCATCGTCGACGACGACGAGGACGTTGAGGACGACGCCCTAAACGCCGCTCTCAACCATTGAATGTATTTTGCTGCCTTTATTTGAATATTTTTTTTCAAAGCTCCTCGCAGCGGTAGCACATAACAGAGCCAACTTCCGGTCCTCCTCCACCCCCTCTACTCTCAATAACCGTATGTTTTGTATTTTATTGGCTTACGAAAGGGATCAACGCAAAAAAAAAATAAAAAAAAAAACCGATTCCTTAAAATGGCAAAGACCTCATAAGAGTCTCCATCACCACTAACCTCATGACGAAATAACCCGCTCTAGTGCCGCCATCCTAAATCCACGGGATAAACATCTCACAGTACTAGAACTAAACGACGGGGTGGTAAAGCAAGTGTACGAGTTTATCAAAAAGGACGACTGACTCCCTTGTCTGTCCTAGTTTAAGGGTTGTCTTGTCGATGCCGCGATAACGTTTCATAGGGCGCTTGCGAAATTTTTGTAATGTGATGACGTTGATTTTAATAGAACCCTTAACTTTAGACATGCTAAGTCCCCGATGAACATATTAGAGACAAATGCGCCAAGGAACAGATCCGAGTCCTTGAATACAAATGAAAGAGAGAAAGAGATAAAGAGAGTGAAAAAGTATTATTTGCGTAAAAGTTAATGGAGAAACGACATGTGTTCCAGTAGCAGCCTGAATGGTCCTTGTTTTCGGTTCGGCCGAGGGGGAATTCGTGTATAAAAAGCGGAGCCTGTGGGACTGGATTCTCTCTACAATGATCTCTGAACTACAATGAGAATTGTACGCATACTTTTTGTATGCGAGTATGTGTGTGTGTGTGTACGTATTTTATTAATTGAATATGCGTACAAAAAATGGCGACATTGTTGGCGCCAAATTGACAGGAGTTAAGCCTGAGTTGCCATCCCGTGTTTAATCGGCATGTGTGCACAGCACATTCAAGTATTTTGCATGTAATTCCCTTAAATGCTTGTGATTGTGGGTAAATATGGGTTTTGGGGGAGGAGGTTGTGGTAGGGGGTTGCGGGAGTCTGTGAAGTTTTGCTGTGCTTAATTGAGCTTATCCCTTTTTCGGGGGGAGGGAATCAATGAGTTTTCATTTATTTTGCATTAAATTAGTTTACTTCATTGGCGGAGAGTCGACAAGGGTTTAAGGATGGGACCGGAGTTTTCAATTTAAACTGTTTGATGGTTGGATTATGAAGTGTGCATAGTGTCTGTCAGGAGATGTGGTGCTTTCAAGGAGCTCAACTTGGTTGGGTGATGAAACAGGTAACAAGGATTAAAGTTGATTTCTGTCTTCGCATAATGGGAAATGAAATGTCGAGTATTTAGGAGAATTAAGACGAAAATCCTCGCGGGTAATCATGGGCTTTCAGCACTTTTTAGTAAAGTGACCATATTCGCTGTCGAAAGTGAAAATGGGAAAGGCATAGTAGGCCGTCTGTTAATTCTTCATTTGATAACCCGGAGCCATCATTTTTAGGCTGTTGCACAAGTACTCAGCGAACTTCACCTATAAGATACCTCCCCCCGGCCCACCCTAAGAGTTTTTTGTATGCTTCGTGGTAGAGTATGTACACCCACATGTCCTGGAAGCCAACAGAGTCTTCCTTTATGTTATGTCTCAAGAATTCATGGTCGCTTTTGTCGTCGTCTAATGTTGAGAATTGGTGTATTTAGTTCTTTTCGCGATCTCATGAGCAACAATTATCATTGGTCCTTCGCTTGGAAGACGCTACTATGGTCTAGACATATTATTTCATTTGTTATCCCTAGATATTTACAGGAAACAAGTGACAAACAGCCATGCACATTAAAGCAATGTATCAGTGGTCTAGCCTACGTACTGGACACTCCACTATTCTCAAGGGTTTAAAACTCTTGCAAGACGCAGACTATTCCCTACAACGACTCTTATTCAAAAAATCTTCGAAACCATTATCCTTTATGTCTCTCCATGGATGACTCTAAGACTGAACCGGGATTAGGTGTGATCAGCATTACCACCTCACTAGCATCTGCCTCATTACCGAAAACAGATTTGGCCTTAGCTGAATCACAAACGCTCCAATTGTTTAGATAGAAAAGGCTGCTTATGAGTACCACAGTGTGTGCCATCACGGGTCTTTCGTAGGCACGACAATAGGATGGGCCTCCTCGCAAATAGTTTCTGGAGGAGCTGTTCATACAAGGAGGAGAAGGATATGATTCTCCACCATCTCGGTTATTGTCCACCGTTTTCAGCTTGAATAAAAGTTTATCTAGGACCCAGTTTCTTCCACAATCTTTACAAATTGGCTTACATAAGTATAAGCAACATTTGCGGGAGCTTGTTCTGAGGGTAGTTTCTAGGAAGAATACTCGGATCCATGTGGTATCACAGTGGGCGTGCATTGGTCTAAGTGTGGCTTTGTTATGTTATGTTATGTGTGTTCGGAATCTTGTTATGCTTTCCCTTATATTTTCTAGATAAATTGATTCACTCCGGAAGATGTCGAGAAGTTAAGGATCTTCTCTGGATGGATGGCGGCAAGTTGTTCCATTTGGACAATTCTCCCACAAAGAATTATTTTTCTGAGTTGAAAAAGGGCTAGGCATTCCCTTAGAATGTGTTGAAAGGCTTCTCCACTCTTAAGAGTCTAAAGCTTGAATTTGTTGCAAGGTTTATAAGTTGAAGATATTTCTTTAGGCGGAAGTGCCTGCTAAGGATGCCAATTAGGACTCTTAGGTTGTTTCTATCGAGATTCACAATGAAACTGGATTTTCTTGTGCCGATATCGGGAATAGCAGCTTGTTCTGGTGTGCCCCTCTATATTTTTTCAAGTTAAAACCTTTTGGATTTCTTGCCAGTGTGGCTTCATCTCATGCAGCCTTGCCTTAGTCCTTAAGGCTAGTTATGAACCAATAGCAACCTGATTTTCTGGCAAATGAGTCCTTGTGCAAAAGGCTAAAAGGAGAACTAAGGGCTTTGTAAATCCCTCATCAAAATACGCATATGTTCGTATTTACACTAGGGGCCACAACGTCCAGCTACAATGTTAATTAACAACCGTTTTTTTTTTTATAAACGACCACATCCTTCTCTTGAAAATGGTTTAAGTCTCTATCGCATGCAGTCCACAATTTCCATAAAAAAAATTTAATTTCGAACAATATTTCCACAAAAGCAATAAATTTATTGCTCCAGGTTAAGCCACAGACTGCAGACCTCACAATGTATCTTTTACAAAGATATCCAATGCATGCTGTGCTCAGGTGTTACCTGCAAAAAAAAATCCCACAAACACTGTGGCGTATACGTAATTTATAAAAGTGGTATCCATTCAACCATTGGGATGTGTTATTGAGTAAGATACTGTATCTGATGAAGTGCAATCAACCGAAGTGTATCTATAAAAGTTTGAATACAATGAAAAAATATTTCATCCAAAATAAACTAGTTTGTGGGTAGCAAACACCTATCAAGAGGGAGTCGGGGCCAACAACCACCCATTCAATTCAAAAAATTGTCATTGAACACCCCTCTTTCCCAGTTTACTCTCTCTCTCTCTCTATGTGTGTATGTGTGTAACTCATGAAAACTCCATTAAATTTGTAAGTCACTGTGTACAACACATTTTATATGTTTTTTTCAACAAAAAAAAAATAAAAATCCATTTTCATTGAGATTGCCTACTCACTGAAGTTTTCCTATGCTCTCGGCCAATAATGATTGATTGCCTGGGAACAGAGGAAAACCAGAGACTGAGTCAGTGGGTGGCTTGAGTTTTGGGGCATCGAAAATTGGTTTCCAAGCATAACAACTACACCAGACGAGCAAGGAACAGTCCCCAGTTTTGTAAAATTTCCAATTTGCATACATATACGAATGAGATTTTAAAATTCTATTTCTTGTGTTCGCAAGTGCGGATCTATGGGGCGCGTTCTCTTGTATACTTACATATATATGGGCCGTAGAAATTTGAAAAACTTCCGGAAGAGGTTTTCCTTAGTGGGGAATATGTAAATTCTCAATGTGCCATGGAGCTAAGGGCTTTTCGTGGGGAATTCGAAATGAGATTCATGGGATATGACGCAGTGTTCGGTATTCGTCGGGATACTTTGAATTCCTATTCAAATTTTCATTTGTGTTATATTGCCTGTTTGCATTATCGAATATGGGTTTCGAATACATACCGTAGTTTTGATTTTGAAATCCGTAATGCTGATGGTATGTGGTTGGAATTTGTGTATGTGTTGTCGATTAACTATTAGATTGGAGGATTTATTACGTGTTGAATTAGAATGACCAATGAAGGTGGTTGTCGTATCTTTTGATGGCATACTTGTCAAGACTACATTCATCAGGAAATTAATTTCAAAAACTCTATCCAGAGTGAAGCAATGGCAAGTGCTTTAAACTTAGGAAGCAGGAGTAAATAATGGGGCGGTGATTGTTGCTTTGTCCTTATAGCCAATGACAGACTTGTTGAGGATTGTGTCCAATGTGGGCATTTCATAATCCCATCTCATTTGGGTGGCAGAATACTGTGGTTTCGAAGAAAAGGTGGTCCTATTGAGCAGATAATTTCTGCATCATATTTCAATCTGCGGCTCACTTACTAGCTCAGCAAACTGGTTAAAAAAAGAGGACACCATAACTGGATGAAAACTGAAGGTTTCAACAACGGAGACGAAGAATCAGCAGAGCGCATACTTTGTCACTGTAGCTGTCCTTATCTTAGGTAACTACTACCGGCAGCTCACTTGGACCACCTTCAGAGTCATGGATGAGCTTTAACTATAAGAACATCACAATATGCCCACTTGTGGCCTCATATGTCCATCTCTAATGAGCTTCATGCAAACTTGCGAGTCGGTTTTTATGAAACCTCTAGTAGTCATAATGATGTTGGTGGTGTCTTTTTTTTATTTATTTTTTTTTTGAAAATCGAAGTCTTTCTGAGCGTTTAACCTTGAAATTGATACCCTCTTCCACCAACATAGGGTCATATGTACGCAAATAAGAGAATTTTCTGAAGGATATTGACGTTAAACATCTACTGCTTCCTTTTTGTATTCGCAGAGGCAATTTGTTTCGCTTGGACTTTACTAGAAAAATAGGAACCTAGAGTGTATCTTTAGAGAAAAAATGCAAATTTTAGCCTTGAAGGGTTCCTATGGGCCTACTTTGTCACACACTAGTGTCCCAGAAATTATGAAAGTATAATGTGAAGTTTATTCTACTTTACAACAGATTCTGAATGCCCTTCCTGAAGCTTCTTAAAGAGCACTTTGAATTCTAAAGCGAAGAGGACTTCAACTAACTTGGAGTGGGTAATTGGAGGATTTTAGCTAAGCTAAGGGCTGGGCTTGAAGAGGCTTGTCTGTTGAGGTTTATATTCGAAAAACATTCTCTGATGTACAACCAGAAGACCACATCCTGTAAAGACACTCGACCCGACATCGCCTTGCACGAAGTCGTTAAGGTGACTCTAGTAAAGAAAAAAGTGTACAGTAAAACTTCAGGATAGATGAGCGCAAGCACTGCAAAGAGACCATTAGGGTCACTATAACTCGAAGCTGTGTATTTTCCGATTCCTTGAACTATGAGACTTCGAGTTGACGCTTCTGGTATGGTAGCACATCGATACATTCAAAAAAATACCATCATAGCGGAGGACCACCTTTCTTTAAACGATATGGCGACTGGCAAATTTGGTCTTAGTTTGAATTCGATCGATTTGTATCTTCACGGAAATTCAAGTGACAATTGAGTCCGTAAAGCCCCTTCTAGGGCCCCTTCAAGATTGCTGGACATTTCTCGCGGAGATGAGTGAGCAATTCAATATTAACCTTCGCTGGGTGATTGGTTATGAAATATCTCTGCTTGCTTTCCTCCTCCTCGTTGCAAAGACGAGGAGGAGAAAGCTACAATCACCCAAAACTGTTTCACGTGATAGGTCCTTTCTTTGACGAACTCAGCGATCCGGCTTTGCTTCATAAGTACCTACAGCTGTTTCAATCAGCCCGCAAGTAGGTAGAGCAATGATAGATCCAATGATAGCACAATGAATCTTCATTGGACTTAGTGTGTCTGTACCCTAATTTTTTTATTTTTTATAATTCACTAGGGCTAAAGGGGTTATGAATACCCTTATGATGCTATTCACACAGCGCTAGTTTTGGTGTAGTGATTTTGAAATTCAGGTGGTATTAGGTTTCAGTCTTTTTGCTCCGAGGGTTGTGTCCAGAATAACTGGGGAGAATTATTGGTACTGTTGCCATTGCTTATAATTCACAGTATTTTTTTTTCGAAAATGCCGATGTTATTATTAAAATCAACATCTTCAAGCCATATGACCACCCTACTGCCAGTGTTATGCCTACGCAGTAGAGAGTTGACGTCAGCTTTCGTCGCAGTTGACCGACTTTTTTTTTTGACATCGGTATTCGAACGTGGAACCTTCAGTGCGACAAGCGGTGATGCAACGACTACAACATGGCCACCCCCAAACATTTTTTTATAGCTATGGATAGTATAGGTTATCATCTCACTTATGTTCGTCAAAAGAAAGTCCTAGAACTTCTACGACATTGCTCTAGGTTTCTCAAATGAGAGCATCGTCGAAGCCTGTCAGATGTACTCCCATTGTATAGTTTTAATCCTTCAGCACTTTCGAAGTTTAAATACGTTGCTATCGCTAATCTCTTTTGACGTTTATTCCTCACCCAACTACTGCTACTTAGTATTCAGTGTATCCTCTCAATTAGTCAATTCCCGTCAACCTTCGGCATCATTGAAAAGTGTTCGTTCAATCCAACATCCACTCACCTAAGCTCCACTAAACAGGTTCCTGACATTCCTCTTCATAAACGAAAATCAAAATCTGTCACGCCAACTACTTGCGCATTTCATGTCGCCAGGATTTCCTTAGCACAACACTTATCCTCATCCTCATCCTCACTCTCTTCCTCATCATCATCGTAGTCATCATCATGGTTGTGGTTGTGCTAGTCTTTATGATTGAAAATGCATAAATTCAACTTTCGCTCATAAATTCCGTTTCGTGTGTCATCAATTGGATACCACCATCAAAACGATATTACAATAGAATCTCATAGAACACAATCCTGGCGTCGTCGTACTGTCTGCAGTCACACAACATTCACGTTCTCATGGTGGTTTCAGTAGGAGGCAGTGGTAGTGGCACACTTCCATCGAATGACCGAATTGAGAAATCACGCAACAATTCCCGCATTCATGCAAATCCAAACCAGCGAACAACGAACAACGAACAGAACATTTCCAGTGAATCCCCCAAAAGGATGGTAATCTCACGCTCGGTGGTCCCTCACTCTGTGATCCTTAATCTTCTCCATCGTGTGGTGGTGGTGGGTGGATTCTACTGCATGGATGCATTCATGTGGATTCACTCGATTTGCTTCGTTCGGAATGCAAATGCAATATTCGAATGAATGATTCTTGCTGCTGTTCCTGGATGTGGAGGGTGATGCAGGAAATTTCCTTTTTTTTTTGCGCGCGCCATTATTACGGGATATCGACTCATGGGAAAAGACTCTTTTTTTGGATTAAAAGGCACGTTACACACGTACACGAAGGAATCGATTAAACGATGTTGGAAAGGACCGTCAGAGTAACATATGATGTTACATGCAGACATGTATATACATCGTGTGGCTTTTGTTCCCAAGTGCACACTGTGATGGAGATTGCAACGTTTAATTGAAATTAATGATTATGTGCTTGCTCTACGGGTCCTCTTCGGAGGATAATCTTCATAAATCAACACTCCACTGTGTCGAAGGGGGGCTATAAGCGAAAACTTTGTGCGAAATTTTGGCTTTTTAAAGAATTTCAATCCGAGTTTTCGAGGTTATGGAAGGATTTTCATTTTAATGAACCGTTTTAAGGGTCAGAACTCACATCGGAATCAGACACTGAAATTAAATTTGTCATGAAAGCAAATGAGAAACGAGGGTTAAAGGAGGATATGTAGTTCGAATGGGGGCAATGGTGGAGACACAGAAGTATGTCCCAAGTCAGTGCTCTGTTGGACATTAATCTTTGGGATATGTTGAGGCCAAGGTCAGTATGGTATTTTCTTTGTAATTTTTTGGAATTCGGACGAGGGCCATCTTTCTGTTGGTATATGGGCCGTGCTCTCTTCTGGATCTATACAGCAATGGGTTAGATCATCTGTGCTTAAATGCATTCTTCTAAGGTAGTCTTCTAAGCCATAAGGTTGTGACCTGTGATAATCTCTATGAGTTTTCTAGCCACAATCCATGATTCCCATCTTCTTGTCAGCTTCTCTTGAACGGCTAATAAAGGACACAGAAATCAATTGTCGACCATTGAGGGATTCTGTTCTCAATAGGATGAGGATATATTGTCAAGTCCTACCAGTACTTTGATAAATTGTTACCTCAGGGAGCTCAACCTGATTTGGGTACATAGCTCTGGTAAATACTTGTTTTGAAGCTGTAGCAGTCTTTCATTTTGTGTTAAATGAAGCCTTGCTTTGACAACCTGTTACCTCTGTAGACCGTTCTACTATCACCAATGCTTCCTGGTTGCTCTGCTTGAGTCACTAGTGCGTTAATATACATTTCTTTCAACTTCATGCGGTACAGAGACTCTAACTTGCTTCTCTCTGCTACGGGAGTAGTTGAAATAAGTAGTTGATCCTTCTACAGGTGTCTTCAGAAAGCCACGCGACATGTCTTTCCTGCGGTCGACCGACGATTTCTTCAGCACCAGATGTGCAAATACTTTCGGAGCACAGCGATGGTTTTGGAAGGTGACGGGCGTTGAGCTGTTGATCCACTCCTTGCAAAAGGTCCTTTTCCATGTTATATCTGGGTACCTGTGTATTGTTGTGGTGGTTAGGGACTATACTCACATTGGCTTTGCATCTGATTCGGAGACTACTTTTAAAACTCCAACAGGAAGTTGTTTGCCTGTCAGTTCACACCTCGGTGATATGTGGTAGATCTTGTAGTCAAAGTTGGTCCCTCACTGTTCCTAGTCCTGACTTTGCGATGACATGTCTTTGCTAGTCATTATCGTCGTTTACCTCGGCAATTAAGACCCCTGTCACCACAACGAAGTCTTTGTCGACATTATGCCATTGGCTAAAGGCGGGCTGTTGTTGGTCAAAGAAGGCATCCTTTTCGTCATCTAATGAGAGCTCATTTGGAGCGTAGCCCTATTAGTAGAAGCATTCATAGGTTAAAGTTCTATCTGAATATAGCTGCCAACAAACAAGGCCTCTTTGTACCATTGCTGAAAGAAGCAGTCCGACTCTAGATATATGGAACGTTTTACGTTTATAGGATTAGTAATCTCCCGCATGTGACCATCTCGCTTCACTTAGTCCAACAATGTCCGACTTGTATTGCACGAGTTCTTGACCAAGTTGTAGGAATCTGGCCGTTCGAGTTCCATCGAACCCTGAATAGAGGAACTTTCTCACATTTCAGACACCAACCGTAGAGAGCAGCCCAAGGACGACAACGACAATATGTAACCATTGCTTACGTTCGTTTCTGTTAGATTGATGTTAAGCAGGTCCTTGGTGGCAGGCTTAAGCCAGGTTCTGAGCAATCAATAATTTTTCGAACAATTCAGATCCCTCTTAATCCTTGCACCCACACCAAGTCAATCGGTTTAACGTTCCGTGTTGAATTCATGAATACAACACTTTTAACGAGACCACCCTCAAGCTTAGTACTTAAACTTTTCAAAGGCGTTACCTTGGCAAAAATTCCGCTTGACAAAACTCCCGATCTAACAAACACGATACAGGGCTCGAATTACAATGGCACTTTTGCAAATTTGTTCACCTAAACAACTCCTTTTGCATGTCAAACCTAGTGTTCGACATCACATTGTTAACCTCGGCACCTTTAACACGCAAATTGAAAATACTTTGGCACCGTACCACCGAATAAAATTGCAAGCAGGACCTTTTGACGTACAAGGGAAAAAGGTATAATTTAAAGTTTTCCTAGAAACTAAATGTCAAAGGACTTCAAGCAGTGCACCTTATTCAAAGGAACTTGTTCTTCCCACTCATTAAAGCTATTAACTCCCACCACTATCCACTGCCAGCCTACAGGCTATCTTTGCCAAACACTCCCCAGTCTCAATCCCAGAAGTAAACTTCTCAATTATCGTAATGCCAGCATTTGCACATCCTCCTGCAGGGATGCTGAGTGAGGAAAATTAAATTCACCACATCACCAGCAAAACATTTCTATTTTTGCTTACTCTCCCCAGGATAACACTCTCCTCCCGCGTCTTGGCTTTGATAAAAATTGCTAACATGGCTTGAATGCCCAAAATATGCTCCCATGTGGGATGGAGTCGAAGAAAAACACAAACACACACACGAAAAGATAGTGCAAACGAGAGCAAAGACAGTAAAAAGGAAACAATACAGGAATAAGGAAAAGTGAAAAAGGACACGTCACTAAAGTGAAATTCCCCAAATGGAACTAAGGCCTCTGTATACGAGTATGTGCTGTCTTAACTCTGCTGACTGATTCAGCAACAGCATCACAAGTCACGTACCATGAGGAGGTTGGCTGGTACAAAGGATGTCATCACCCTCCCCATTGCAAGGAAAGAGTTTTTTTTTTTTTTTTTTGCCGAGAGATGTTATAAATTTTCAAGTAGCAACACTGGGTACATTCTACAGTTCTACACACATCGTGACAATTGAAGGATATTATCCCTATGGAGACCCGTTCACGCATGTGAGCATATGGGACACCGTTGCCGTGTTGACTTACTGATGTGGACAACTCTAAACGGATTGACCTTGGGTTTGAGATTGATTTTTTTTTTTATTTCCCTCTCCTTCGCTGTGGTTGTGTGTGTGAGTTTATTTGAAGAAATGCTGCTGCTCCTGCCTCCTCACTGCTGGTCCTAATGAAAATCGATTTGTTGCGATTGATTTTGATACTCTTCCTGATTTTCCTCGTTAAAGTGGAAAGAAGAAGGATCTATTTGGAGCTCTTACTGCTTGTCATTGATTTCGATTGAATGGTGAATCGCGGAAAACCATGAGTAGTAGCTTATTAGCACTGTTTGCCGGAAATGGAAAGGGAAATGAATCACTTCTATCGTGGTTAGCATCATAACTGGCATCGATGGAATTACTCTTGAAAATACCGCAATGCAGGAGTTTAAGTGCATACGTTTCAACTTGGGTATCAAAGTGAGCGGTTTTTTGATTAACTTTGATTTGACATCAAGTTGTGGGCGCTCTTTTTGCTTGAAGGTGCTTAATGAGCTCTACTTTCGCTGTGTCTTGACACGTCATGATGCGAGTATGTGGTAAGGGTTTAGGGGAGCTCTCAGATTGGAGGGTCTATGTTGCCTTTAGTGCAAATTGATTGATGTTCGATTGTTTTTTGTTTGAAACTTTGATTTAGGAGGTCCCTTTCCACATAAAGGCCATTTTTGAGTCGAAGCCTTCCCTCCGGGGTGGATTCGAAAACTCTCCAGATCGCAACGCTGGTTTCAACCCCTTTGGTTATCCCAGTCTGTTCTGACTAGGTGGGTGTCGCTAAAAAGCCCATATACCGTCAATGCAGATGGGATCCAAAGAACAACCAAGTCTCGATGAAGTCAGTCATCCATTTTTGACACCGTCCATGCCCCTGAGATATAGGGCAGGACTGGGATGATCACGTTAGCTGTAGGAGATAGTCGACCTTGCTACTCAATTGCCTCCAAATAAGCCCAAACAGCTCACACAATAAGATCGTGTAAGCGATGTTGAGGAGACTTGTGCATCTTTAGTTTTCGTAGTTGAGGGGATCTCCTTTCTAGAGGAACGGACAACCAACGCCGAAGTTCCATTTGTCAGGCATGCTTTGGTCCGAACATATTTTGCAGATAAGTTGATGCATGTTACTTACCAAGTCAGCTTCCGCCAGTTTAACCAGCTCTGTAGCTAAGCCGTCAGCATAAGCAACTTTGTTGGACTAAAGTGTAGATCAAGCTATCCTTATTCCATTTAGGTGGAGTGAGTGGTATTTCTGACTTCCATTGTTCAGATTGAGTGATTTACTCTGTCTCACAGCGGAATTTGGAACGTCGTCGGTCTCACGCTCTTTCTGAGAAACTAGTGATCATTCGGTCTCTTCTGCCCATAGAGCTCTCGGAACTCTAGTCCTTTCTATCAGCACTGCTCTGCGTATTGTTTCCTGATGGTGGTCGAGAGAATCCTAGCAGTACTGTCACTGGTCTTCAGAATGTGGTGCTGGTTCGACCTCTTAAAAGACTGAGGCGACAAGAGATGATGCTATGAAAAGTAGATTGGCTACTTTACTGGGATTAGTATCATTCTCAGCTTGTGCAGCAAAGTTACAGCCTGATCTATGGCGACCTAAAAGTGCTGCTTTACCTTGAAACAATCTATGTTTGTCACATATCTTGGATCCAAAGATTTGTGGACTAACAGAGCAAGTGCTAAGAGGCTTTGATCTAACTTCACGCAAATTATGAGGCTCAGTCTTCGATCTAGTAGGGCTGCTTTCTGGTACTTGATTTCTACTTGGCTTTACGCCTGATCTTTCAGCGGAACATTAATAAATTTTAACGTTTCAAACCAGGCTTAGAGGTTCTTTCGAGTTCGATGAAGGTTTCCAGAATCAATTAAGACGTAAACATTAATCGCATTTAAAACACTTTATCATTCTGGAAGAGGAGTTGAACTTTACTTCATTCATCCCAATCATACGTATCTCACTGAATACTCCTCGCCTCCAAAAGGCTATTGAATAGGTCTGATTCCAGTACCTTAATTAAATTTACTCTCTTCAACCAGTCAAGCACTAAATGCCTACCTTTCAATCATCACTTCACTTCATCAACAGAATCAAACGAGCCTTTATGTACCTCGTATCATGCCAAACATATCCTTGAGCCTTCCTCTTAAAAGAAAACATCTCACAAGTTCAACCTGACATTTCATCAACTACCGTTGCTCCTTTAGGCCGAAAACGAGGACTTCAATACATCACAACCTCATCACATCAACATCAACATCAACATCACTTCTCACTCTCCGGCCAAATGGTATCCTGACGAGTTCAAATAATTGATTTAATGGAAATTGCCGAATTTCCTTTTAACCGGGCAACACCCTTATGGATAGACTCAGGTGGTACAACCGACTACCACATCTGGAATAGCCATGCAGGTGCAGCAAATCATTGATTTTCAAGAACTTTCACCATTGCATGCCAGGAGGTTTCCAAAAAGAAATAATGAGTACACTTCCTGGCAATGTCATCGTCTTTCAGAGACGAACCAAGCATAAGCTGAACTTTGATGTTGTGGCACCCGGTTGGGTGCCAAGTGATTATGCACTTCCTTGTGGAGTAAAACATGTTTACGTGGTTCTATGTGCGGTTAGTTGCATAAATTGCGTTTTTGAATGGCATACAGGTGACAGTTTTGGCAGCACACAATGCTTAACAAAATTGGACAAGAGCGGAAGGACTCTCCACTTGAAGAATAGCTTTAGAATTTTCCTAACTAATTCCACCACTATAATGCAGAGAATTTGAATGTCACACAATTGAAACAAATTGCTGTGCTTGAGCCTTGCCTACCTGTCTTACTACACGGGTGGGTGGCAATAATTTTAAAAAGAAACCACCCAAAGGCTATGTGAAGAGCGAATTCTGTGCATTAAGGACACTTGATTTGCAAGGATAGCCCACACCTCCTTCTGTTCAAAACTGTTTGTGTTCGCTCATTGTTTTCCAGATTATATGCGAAAAGTTATTGTTGCCAAAAACACCTTTGGCAATTGTTTTCGAGAGTGCAAAGGAGTTTTATGGGGCGTGCACAGTTCCCTCCTCGTTATACAACACAACACACGTTGGATTTTGTTGTTATGCAGTTTTTGGGGATTCAATTCAAAGTGTGACAGTATACGAGGAGTATCTGTTTGGATTTAGAGGACGCAAATGGATGTTTTGTTTTTGATTTATCGACGCTGTAAGGAGTCCTTTTTGGTTTGTTTGTGCAAAGAATGAATGGTCCTTAGTTGAAGTGATTGTTGTCGCTGTGAAAGAATAATCGATATGATGGATAGGAAATTTATTCAAGGATGTGACTGAGAGATATATTTACATATATCAGTGGCTGTCAAGAGCCAGAAGAGACAGAAGATACATGTCGGGGAGAGTCCTTGACAAGGGTACTCTCAGACATAGGTGTACATATTTTAGGGTCAAATGAAGTAATTGTTGTTTGGAACAAGACGAACGGGTTGGGGTTTGATTGAAGCAGTGGAAGGACCGCTTGTCATAGAGGTATCTACAAATCTATCAAAATGTATTTTCTTCATTATTTCAATGTAGCCAAGCCAGTGTCTTTGCGTTTCGGAATACATCCACAGAATAGAATTTGAAAAAATTGTCATGTCATCGCAGAGATGCGGCATCATTTCACTAAATACGCTCTGAATCTCGGCCTTGAGTTCAGGAAGGGTTGGCGATAAGGTCAAGAATCCAGGGAAGCCTAGCTTAACTGATAAGGATAAGCATGCTCAAAGCTTCACACATTCACCGTATGAACCTTGCAGCAGAGTCAAGCTAAAGACTCTGCATTGAGAGTTAAGAAACCTCTCTTCATATTCTTACAGAATGTCCAACCCTCAGGAAGAGAATTCTTACTGTCCCAAGGCAACAGCTTGCTGCCATTCAGCCAGAGGACTTCCCCGACTTCCTCACATTCTCTGAAGCAAAAAAAACACATCTGGAACCTATAGAAGGAGACCAAGTTCCGAGGGCTGTAACCAGTCTTCCCAAACAAATAACCATAACCATAGCATGGAGTTTATAAAAATTTTATGCAAGGAGCCTCTTGAAATGTTGGGAACTATACCGAACTGATGTTCCAGGACTCTAAACGACTCTTTTATTCCTAAAGGCGATGTTTTTTTCATTGTTATCTTTCTCTATCTATCTGATGCCCCTTAAGCAGCGGCTTGAAATGGTGTCTACGCACTGAATTTCTGTCCTTCTTAAGGAGAGTCTGCGTTACGGGTTTAAAGCAAGCTGCCAAATAATAGGCTTCTTTTTACAAAAATTCTCGCGAGACTCTTAAATAGAGAAACCACCTAAGCCGTCTTTGTCCTGTTCTTACCTGAGACTCACTCATGGCTACTGGGTTGTTCACAACCAAGAGGAGATGTCTGGTACTGCATCGACCGCCTATGCTTTACATCGAAGTTTGCCTTCTTGTAGCGTCGACTCTCTGTTCTGTGTTTGCTAAAGCCTCGTCTCACTGTCGTTCCACCAGGTCCCACCATTGTATGCCTTCCAAGCTCGAGCAACAGCTTGTCCCCTGAAATGCTCCTCGGAGTATAGGCGGAGGTGTAGTTCCGAACGGTGTTCAGTCCCCACTCATAGCTGGCTTGCCCAGTATCCTCCCTTCACCGAAGTGTGCGTGCATTTAAGTTGTATCTTCCAACTTGACCAGTGGCCTCTGGCATGCGCACAGCGTTCCGTATGTGCTGAATCCCATTCTCCTCGCAAAACTTCTTGAAGGTGAATACGGTCCCTCGGTCGGTGACGATTCTTCTCGGCAATTAAAACTGGCCACCTCGGTGAGTCACCTATCATCACATAGACCTAAGAGTAGGATTTGGTACTTAGAAACTAGTTGTAAGGCACCGCGCGGAGCAATGTGAGATGTACATACAACAGTTTTATCGCAACCCAACGCTTCTTGCATCGCATCACTTTATCGCTTCTCTAAGCCGTCTTATTCCAAAAATTTCATTGCCATTCCCTTGTCACTCACTTCCGGTTACTTTGCATTAAATTCGCAAAGTCAAGGTCAAAATACAACTTCTCTCAACGCTCTCATCGTTCTCATCGCTTTATCGCTTCTCTGTGCATGTAGCCTAAGCCGTCTTATTCCAAAAATTCCATTGCCATTCCCTTGTCACTCACTTCCGGTTACTTTGCATTCAATTCGCAAAGTCAAGGTCAAAATGCAACTTCTCTCATCCTCGGTGCATCGAATTAAACCAAAAGCACCATTGAAACTGAGTCCACTTAGTAAGTTGCAACGAAAATTATTTCCAACTTCTTTGATTGCTTCGTCTTCTATCAAACAAAGTCCATAGTCACTTCTGTCTCTTCATTCATCTTGAGAAATAAACTTCTCCCATCTCCTGTCGACACTACTGTTAGCCTTTTGGCCTGAACTCGCAAAACAAAACAAAAAAACTCGTTTTATTGCAAAAGCGTGCTTAAAAACTTTTTCTCTTTTTCAAATTGCTTGCTTTGTCTTGGAAAAACTTGTCCATGGTCAGATAAATAATAATTTCCAGCGCGCTCACCCATTCATCCAACGATGACGGTCCATATTTAGTTCCAAGAAACTCAAAGATCAACCCCTTACCCCATTATGTTGTCGACAAAGTTTTGCCGTGTACGTTTCCAAATCCTTGATGGGGAGACGATGGTATGAGGTATAACTTGTTAGTCGCCACCGCCATTACTGACTGCTGGTGCTCCATGTCGGGAGGGGTGGAAATATGTGTCATACTGTTAGTTGTCAAAAATCTCAGGACCACCATTAAAGATGGATGCAGTAGTTTAGGAGCAATTTGTTGTTTGTTGTTGCTTCGTTAGTTGGTTTTGTATGTGTGTGTCCTTTTTATTTGCTGGTTTTTTTTCTTTTATGTTTCGCCTTTGTTCAACCCTTCCAGCATGATTCCAATAACAGCAGGGGGAAGTTATGTTGTCATGCAAAGATAAATTCCAGCAAAAGGACGAAGGAAAAGTCCTTTTTTTTTTAGTTATAAATGCACTAGTGCCACTGGAGAATATATTTCACATCCCTAAAATAAACAAGACCATAGACGAATGACTTCCTGCCTCGAGTCAATAAAACAAACAGTGTTCCCAATAGTGTGCTCCATCCATTATCGAGAAGGCCGGGCTCCATATCCTTTTCAATGGTGCACAATTAAAGAGCCATCCATCTAGAGTACGTAAACTTGTTGACTGTTTATGGTGAGACAACAAATCAGCTTTGTGAAGCCTTCGAATGGCCTGGCCAACAGGTATAATTCGATTGGCACTTCGGATGCACCTAATCGAATTTTGTAGGTTTGGGGCTAGAATTTTTTTTATTTTTTTTTTGGCAAAAGCGTTGGTTGTTCCGCCCCATCTTCATGGAGGGATTTTTGTCGTAAAATTCTGTATAGACATAAAATCTGGCCTAGCGGTAATGGCCTATCGAAATCAATTGGTTGTGTGGTTTGGACCATAAAACCAAACACTTGGAGTGTGTTTGCCATACTTTTGGGGAACAAAAATGATGAAATATGGTGGCAGCAAGTGCTGCAATAAATCACTTCTTTATTAGTTAAACGGGATGCTACGGTACTCGCAATAGGTTATATTGAACAATGAAAGCGTATTTTTTCCAAATGGCCAAGCAATATTGTCGTTACGAATTTAATGAAATGTTTTATGATGTTCGCTCATCACGTGATTTTTCTTCTTATTTTTGGAACTTATGCTTCATTGGAAAGTGCTTATTGAAAAGATAGTCGATACATTCACTTAGCTTGATCGGTAGGTTAGTTCCAAGAAAGTGCTTAACAGATGAAAAGCGATTATAAACATGGGCAGACTAACTTATCGACTATTTCATGCGAAATAAGGATGAGAAGCCAGGTAGCTACTTGGTTGTCACAAAAGTACTGAATGATTACTTGTATAAGTGACGCTACAGTTCGGGGTGAACCAAGGCCTCAATCAACAAGTCTTTGCAGTTACCCCGGTCCTGAGCTAACTGTCTCCAGTTGCGAATTCTAAGTTGGTTGATAAATCCTTCTATTTGTGAGCACCAAAAACGAGGTCTTTCCTTATTGCCTTATCCATCCGGGTTATACTCCGAGAGCAAAAGCGATAGTGTCCTTTCGCTCTACATGTCCATGACATGTTAGTCGTTGTATCTGGAATCCTGTAAGTAGGTACATGTCAGTAAGCAGTCCATGCACTATTTATGCAGATGGGACTGTAGGTGATCTCAAAACAATCGAGGGCACCTTCATCTATTCTTGACAAAGTCCGTGCCAGAGAGGACTTTGCTACTCAATTTCACTGGTGCGTTGTCTGAGAAATAACGTAATATCTGGTTCATGTGCCCCATCTACACGGTCCTAAGTTCGACAGTTGGAGCAAGTGTTGAGGCGTAACCCTGCCAAATGTGACATAAAATATCGCATCCAAAGTACATTGTGAACGTCTGAAAGGCTATTCGTTCCGCACGGCTTCCTGCAGTGCAGATCGATGATAGACTTAATCTTCAGAATTCCAAGTCAAGACTTATTACTTTTTCATCGAGTTTAAAGCCTCATATGATAGCATTCATCATTTGGAGCTCTATAGGGCTATGGCTGAATGTGGAGTCTCTGTAAAACGTACTGGATTTTTGACAATCTCATGCTAGACCAAATAGTGCATAGGGCAGGTGTTAACACGAAAGCTACTATCTTTCACACATCGTTCTAATTGCTGAGATATACAGACGACATCGACATAATTGGTTGCTTCCAGCGTACCACCATAGACGTTTTTACGGCAATTGAGGAACAAACGAAAGGAGCTAGCCTTGGGGTTAATAAGGACAAAACCAAGTACATGTTGCCAGCAAAGAAGCATCTGTTCACTCGCTAAGACAAATCGTCAATATTGACAACAAATACTTTGAAGTAGTTAAGGACTTTACCTACCTAAGAGCAAACATCAATTAAGTGAGACTTACCAGTGGAGACTTACTCTAGGAAACCGCTGCTACTTCGGTTTGACGGTGTTCTCGAAACACTAATCCTGCTAGTTCTGCTATATGCTGTAGAGTGCTGGGGGATAACCAGGAAAGCACAGCAAGGAGGGCAATTGGAGGAGACGAAATATAAAGCTGCTAACTCTGTGAGCTCTATTAAGATGAAAATGAAACCAAAAGACGTTGACTACATTGGCTCCGTCACATCGAGTGAATGGATAATAATGCTTCAGAATGAGGATTTTCGAATAACACCGTCCAAATTCGAGGAGACGAGGAAGACTGAACTTCTGTCTTAAGGACCAAGCTATCGTGGATGCCTGATCGCCTTATCTGGAGGAATGGAAACTGCAGTATGGCAGGCATAGACCCTCCAAAGGTCAGGCGCTTATTAAAAATGCCCACAGTTTCCTTGGAAATGTCATAAAGACGATCGAATGCTTTCACTGGTTTACATACCCTTCATAGGGCAAAAGGAGAGAATTCGAGAAAATCATAGTTCGTCGGTTATATGTGACTTAAAACCTACCTCTATACCAAATTTCAAGCTTCTAGCTGTACCACAACTGCTAGAAAGTTGATTTCAAAAATGGTGTCACACATTCCGCTAAAATGTCCCCTTACAAACGTTTTCACTGAGAAAAAAAAAAGTATGTTAGGAAAAGGGTGGAATGTCCAGTCCTCATGCAACTCAGAAAGAGAATTCTTGATGGCGAAGTTAAGAGCTGCGAACACATCAATCTTTGCTTGATTTATGGTTGTCTGTGTCAGCTGTCCGAATGAATAGCATTTTTACGCGTGTCCAAATATGGCGTTCACAGTTCAATAGGATGCAACTTCCAAAAGGTGGCATTGTTTCCTCCAGAAATTCTACACCAAGTGGGGATAGGTAGGTAGGTTAAAGAGGTGGGTGCATCGCGTGATGCAGCCTTCACTCGGATCTCTAATGGATCCATTACGTTCCTCTGACGTGGAATGTCCATTCTGAGAAGACAAGAAAGAGTGGAAGGGTCTGGATGAGTGCAGTTACGAACGTTTGGCCTCCCTTAATTCGTCGTGAATTTTAGAATGGCTTTTGGTGGCTTGTTGGGCGGCTCACCTAGGTCGTTGAAGTGGTATTCATCGAGGGCCGGCTTCCTTGTTCTATATAGGCTGGGACATTCGCATAGGAAGTGGGTTATATTTTCTTCCGCGTCTGTATTACCGCAACCTCTGCATAATTCGTCTGTACTAAGACGCATTCTTCTACGGTTGGCCGCCAGTATAGGTTGTGGCCTGTGATGATCCCTGTGAAGAGAGCTAAGTTTGATCTGTTTAACGCAATAATACGCCCCGTTTTTATCTTGTCGATAAAAGTCTTGTCTGTGAAAGTCTAGTGCAATGCTAGATTTAACGAGAGCAAGGGGGAGCACAACTGAATGATCGACCAGTGAAAGGTCCTGTTTCGATCCCTTCCTGGCTAATTCATCCGCCATTTCGTGGGGATGCAGAAGTCAATTAAATATTCCTCAGCCGATTGAACGTAACAAAAATCGTTTCATTCTTATCAGATGTCCTTGCTTAACGTTTTTATACCACTAGTACCTCCAGATCGTTGTGAAAACACTAGTGGTTATTACCTTTATTGTTTATCATTCTGTAAAATAAATAATTATTGACTGTGGTATG
Organism: Criorhina ranunculi; assembly: GCA_951813785.1. Lineage (NCBI taxonomy): Eukaryota > Metazoa > Arthropoda > Insecta > Diptera > Syrphidae > Criorhina > Criorhina ranunculi. The sequence continues at coordinate 45,507,279 of OX638383.1, forward strand.
AAGAAATCCACTTTTTTTCTTTCTCCATTCAATTGGATTTCATTTAATTACATTTATCTGTGAATAATTCCATCAACCAATATGGAAAAATTGAACATTTTTACATTTTTAATTAAAAAAAAAAATCGAATTTCTCCTGTTTATCTGCATCTGTACATATTTAAAGACTTAATTTGATTTAAACAAAATTATATTAAGTGGTTCACGCCACTGCCTATTGTGACAACAATCTCCAACGTTGTTATCCTTCATCGAAATGGAAATTAAACTTCTGTTAGTGTTAAGTAAAAAAAAAACAATAATTTTTCAACTGTCACGCGATGTGGAATCGCTGCACGCCTATCAAATTCACGAGTCCTTGTGAGGTATTGTATGTATAACAAACCCTTTAAATGGAATTTTAAATGAAAAATTACACCAAACATTGTTAATTGTCACCATTGTGAGTTATTACATGTGGAGTGTCCTTAAAAATGCAACATTGACACGAATAGTCTGACAGAAAACAGTTTCATATTTTATAAGTGCTGAGATGTTGTGAATATTTGATTGGATACAAACAAGGTGGCTCCTCTTCCTTGAGAATCTTCTATCTATCGACGACGACGTTGACAGTGGATCCTATACAAGTGTGTGTGTGTGTGTTTAGGAATTGAATTCATAGTTGTCGTTGCTGAGAAAAATTTCATAGCACACCAGATGGAAATGTTAGGATCGAATCCGTAATACCCCCATCCTCATTTGTTATTTATTGGTTATGGCTTTGGCAAGTTATGAATAAATTTTTACGACTATTGGGAAATTGTATCCAAAAAACAGAAAAAGTTCAAGAATATTTCAAGTTTTTGGGTTTCTGTTTGTTTGGCCAGGGACACTGGTCTTACATATGTTCAATCAGAAAGTTTTATTTTGCATGCTATTGGGTTAATGGGTTTTTCGCAGAAAGTTAGTTAGGCGAGGACATTCGAAAGGACACATCTTGACGAAATTTTGAATTGAAGTTGATGAATAAAATTAAATGGAGGATGTAATTACGGAGCAATTACAAGGGGTATCATGTAGTGACAGAACTTTGGTCAGAATTGATATTCGAAGAAATATTTTTGAAATTAAGTTTTTAAGGGTTTTAAGTAAATTTATCTGTGAATCAACTCACAGAGGAAGATAGGAATGGATACTTTTAAGGACTTTAGATTGCTTGTTTTCCTTAAGGGTTATAAAACTCAATGTTGGGTTACGACAAACAAGTGTCCGAACAATTTGATTACCTAGCGAGGGTCGCTATCATATTCTGTTGAAGTTGTTTGTAAACTTGGACGGAAACTCCCTTTAAGTCATTGTTTCTACCACTGGCTACATTTTTAATAAGATTTGGTCTGTATTCATACTTTCTTACTCGACGCGTGTTCGGTCTTTGCCTTAGACTCTGCAGCTGCTCTACGATTCCAGCACATAGTTTCTAGTTCTCCTTATCAAGCGTTTTGACATTCCGAACACAGAGGTTCGGTCTTCTCCGTCTCCTCGAACCTGGGCGGTGTGATTCGAAGATCGTCTTATCTGAAGCATTATTGTCCATTCGCTCGATATAACCGAGTCAGTGTAGTCGACGTCTTTTGGCTATATTTTCATCTTAATAGAGTTCAAAGAGTTCACAGCTTTACACATCGTCTTTTCCAATTGCCCTCCTCATTGTGCTTTCCTGGTTATCCTCCAGCACTCTACAGCATATAGCAGAACTAGCAGAATTAGTGTTTCAAGAAACCCCGTCAAACCGAAGTAACAGCGGGTATGACGGTCTCACTTGAGTTGATGTTTACTCTGAGGTAGGTAAAGTCCTTAACTACTTCGAAGTATTTGTTGTCAATATTGACGTTTTGTCCTAGCCAGTGAACAGATGGTTCTTTGTTTGCTGCCAACATGTACCTGGTTTTGTCCTTATTTCCCCTAAAGCTAGCTCATTTCGTATGTTCCTCGATTGCCGTAAAAACGTCTATGGTGGTACGCTGGGAGCGACAAATTATGTCGATGTCGTCTCTATATTCCAGCAGCTGAACAGATTTGTCGTGCTAACGCTTGTCCTCTATTGATATATCTGTCCAAGAACGAAATGACGAAAGCACCTCTTTTGAACTTTGGTTGAGGCTGGCATCTGGTCTAAAGTAGATATGATCCTGCACTGTATTTAAATAAATAAAAATGCATTTAAAAACAAAAAAAGGATTGATCCTGCCTAAGACTTGAAAATTGATAAAGGGATACTGAGTATCTGGGTTCTTTCCAAAGATCCGCAGTTATTAAAATCAAAACAATGACAAACTTTCTTCTTCCGAAGGTCACTGTTATGAAGATCTACAGGATACACATTCCTATAAACAAGAGCTTGATTCGGTTTCCTTAAATTTTTCCAGCTCTCGTCCTTTGCTTAAGAATTTCTCGCTTTAACTATCAATCTCTTTCTGTACCTGATGGTTGCCTTTAAAAATCTAAGACGATGGGAGCTCAGTTTTCTTTTTGTCAGTTATCACGTAGATAAAAAAGATAAAGCTCCATGTGATGCAATACACTTCTCTTCCTTTTCGTGATTAAATGCCCGTTCTTCCTGTCCCGACTTCTTTCCACTAGAAAAAAATCCGGATGTTGCACCATTAGTCCATCTTAAGTTACGCAAGACAGCATATTCCCTCTTCTAACATCTCATTCGTAACTCAGATCCGATTACCCAGAGCTATAACAACAACATGAAACCAACCTATTACCGCGTTCGTTGCGTCCTCTTTTGTATGTTTTTTTCTCTTCGTCTCAGAAATAAGGTCCTTTGAAGTTGCTGCTTAAGCCCAGCACCGTCAAGGTCTCTTCCTCAATTTTCTCCAACCGAAATATATCAACTGCTGTCTGTTTTGTCGAAATTAATCTAGAAATGTATCCGCGTGAGCACACCTCCTTGCTCCTGGAAAAATAAATTAAAGTCATTAGTCCTAGTGTACCGCAAAAAAACGACGAGAAACTGCCAAAAACCATCCCGAAAAAACAACACATAAATCCAATTCGATAAAAAAAAAGAAAACGGAAGAAAATTCCATTTCCTTCGGTTTTAATGAATTCGGAAAAAGGACGAAATAAATCACCAGGATGATGTTCTGCCGTATCCTTGTTTGCTCTAAGAATTCCCTTGTTCGCCCATTAAGCCAACTTTGTGTATGTGCTAGGTGAATGGCCTCTTCTCAGGTACTTACCAGCCCGCAATTCCAACGCCTGACGTGGTGGTGCGTGGAATTTAACATCCTTCGCCGATCCTGCTCTTGAATATGTAATAGCGGTCGTACACGCAATTCCCGTACCGCACGTGTGCATGAAATTTCAGTAGTAAATCATAGTAACATCATGTTGACATGCTGTGTACGAGTGTCTGTGTGTGTCTGTACTCGTGCGATTGTGGTGATATTTTGTCAATTTTATCTGTCTGCACGAATCTATAAATATTAATGAGTATAGTGACGATGAGAGATGACACATCCTTGAGGTGTGTGTTTTTTTTTTCCTGTGTACACAGTCGCGGTTAAGTGGGTGCGAGAGGCATGATGAGGCATCGAAATCATTGTTAAAGCAACACCCACAAACTTCCGGCACAAAATATGTCAAAGAAACGACAATACAAACGGATATAACCTCATAACCGAGATACTCCTTCTGCTGAACCGTCGTCGTCGTCGCCCATTGACATAATTCAAAAGTCGACGATACAGACGACCATCAGCATCGTTACCAGCTCTCGCCGACCGAAACCACATCCTAGGATGCGCACTTGCAATGAATTTAATAAGAGCAAAGTTTAAACTAATTGCAGGATGCTGCTGCTGCTGGTGATGCTGCTGTTGTAGCAGTTCCTTTTTGTCGTGCTGGGGTTGTTTGTTGCGTTGCTGTTGTCCTTTAAAAAAGAAGATTCTATATCACGGGAAAATTGTTAAGGGGTTCGTTCAATGTGACCGGGAAATAATAATGTTGGCATGAATTTAGGAACACAAAGACCAGATGTTTAGAAAGGATAAGGGAATTTTCCATACGATGAAGAGCTTCACTGTTATGCACTCTTTTTGTGTTTTTTTTTTTTGTTTTTTTTTTTTCAGAAACTTTCAAAGACGATGGTATAGAATTCATGTGGTGTGTGTTCATTAGGCGGAGGGATGTTGTGTCAAAGTAGAACAATTTGCTTCAATCATCTTGAGCAAATAATGTAGGACAACAGGACATTAGGTGAAAGATAATACTGTTGTTGGACTTGAATTGAAAGTTAAAAGGATCTTTGTCTCAAAGACACATTTGCCGGTAGTTGCTTGAATGGTTTTCTGAGGAACAACTTCAAGGACAAGTGGTGCATCGAGAATGTAACACTTGAACCTAAGTACATACGTCCAGCCATATGCACAGATAATGTTCTACAAGTGTTCAATGGATAGATGTGGGAATTGTTTTAAGAGGAGCATTGGCTATGTAGTGTCAATCATTGGGTCTTCAGCTGTTGTTAAGCTGTAAGGCTTAACAAATCGAAGGTGCGTTTTGGCGTTCGATAAATGCAGTAGAAGTTAGGGCTATTGTTCTATACATAGATAGTCAGGCAACCATCCCGGAATCACTGAAAATACGATCCAAGTTGGTAAAGCAATACCGGAGGTCTCTAAATGCGACCTATGCTGGGTTTCAGGACACAGGAAGGTTCCAGGCAACTGCAGAGAAAACAAGCTGGCAGTTTAGTACTTTTCTGAAAATATAGTGGAACCGTCTGCTTCTCTAGAATCGATAAAATTTCGCCTTGATACTGAAGACAGAAGTGTCCTGTCATAGCAAGTGGAATACCATTAACACTTGACTTTCATTGAGACAAATCTGGCCTAACCTAGATCTGAAGAGAACCGGGGAGTTTCTGTGTACAATTGGAGGTGTACAAGCACAATAGTATGAGTCTTCGTTAGGCATTGCGGGATAGGCGGGCATGCCCATTTCTGCAGAAGCTATAGGAGCAAGGTAGAGGACGAAACAGTAACCCACCATCTACACCTCTGCTAAGGCCTGTCAAGGTTGAGAAAAAAAAACCTTAGAAAGTACCTGTATGAAGATGAAGGTCGCAGACCTAGCCAAGCTCGATATTTACAAAATAAGAGCATAACCTCTGTTGGGTTCTTGGTCACAGTAATATTCCAGGGAACAGACAAGGCTCTTAAGGCACAGACAATAGGAAGTGTTGAAAGCAAATCAAGGATGAAAACATCTTGACAATTGTAATAATGCAAGGCAAATCTGATCTGTCCTCGATCTTAAGAGACTAGACCTCGAAATAAACTAACGTCCTAAAAGGGCACTTTATTCTTAGCTTAGTGTTTTGGTATTGTTCGCAAGGATTTGTGCAGGATCCACAGAGACGGGGAAGGGAAAGAGTCTACCGCGCACTTCCTCTGGCAAAGCTTTCTCTGATGACCTATCAGGGATTTGTGACATAAAATTTAGCACGATTATCAGCGGTCACATGCAAATTGTGTTTTGAAAGGACCAACCAGACAATCGCCTCTACCGACCAAAGTCAACCACTCACCAGCAAGAACGATCGTTAAGTTTCTTCATGACCTCAATTTTGTCGTGTCCAATTCTACAACAGAAGAAGCTGATCTTGGTTCGGCTCAGTCCGAAAATAAAACAATTGATCATTCCCCTCTAGATTACACAACTAACTTGATTCTTAATGGTTCTACACATGCTGTGGACCAGGAAGAGGTTCAGATCCATATGGCTGCCTAAAGTATCTTTTTTTTTATAATTCGCATACTCTTATGATGTTATACTCCGCTGGTATTGGGTTCCAGTCTTTGCTAACAGAATGGTGTCCAGAATAATTTGGAAGAAGTCACTGGTGTTGTTGTCTTTGCTAAATAGTTCTCAATTTTCTGATGTCATCATCAGTACTAAGCTATGAAGGCCATATGTTTACATCACTGCCAGTGCTACGCCTATGCACTAGAGTTGACATAAGCTTTTCGCAGTTGATCGACTTTCCTGACATCAGGAACCTGGAACCGTCTACGTGACCAGCGATGTTGTTAACCAGGGCCACCTTTTATCATACTAAGGCTCCTGGTGCTGGTTATCCGGTAAGTGATATCACAATGGATTTACATTTTGGTCTTAGTGTGTCTCTGCCTAAGCGGGGACCGCCACCTAACCTTATCCAATCTAAGGGGATGAATAATTGAATCGATCACCTAGTGCTTATTAGGCGAGCTGATGATGCTGCCTTCATGGGTTTTTTTTGACCGCCTTGTAAGAACCCGGGATAAAAAGTATCCTCAATGTTAGCGAAGGATATAAGCTATGACTACGTCAAGTTTCAACTCAATCCGTCCAGCAGTTTTTTTTTATAATTCCACAGCGCTAATGGGGTTATGAATACCCTTATGATGCTATTCACACAGAGCTAGAGTTGGTATAGTAATTTTGAAACTCAGGTGGTACTAGGTTTCAGGCTTTTGCTCCGAGGGTGGTGTCCAGAATTTCCGCGTGATGCGTGCACAGACGGACAAACATAAAACATAACTTTTTAAAAATAATTTCTAAAATACTAACCAATTTTTTTCTTTTAATTTTCAGGTAAATCTACATACGTCATCTTAAAAATTCCATGAGGTACCTAAAACACATTCTTATCTATTTTTAATTTAGAACTATAAGTAACGCAATTCATTGCAAGTTCTATGCAACTAAATCTTCCCCCAACCCGCCCCGATTATAATTCATTTTAATGCCGATGATGACAGTTGTGATAAAAAGCAAACAATTCGTCGAACTAAATAAACACAAATACTCGTAAAATACTTATGTACTGTGATCAATTTTCCAGTGCATTAAATATCCTCGTTTTGGTAGGTGGGACGAAAGGTGAGAGACAGAGAAAGATTCAACAAAAGCTTAAGAATCTATTTGTCAATTGAAGAACTACGTACGACAAGTGTATTGTATAACTGCATCGTGATTTAAATTCTCAATGGCAAACCTCGAAGAAAATGTTTCGTCCTTCTTATATCCTTTATTCTATTTTGGAATTGAAAGAATTGTCTCATTGTATCTTTACAACCTCATTTCTGTTGGTTTCGCAATAAAAATGAAATTTATTTAAGTGATGACAATTCTCAAGGATAAATAATAAAAAAAAAAGAAACACAGCAATAGCTTTGGAGGAGAGTAAATTTTTGGTACGTGTATGCGTGAGGATGCTTTTATTTGACGGATGATAAGAGAATGGATTTAAATTTTAGCACGCGATTTATGATCGCCGGTTTTTTTTTTTAATGATGCGTATAAAATGCAACTATAAAGGGAAATGTCCTTTATCTACAACTGGACATGGATGTTTTGTGCGTTTTTTTTATTTTAAGATTTAAATTTTATTTGGCTTTAAATTGTTTTGCACCAAATGGTTGTAGGTATATCTCGTTGAGTGATAATACTCACTCCTTGGTTATGACATCTTTGCGTGCGAATAATTGTTTGCCATTGCTCGGTAAAACAGATACTTCCGCTTTTTTTTTTATTGCTGCGTATAATAAAACATGTGGATGCAGTTAAAATCTCATATATGTATGTGTAACGACTGCAATAGTTGCTTGTGACGTCCATTATTTTATCGCTTGGTTTCATCTCACTCATTTTGAACTAATAAGAAGTTTCTAACTTAAAATCGTTGAAATCATTGACCGAGTGTTATAGTGTACTTAGCTGATCACCTAACTGTCGTTATAAACAACTACGACTGTAATTGCTTCTGAAAAAGAGAATTTTTGAAACAAAAGCACTGACAAATACCGAGTAACTGAAGACTGACATATCGTTCTCATCAAATGGACCATGTTTTTTTTTTGGTTACAGCCAGGCATAGTCGGAAACTTTGACAGGATCTTCCCTTACTTAGCGATCTCTCCACTCGTCTTGGGTCCAAGGATAAAAGGGCATCCATGAGAATTGCTGGGTCTGATAATAGCTGATGATTCAATCCAACCACTGCTAGAACTTCAAAATATCAGCATCACTGTGAAATTTCAAAAATTTGAGAATGTGAAATGCAGTTCACTCACGATGTACCACATCTTAAGGATGCTCTGGACAGAACTAAATCAAGGAAAAACTAAAGAAATCATCGAACTCAACAACCTGCTGGTCACATCCACATCCTATTTGAATGCGCAAGCCTTAAAACACGGAGAAAATCTTCTTCAAAGAACCGAGCGAATGATCAAACAAGCCCCCGAAAACCTTTGGTACTCGGGTTGGTTTCGAGACGTCAATTAACAATAATTCAGAACACAATGGATCCCGTGAGATTCGAGTGAGACTGTGCATAATAAGGGACAGTAACCCCTACAACCTAACCTAAGAGTTTCTGCCTGATTCACAGTAGCCTTGCAGCCTTTGAAATGAAGGTTCGGTCTCCCTTGTCGTCTCGAACCTGGAACTTACAGATTCTCTTGGCTAAAGTACAGTGGATTATTCGTCAAAGTGACCCAGTTTAAACAGTCGATTTGTCTTAACTTTTCGAACGGAGTTTACGGTTCAATTCTTTCCTTTCCTTCTTCTCATACACGGGACCTCTTATATCGAAAGCAATATTTTTCTTTCGGAGGAAATCAATATCGGGACCATTGTCTAACTTATCATCCAGAACTGATAGCGATATAATAGGACTGGGAAAGATCAGCATACATTATGTTCGTCGAGACAGAAGTCTCCAAACCGAAGTAGCCGAACTCCTTAACTACTTCGAAGTTATAGCTATCATAGCCTGTATTTCTCGTTTAAAGCCAGTTGGCAAATTGCTTAATTGGAGAATCGAATTGTGATGCCATACGTTGAGTAAACACTTAGATATTTGAAGCTTCGAGCAAGCATGGTGTGCTTGAAAGTTATACGTTTCTATTCTTCTCATTCCTTTAAAAACTCCACTGGTATTAGGTTTCAGTCTTCTCTAACTAGCTACTGATCATTTTCTGCTGCAGTATTTCTTTCCAACTACTTGATGTCATCATCATTACTCTGTATAATGAACCCTTCAACCTACCGAACTTCTATGCCCATGAAACAGAGTTGACATAAGCTACTACCCAGCTGAGTAAATTTCTTGATATCAGGAGTTAAACCTGACGTGATAAATGTCAGTCACTACAAAATGATCAACCCTTGCGTTGAATCGCATTTTTAGAGCCATTCTTAAAAAGATTAACTTTGAATGACATGCAAGCCACAGAAGAATTTTGAAGCTAGATTGTCAGCTTAACTTCACTGACTCAAGATATCCTAGTAATCTAGCAGACGTTAACTCAACGAAGGGCTCCCCTTTACCTTACTCAACAATGTTGCAACTGTTTTTGGTGTAAAGAAAAACCGCATATTTACCCCTCGAAAACCACAAAATAAATCACTTAACACACATAAATTATCAACCCCTTCAATCGTAAACAGCTCTCTTCATTCCACACAAACAAACACCCAGTCAACTCAACCTTGAGTTGGAATAAAAAAGAAACAAATATGTAAAACACTTAAACCAAAACAGCTCGTGCGGAAATTGGTAAAAACGCACTTACAGGACCCGATAAAAAAAAAAAAGGAAATTTGATTTCCAGATAAGACCAACAAACCAAGGATTACGAGCGTACGTCAGAGTTGCAATGTCAACATGAATTAAGGAGACTTCGTACTTCGTCAAAAAAAACAAAAAATATGCACACACATATTCTAAAGGACAGCGGGACCGGAACGATTCAGCCAAGTAAAAAGAAATAAAGTTACAAACACCACACAAAGTCGGACGTCAAGTAAACATCATGATGATGATTGTCCTAGATACCCGAAACGAAACAATAAAACAACGAAAATAAAGTTCAACATGGTAATGGACATTGAAAAGTTTTGTGGACAGCCGACGAGGCAGTGGGACCGGTGTGTGACAAATTGTTTATCTGATCGGCTTTTTGGAGATTATGTAACTCAAGCTGTAAGGGTCGTAATGGCTTATTTAAAAAATGAAATTATATTTTCAAAGGAAGGGAATTTAAAATGAAATATTTGAAAACTTTTTCCAAGAAAGGGAACACCTTTTGTTTGTGCCATGGATCGGAGTTGTTAAAGAATGCATTCGCGGATTAAAAAAAAAAAATAATAGTTCAAACTTTTGATTCAATTTTTAGCAATCAATGATTCAACATTCAAGCTTCTAGGAAGACCCAGCATATTTTGAATTGGTAGCACCTTCAATGATGTTGCTGTACTGTATGTTGGTCCTTCCCTGCGAACTGTCTTCACTAAGGCGCAGATGGCCCTGGATGTGATTGACGGATGGTGCACTCGGAATGGGCTTTCAGTTAGCCCTCTGAAAACTGAAGTGGTTCCCTTCACTAGGAAGAGGAAGCTGACTGGAGTTGACTCGTGCTCAAAGGCCTCAGAATCCCACTCGCCAACGAAGCGAAATATCTAGGAGTAATCTGGGATAGGAAATTTCTTTGGTCGAAACAAGTCGATTCTAAAACGGCTCGAGCATTATCAGCTTTCTGGAAGTGTTAGGGCGCTTTTGGCAAGACATGGGGTCTATTACCGAAAAGCGATTGTAAGACCTTCCTTAGCATATGCATCGGTTGTATGGTGAAATAAGCTTTCACGCAAAAATGTGACTGCTATTTTCACTAAACACCAAAGAACGGTTTGTCTCGGCTGCACCAGGGCTTTCCCCAGCGCGCCTGGCTCTAATCTAGATTCAATGCTGAATTTACCACCCCTTGATGTTTACATCATGAGCGAAACAATCAGAGCCATCTTCCGTTTAAAAAGAAGTGGTTTTTGGTTTAACACGCACTGGAGTTTTGATGACCTTGCGCGAGAAATATCTTTTGACTCAAATCTTATGGATATGCTGTCTAACGCAATGGTTCCGGAATTAAGACTACTGTGTAGATTTACGGTCGACTTTCCCTGTGCACAAGAGTGGTTTTCACCACCTTCTGAGCCGGGTAAGGAATGTTGTCGAATTTTCACATATGGCTCGAAGAAGGCTCAGGTGCTGGAGTCTTTGGGGAAAGCGACAACAGAAGATTGCACTTTCCCCTAGGTATTTATGCATCTGTTTTGCAAACGGAGATTTGTGCAATACTTATGGCTGCGAACTATATTGTGAAAAACCAGTGGAGGGGACGGAGTATCCGCGTCTGTAGCGACAGTCAGACTTCGCTTAAGGCCTTGCTCAATCCTCTTACTAGATCCAAATAGTTCGGGAATGCGGGTCTAGTTTGAATTCGGTTGGAAGACTGAATTTGCTAAGACTTGTATGGGTCCCTGGACACAGCGAGATTACCGGAAATGAGGTCTCCGATGAGCTTGCCAGGCAATGCTCAGAGGAAAACTTCTCCGGCCCTGAACCCACGTTAGGTTTGCCCGTATCTTCGGTTAGGGCTTCTATCGATGCTTGGATTTCTAGCAAACACAACTGTAAATGGCATGACTCTCCAGGATGCAGGCAGACAAAACAGATCCTTCCCGACGTCTGTAAGAAATCCGCGGCATTCTTGCTGTCCTCAGCAGAAAAGACTGCAGACAACTTATTGGCGTTATAACGGGACATTTCTCCTTTGCCAAACATCTCCACCACTGTCTGTGACGCTTGTGGAGAGGGTGACGACACGACATTTTTTCCTTGTTAAAAACCATCTTTGTTGTTTTTCGTAAATTTTTGTTGGGAGGAATGGGAAGGGGTCTATAAGGTGTTTCACCAAAGTAAAGCTCCTCCAATCTAATACCAATGAACAATATTTGTTGCCCGATGAAGGCACTGTATGAACGGCTATTAATAGACCAAAAAGGTATCTCAAAACTGGATCTTAGGATTGCAACAAATAAAAGATTAAATTCTTGAGCTTGAAATTGAAATTCCTTCCAACAGTCATTTTTGTTTTTAGCTGAGCATGACTTCTGAGCAAAGAATAAGAAAAATCATTAAATTTGTTATTCCAATGAATTCAATATGATCCTTGGAGACAACTCATCGAATCCTCTCCAATCAACAAACTCTTACCTTCTCCGATGTGTTAAAAGTCACATAAAACTTCCACCAGAAATGACTTCATCATCGCCATGGCAAGTTGTAAACTGTCATATCCTTCACTGGACATCACAGCTTATACGTTCCGAATAACCATTAAAAAAACATTAACACAGCTTCTCCGCGAATCATTCGTGAAAAACAATGAAAAACTTTTCCGAACAATAAATTTCCCATAATTACTTGGCAATCATTCGATGGGAAAACTTTTCGCACCATCAATTGTTTGATTTTACATTATGCAGCTGATTTATGTCCTAAACAGCATCAAAAGATGCACAAACACACACAAACCAATTCAATTGCAACTCTTGAGACCAGATTATGCATGCAACAAAAGATGGCCACACTAAACTTCCTTTATCCGGTTTCCAGGACTCGACTGTGTCATTTTTATAACTTTCTTACAAGTAATTTATAAAATTAAAGCTCGGGCTAAAACTTTTTAATTGTTATCCCCGCAGACTACAACTAAATATTCCAAGCGGAAAACTGTTTAACATTTGGTATGTGCGAATGCATGTGTGTTTGTATAAACAAGAGGATCCCTCACACTTCAAAAAGTCAGTAGTCTTAAGAATTCGTAAGTTTTCTTTACGGTTGAAGGGTAAACTTCTCTTAACGGGTTGGGAATGGTAGGCAAAATGTAGGATAGAATGAACTTTCATCCTTTGGAGGGAGTAGTAGTGTTTTTTTTTTGCAGTATATTGGATGCATGGATTAGCTGAAAATGTTGTTGCACTTGAGGACGCGTCTTGAATGTCAGCAAAATGAGTTATCAGTTGGATTTGAGTGTCCTTTCCACAATTGCTTCAATTAACTTTCAAGCTCAATCGATTCCATTTGTTTCCAATAGACATAATCAAAAAAAGAAAAAAACTGAAAAGGAAAATACCATAAAATCGAATATCCTTGGGTTACATCTTCAATTCGTAGGTAGTCGGCTAGAGAGAGTATTGAAAAATCGTCCAACATAGTGGAAAATTGTGAAAGCCAATATCGGGGGGCAGTAAGGATTCCAAAATGAAGATAAGAATCGCGCTACAAAGGCTAGAAGGCAAAGATGAACCAAAGGAACAAGGAAAATGTATTCAAGTGAATGAATTGTACAATGTTCGATGCAATGTCCTTTCGTTTGAAAAAAAGGGATTCGTCGTCTGTTTGTAGTTTTTTTCCTTAAAAAAAAAACGATGGTTGCTTACATATTTTGATGTCCTTTCGTAGAGACTCTGTTTTCTTTCGTTTAATTCTTACTTTTGCTGTAAGCGAAAACAATGGTTATCATCTTGCGAAAGATCTCAGTTCAATTAGCTTGATTAGCTTTCTCATCACAACTTCTGGGATAATCTAACATTGCAGTCAATTTGTCTTTTTGGAAGCATCAATTAACGCGTGGGGGTCAGACTTAGAAGCCTCTAGAAACTCAAACTCTCGATATACAAACTATTACACTGATACACGTCACAAAATCTGTGCCGATGTTCTTTGAGAAGACCTTGACTTTCATCAATTTTTCAGAGTTCCCAATCAGTGAAGCGTTTTTTAAACCGAAGTCACAGCTATTGACAGCCAGGGCTGTGATCAGATTTCTTGTATCCAACACAATAAAACTTAGGGCGGCATGTCCCTGAACGAGATCGCTTAACAGCACGGAATAGCACATTCTGTTGGGTACCAAGTCATTGTGACATTACATTCCAGCGAACTGTTTGGCCGATGAGCTAGCTAGGTTAGGCTAGGTTTACTATTGCAACAGTTCAAAACTTTTCTCGATCCTAAGAGATCAAAAATGATCAAAAGAGAGACAAGCTCTCCAAACAATGTAAAGTCATAACCGGACTCAGCTCAGCGATTGTGCAACGATTTCTAAGGGAGCTGCAGAGATAAAGAAGAGGAACCCTAGTGGCCCATAAGATCGTCAGTAAGCTTAGAAATACCAAAAACAACGCATATTTTCTACAGATGTCGGAGCGTATTCGTTTGGTTTGCCTACATCCTAAAGAGTCATGCTACCATGCATTGTGTTCAGTGGAAAATCAATCATTAATGGAGTGTCAAACCGAGGACCCTGGCAAATGTAACGCAGGTTGAAGTCCTTAGAAATTATCTTTTGAAGTATGCAAATAGTAGCTAGCTTGAGAAAGTTCTATCCTTAGATCCGTCCTCCAGTCCAGTTTGTAGTAGGCTTAATTAAAAAAGGAAATCTTTTGAGCTTCTTCAAAGACTTTTAACCTATATTGGTGACATCAGGTACTTACTTTATACTTGAACAAGTACACCCTATCATCATCACATCAGACTTAACCAGAGGTGATATGAATTTAAATCAATTACAAACCGAAAAGGACTCTTTCTCTTACTTTTCCTCTTTTATTTTTCTTGCTAATGAAAAGGAAAGTCATAATTTCCACAGGGGCGCACCCTAACAAGAATTATTATGTGTACATCCTCATATTTATTTCAAAGGACATTTTCGCAAAACTATTTCCTCAGTTAAAAGGCAAAAATCCGGTACACCATGATGTCGTCCTCGATATGTGTTCCCTGGTCTAGTATTTTAAATAATAAACCATGGTAATATCTCTGAGGAATATGAATGTGTCGCCTAACTTCTATGCTCATTTACATTCGTCCTGTCTGTGTGTATGGAAATTTTCTAGAAAACCATTAGAGGAATGCACATACTCGTGGACCAACATACTTGGGGGACATGCAATTCCGGGCGATGCTGCTCTTCAGTCAAGTAAAAATGTGTTAAGGTTTCGTGTTTTTTTATTTCTTTTTAGAGGTTGTGCAGGACCTTATTCAACATCAGCGTCACTCTATGAATTCACATGTTAAAAAGGAGGAAATGTGATTTCCTCTTGAATATAACTCATGGGTCAGTGGATGAAATTAATCACCATGAGCTTAGAGTTTAATGCTTTTTAATTAGATTAAGGAAGTTTGGTAGAGAAATCTATCTATGGGTTCATATAAGTATGATCAACTTGGGAGATGTTAATATAAGTTGAAAAGCTCTAAATGATTTGTGTCGCTTAGGTGGATTTCAGATGATGATGTGATATCTGGTTCTTGTACGTGTATGACGCTATGATTGACATTAAATGGAGTCTTCTACCGAAAACTTTTCGAAAGTCGATTCAGCTCTAAACAGTACCTGCTCTTTGTGGAGAAGGGCCATGTGAGAGCTGATCCAGTGCAGAACGATAGCTGAACTAACGACTCTACTTAGAGGGGTGGACCACGAGTCTTATTTTGCTAGGTTATCTGAGATTTCGTTGCTTATAATTCTCTTGTGACACGAAACCCAAGTAAGACAAAGTCGGTTCCATTTGAAAATCCTGTTCAGCTTATTCTAACACTCTAGAACAATCTTTGAGCAATTTCTGGAAGTCTCTGGTTGTCTGTGGTAGTCAGATGCAGATTCCGATTCTTCCACAGGATAGCAAGAGAGTTGCCAATTCACCCAAAACGCTACTTTTTCAAAGGTGAACCTGGGACTCAATCAACAAGCCTCTCTAGCCAATACGATACCTTGCCAGCTTTCTTCAATTTTACTTGGTCACGCCATCGAAGAATAAGTGCGTCTATTCTGCGTGTTCAGGGTTGATTCGAAGCCTTTCCGGGGGGAGCTCTGATGTTTATCCGCGCGAAGCATATTTTTCCCTTTAGATCGACAGCCCATGGAGTTAGTGATAGAAGCTTATCACTATAAAGTATCAATGTTTATAGAACTACAGATCATAACGAATAGTTGATCTTTTAAAGATTTCAAGGAAGTTTTCAGAAGCGGCATCTTTGTAGCACAGCCTTGTCAGCATCAAACAAGGGTTTTCCAATAAGGTAGTTTCACCGCTGGTGGTTCAGTTCGACTTCTACAGGGCTCCTGGGATGCGAGATTAACTTAAACAAGCGCACCTTTCTTACAACTAGCTAGTGGTCCAAGTCGATGTCTGTTAATCAGATACCTATTAGGTTGCCTTAGGGTGTGGAACCTACCAAACTTCGTATTGCTGGGAGACTACCAGCCGGGGTCTCGTTTTAGAGGTGAGGTTTTGCTTGCTGATTGCCTTGCCAAAGATGTCTTCTCTTTTCCAATTTTGGCGTTCAAATCTCCAAGGAGGATTTCGCGTCCATGAAAACACTCCTTGGCATGATTATCTTCTTATTTATTTAGGTACAGGCACAGGGGGGCACAGGCACAAATAAGGCAGATGTCGTGAAATTTTCCCCAAATATAGGTCGTCATTAAGCCAAGCATATTTTCAAGTCGATTAGCCTAAGTCTTCATCTAATTGCAAAGCTGAATGCGAACCACCACTTCCATCACTCACGGTAGCACTTTCTAAAGTAGATGTCGCAGGTCTCTGTTCTAACTTGGAAGGATGCATGCTGGTTGCTGGATGGTTAATAAGGGCAAAATCAAGTACTCGCTGCATATAGGAAGAGACACCCAATATCAAAAAATCGGACAGAACGTCGTAGTGCACAACTATAACTTTGAAGTAGTAAAGGACTTTGTCGATCTAGGCTTCACTATCAGTTCTTAGGGATGATGATATCCTTGATCGTTTCGAGTGAATATTTTTTTGTTGGATATTTGCCTGTTTTCATTGTCAGTACGTACAGTAACATCGACTTGGATTGCATCCAACTTGTAGAGTTCTTGCGTCTTAGCCAAAGGCACAACGTGAGTGGATCAAATTTTCACCGAGGTGACACAGAAAAGTAGAAGGTTGCCTCAAACAACTTGAAGTGGGCCACTGGAAACAGTAAGCTTGTCAGTTGAGCCTTATCGAACTGTTTCGCCATCTAAGTTTGAGCAAGTATACTTGTCTTCAGTCATTCCAGTGGCAGATTTCTCTTTGAGGTTTAATTTGTCTAAGACAAGTAGATTTAAGGAAAGGATGGTCCATCAAGTTGAATCACAAGTTGCAGCTTTTAACTATTTCCCAATCCAATAGCAATACCCTAACCAATCTGCACCACTTTTTGCACATACTGTGCTAAGTACATCATGAATCTAATGTTAACCTCTGCTCTACTCTTCTCTCTAATCTCTTCTCCCTTTCAACCAACTTGCTGCTGGTTTGGGTCACTTTTTCTAATCCCACATCCTAATTCCAATCCCAGTCCCAATCCCAAAAGCCAATAAACTACGTAAATGAATGAAGATGATCTCTGGCTTTGAATCCCAGTCACGTAGTTACCAATTCATTACTTGCTGTTGCTCTTTTTGTTGTTGTTGTTGTTGTTGTTATTATGTTGTTGTTTCTCTAGTTTCTCAGCGCTAATATATTTATTAGATTGCTTCGAGGTCGATCTTTACTTTAGTTCACCGACCCAATGGATGGATATTGAAGGCGAATGAGAATGTTCACTCCTAGGGACAAATTTCTTACAATGATGCGGCCAGATACAGTGTATCCCAACTCAACTCAACCCACCCACCCCCATCCGACTAGCTACCTACTTTGGGTAAATGAAAATAAACGAAGTGGCTACCAACTGGTCATTGGCCAGTGGAACCTCACTGTCTCCTTCTCTTTCTCCAAGCGCATTACGAATTCCTATATTGTACGGATATTTATTGTTCATGTGGTGTCATTTATTGTTTCTCCAGGAGTGGGCGACAGCAACGGGGTGCGGTATATATCCCTCGTTTGCCATTATACCTCGATCCATTAAATTTGTTTTTCAAAATAACAAATTGGTATTGCGATACACATACGTCGTACTTATACATATGTATACTCGTCGTACAATGGGCACATTGGATTTTTATTACTTTGAGATTGGTCCTGGAAGGACGAGTATGATGTTTGCTATTGTATTTTGAATGTTATGTACGAATGATATTTACCAATGGACGGGATAAATGATGACGTACATATTAGTTTGTTGACATCAATTAAGGCTTGGTTTTATGAGAGGTGGAGGTTTTTTGCTTTCGTAAGGATTTCGGAGACTTAGAATGGGGTGGTAAGCCTGGAAAAGTTCGTACATAAATATTGAGTAGTTATGGGGAAAAGGAAAATTTCGGCATCAGCAGGCGATAATGGGATCGAACGTGGTGATTTTTATGAACAAAATTAACATAATAATTGTTTATTGGTGTTTGAAAGTGGTACTTGTTTGATTTTATTATAAGATATCCAGGTCAAGGAGGGTGTAGCTTAAGGCAAATATAGGAGGAGTAAACAGCCACATTAACTGGGAAAAACATGAGTCATGTTGGCGACATCTTGAACAAAATATTTCAACGGGATGGTGTAGTGGATTCATTTAAAAAATTGGACAAAGTTGGGTTAGATTAGGTAGATCATCTACACAGCTTCTGCAGAAATCATTGAAGAGATTCCTCAGTCTTTCTAGCATGTTGTTCTATAAGACAGTGTTGAAACAGGCCCAAGAAAGTTAGTCTTGTGACATTGAGTTTCGGAGGGATGATTGTAGGGATTTTATATTTCATCACGACGAAGAGAATAAGTTCTGTTTTGAATGGGTTGTATGTTATTGGATTCGGGGGGGTTGTTCACAGCCCTTGGCACAGCAGTTTTTCTTGGGGATCCTATTGTGCCTTATGTGGGTTTACTTTAAGCCCAAACTTGTTGGTCCATCTAGTAAGAATAGAGAGGGCTTTGTTCGTTAATTAGTTGAGAACTTAAGGGTACCTTTGCGTGATAGCAATCGTAACATCATCGGCCTTTGCCAGCACAGTGTGGTGGTCGTTATGACCTAGTACGCAACAGAGTGCTACTTTGTGCTAGCGAGAGACAAGAGGCAGTTGGTTAATGTAAATAACAAGATCTGAGCTTGATACAGGGTTAATCTTCAGCCATGGACGGCCTGATATATGGCTGTGACCTTGGTTTGAAAGACACTTTAGTTTGTAGAGAGATCGAAGGAGTACTGAATATCAAGGTCTTCCGAAAAGACACCGATACCGACTCGCCTGTTTAGATACGTCTGTAACAAAGACTCATTAAAGAGGACTACGAACTGAATTTAGGCGTTTGCACCTGATGGGACAACTGCATTTTTGGATGCACCATACAATTCGTGGCTTGCTGCGTACCTTAAACATCTATTGGTAGTAAGTGAAGCAGAGCTTGAACCGCAGCCGTTGCAGAAACTTTCATCGTACCTGTGATGCTAAGGCAGGATGCTGCCAAACCATTACGCCATAAGTGACGATCGGCCTCATGACTGTAAGCGCCATCTCTGACGTTCTGCTGTGTGAAAGAGACTCGATACAAGATTCTGATCATCCCAGTGCTACTCTATGGCACCGAGGCTTGGATTTTTTTCAGAATGAATAAGGTCGCCCTCGGTAAATTCGGGAGAAAAATCCTCAAGGTGATTTTTGTTTCCATCTTTATAGACGGAAGTAAGCTTAGGTTAGAGTGGCAGCTACAGATGGACGGAAGGAGCTCCTTTATGATACCACATGGACCTGTGATTAATTCCAAAAAAAAAAAAACAAAAAAATCTACTTGCAGAATCAGCCGGAGCTTACTGTGAAGCGCTGGAGGCTGCTGATGCTCGTTTAGACTATGGAAGAAGCTGGCTCCTATGTAGGCCATTCATTAAGCTGAGAGGGTTGGACATGTACAAAGAATATAGAGAATCGTCTTTTCCTCCTCCTTGTCCATTCAGCCTGTCAATGGTGCGGTAACCCATTAAAACACCCACTGTCTATATAAAACGATTCAGATGGTGGGTCGAATGTACACAAGTGCTCCGGTACGATGAGTCTTCAAATTCGCCCCGGAAGGATGGCACTGTAATCGTCAATCCTTCTTCCCCTTCATATGAGCTCCGGACGCATATTTTCAATCCTTTGCAAAGCTATTTAATTTGAACTTCGAATCGTTCAAAATTCTTGCATTTTAATCCTTCTTAAATCGTTCTTCTATCCCTTGATTACCTCCACAGTACTTCGGCTTAATTCACATTCAATTAGACCTGTCGTGAGGTGGTTTAATTTCAAAAATCGCTTAGGTAATTCGTTTGCTTGCATTTCAATTTCTCTCTTCTTTCCTTGCAATGCCATTTCCGTTTTTCCTTCAAATCTTAAAAGCTTCCGCAAACAAGAATCAGGGAGAGCCAGTCGCACCTAGGAATACACACACACACATTCGCATTTTGATGACAATGACGATGAAGGCAATATTCATGCCGATGGTGATGACGATGAGACCCATTAGCTTAGAAAAAAAAAAAAAAAACACAACCACCCTCCCCACCCCCGTTGTGCTGATGAGAAGATTGTTTCAATAGGTCCCCCAAGTTAAAAGTGCTATTATAGGACTTTTACCACTAAAGATCGCCCTCGAGTGCCTGCCACTAGAGGTTAGTAGTATGCCCTCCGAGTGGCAATGAAGGTGCCATGCACACACCACACCATCGGCAAGTCCTATGCCTATCGGGGAAGACTGCTCATCCTATCACTGCCTTGCCATTGGAAAGCTTTCTATTTAAAAGGATTTCCCTATGATTTTTCTTTTTTTTACCATCCTCTCCCACTGTGTCACTCCCCGGTTTATGATGACGAACTGGGCTCTCAGTGTCTTATACGTACGTACATACGTACTATATCCTAGGCCAGGATAATTGGAAAAATAAAAATGGATTCAGTGTGATTGATATTTGTGTAGTAGTCTCGTGATGTTGGAGAAATCATTTTTGTTGCCCTTACAGGTCGCACAGGAGGTGGCTGTCCTTTCCCAATGAGCTAACGTTAATGGACTAAAGAGATGCGAGCCCTTGATGCTGAATCTGTATTTGCATGATGAACAAGCAAAGGGCGATCTCGGTGAAGGGGGTGTGGGATTTAAAGATTTTTATGTAAATTGGAATTTGAAATGATTTAAGGCACTCGAGCGTGTCGTCGAAAGGGAACGAATGATGGAATTCAATCTTCTGCATCGATAATTTGAGTTATTGATTTGTGCTTTCTTTTGGTCGCTTCCCCATGAGGGTGAATTTATTCGGTTCTATGATTGATAAATGGAATCTTTCTTTCTATTTTTGTTCATATATAGAGTCCTTATCTGGATGTGAGTAGAGTCAGTTGGTGGAATAATTTAGAACTCCATCTCACAATGAAAGTCGTGTCCTTAATTTAGTTTTGTTGAATATAACTTTAAGAGCAATTTAAGATTTAAACGGTCTTTGCAATCAGATCGGTGGTTAGTTTTTTAAAGGTTGAAGTTTTGAAGAGTTATGTAAAGGAGAAACAATAAGTGGTGGAAATAGTAAAAGACTGGAATCAACAAAGATCTAGCTTCGTACTATTAGTTCTGGCAGTCTTCGTAAAGCTGTGACCTAATGATCTAGCGGCTAAAGGCATATTGGTACTTTTTTAGTGTCAACGAGGTAGAATAGAAAATAAGATCTTTTAAACTTAACAAGGCTATTGGACCAGTGAGATCGAGTCTGCATTGTGCTAAAGCTGGTAAAGCAAGGTAAAGATTGAATGGCCTTTATTTCGAAAGAAGGAGAACCAAACTAAACTGCACAACCTCAAAGACTATAAGCTAATAAGTCTTACGAAGCTTGGTCTTGTGTAGATCAACGCTCAAAAATCTCTGACTACCCGAAGGCTAAATTGGGGAAGAGGGTTAATTGGGTCTGACGCTTAGAGGAGCTTAAAGAGTACTGTCTTTCTTAGCAGCTCTCCGTCAAAACCCGATGGGTGAGGTGCTTAATAACAGAATCCACAAGTCTGGAAAAGGATACAGTTTCGTGAACAAAATTACTGCCAGAACTATACTTTAGGGAGAACAACGTTTACCATTGTAGAACTTTAAGAAATTTCAATAAAAAGTCATGACGAACGAGGACGATTCAGTTATCCTGATTGATGGGCAATGAAAGAGCTGAACTTGCAAGAAAAGAGTTGGAACCAGACACTTTCTATAAAATCCGAAATAGAGCAAGAATACGCCGGACTATTTTGGAAACATACCTTGACCGGTCTTTGACAAGAGGGACTAATTTTGTTTGATTAAAATTGAACAGTGCCATTGGTATTGATACGGAGCGGCTTGTAACACTTTATGTGGGAATTTGTTCAACATCTGCCTTTAAGTCCCCTGCCCTGGCGCTAATACAAAATGGAAGACTCTTGCTAGTCACTTCTTCGACGAACTGGAAGACTTGCAAAATATACTTGCGTTGAAGACAGCGGAATTGTTGGTTTACTTGACCAGCGACTGAGTTCAGGAAACTTTCACTTTACCGGACAAAAAAAGAAGAAGTCTAGCTTTCTACAAAGGGAGCTTGATGGACTCACAGTCGATCTCTCCACTTGGCATTCAAGTTCTTGGAAACAAAATTCTAAAATTCGTCATTTAGTGGATTATCGCTAAAGCGTCAACACAAAATGGATCACTATAGACTAGTTCCTATTCTTAACCCTATGCGGTGAGTCCCTAAATCAGGCGCTCTATGATCAGAAGAATGAACATCTTTGCATCAAAATCAGAAATTTCAATTTGCAAGGGCAAGTCGAAGATGGCTTGTAGAACTGGAGCAGGTGCCACAAGACTACAGAATAATTCATAAACAATTTTTCAAGGGTGGCTAGCTTAAGCCAATACGGATTGTTCAGTACTGAGTCAGAGTGTTGGAAAAGAGATTGTGGTGGATGATAATTGAATGGTCAACGGCGGTTCAAACGGTCGGTCATACGACTATCTGGACTCACTCCTTTTGCTACAACTAAGTGTCTGCTTAGAGATCGTGTTGTGGGCGCAACTGCCCTACTACAGGGCGTCCTTAGAAAAAGTACAACGACGTTCGGAGCACGATTCGGACATACCACGATTTGCTGATAGAGACCTGGTAGACCCCGCAGAGGAGAGGGATGACGCTGTTAAAAATTGCTTTTACGAGCTCTTCGACGACATCCATGAGAAATATCCACACCACTATGGGGTCTTTAGTCCGAAGGTAGGAAAGGAGGTCGTCTTTGTTAGTCTACACGACAACACCCTTGAAAACGATCTAAGGCTAATTAACTACGCTGTAGGACGAAATTTAATTGCAGTAAGCACACTGTTCCCACACCCTTTTGAATACAAAAAAAGAGGACAAACGATAGGGATACTCGACCGATTTCAGTACAAATTGACAATAATCCACAAAATGTAATCAATTCCGTTTGACAGATAAATCCTTGCTTAGTCAGGAAAACCCAAATTAGCATAATTAGAACCGCCATTAAACTCATTAGGCCGCAATTTGGATCAACAACTGCCAAAATTGTAATCATTTTTTTCGAAATTCCACACATCCTTTCTCTCACTCCACAGGATACAGGCGTTTCGTTTCATTTTTTTGTTTTTAATTTAGTTGTCCAAATCTTTGGTAAACAATTTAATTATGAATTCACAAACGTATAGTTAACTTGTATAGGGGGTGCGCATGGTCATGTCCGGGGTCAAAGCTATACTCCACCCCGTAATCAACCGTAAACCAACCAAAATAACATTTACAACCAAAAGACCGTGAGGTTGAGACCAAAGCCGAGGCCGAGGCATTTGCATGTCAAGTACTAATTAAGTAGCCGAAAACACTTGTTGTCGGTGGCGCTTCGGTGATTTAATTTTATGTCCTGATTTCATGTTTGCAAAATGTCACCGTTACAATTGTGAGTGACTACGATAGTGTGGGCGGAGGGGGGGTTGACGGGTTGTTAAGGCCAAAATGAAGGTGTGCAAACAAGAAGCATCCAAAGTTCTTATTGTCATAAATAAACGAATTATCCGGGTGTGGGTTAGGGAGGCAAATGGACAGTTGACTTTGTTTGGCTGTTTCGTGGTTTGGGTGCTGTGACCATCAAGACAGCTTTGAGTACATAAATTAATTTGAAGTGGGTTAAGATTGACAAGTTACATGTCATTTTAAGGAGTGTCTCTGTTCAAAAGCTAAAGAATGCAATTGCAGAGCGCTGCTAAAGAGCTCGCAAGATCAAGGGAAGTACAGCGAGGAAGCCTTTCGAAATGCTACTTACTTGCTCATGGTTACCGGTATTGTAAGGGTATTCCAAAGTCAAGTACCACTTAAATTAGAGCCCATGAAGCATTGTAAATGGTCATTAGGGTGATTCGTCACTCAAGGGAAAGTAAACGAAGTATGACCAGCTAGTGTGTAGTTGCCAGCATCATTTCCTGCCAAACTGAGTCCGGCCTTCAGCCCGTTAAGTAATGAGCTAGACAGCGCTTCATGATGATTAATGTGAACTCACAGGTCAGTAGTTTCATACAAGGCTATGCATCATTTTCAGCATGCAGGTGGCATTGACATCTTTGCTTATGTAACGAGAGCATTCACTGTTACCATTAAAAAGTCTGGTTATGAACGCATCAAGTTAGACTACCACCGGCGTAAAAGTGCAGCCTGAAGTTATCAGTTAGAATAAACCAGCCCGTCATCCATAGAAACTGCCGAAGTTACTTGGGATTCTTCGAAGCAGAGAAATGCCAGTACCTTGTCCCTGCACATTCTTACACATCCATCGCCGATGAACGTATTCGCTTCTCCGAGACAACTTCAGTCTTCTTCTTTTCGTGACACTTTGGCGGTTGTATAGGCCAGCCAGATATCCCGATTTAACTGCTTAAGACTTCTTCCTTTGTTAACGAAGCCTCCAGCGCTTCATAGCAAGCTCCAGCTGGTTTTGCGGATTTTATTTCTGGTTGAAGTATAGATCCATGTGGTAACACAAAGGAGCTTATCTGGTCTAAGTGAGGTTGAAATTTGCAGCCTGCTACTCCAACCTAACCTAACCTTGTCCCTTATATCGGCGTCTTACCAGTCAGCCAAGATATCTGGTCATACATACATATGTACATCCATAAGCTTGTGCTATATAGTGATGTCGAGTACCCGAGAAGTAGATAGTTGTAGCTCCGAGGTCACCTGAGTGGGGATTCTCTACCATCTTCTCCTGGGTAGGTTTGCAAGTGTTCGCTATGCCAGTATCTTGGCTTTTTGGTTTCCCCGAAGCTCATGTTTTCTCCCTAAGTTTGGTTTGCCTTTTTGTTTTGGCAACTTTGACATTTGCCTTCAAACGAATTCAAACATACTTTCAACATAACATGAAAAATACGTATTCGATGGTGCGGTTATCTAGCTATAAATTGAGGAATACTAAGCTCAACGCTTTCAAATTCTGTTCAAACAAAACGCGCGGCGAATCCACAAGCAGCCAAATCCCATTCATTTTCACAACGTTGCCAGCTCGCCCAAATTAAACCAAGAAAGACGTAGTTCTACATCAAAGTTTTTCATTCAAAAGCAAAGCTACAGGCGCAGAAAAAAACAAACAACCTATTGGCGTTATAAAAAGACATTACATTGACGCTTCCCCTTCCCCCTGTGGTAAGGATAAAATAATGCTACATAGCCTATGTACAAACAAGAAGCATAATCTATTTAAGAATGATAAATTTATTAAAATCGTCCGAGAGGTTTTTTCATTTATCAAGCACAAACAAACAAAGATAGCATGTATGTAGCTTCTCTCTTGTCGAATTTATGTACTTAAAATCACTAAATTTGGAGCATATTTAGAAAATGTTCGCTCATAAATTCAATGTAAGTGTTGTCACTATCATTAGCAACCCCCGCCCCCCCCATCAAACAATAAAATGACTATTTTCCAGCAATTTGCTATCCAAATGTTATAGTTTTATTCCACTTTATTTAAACGGTTAAAAAAATTTAAATACAAATACAGTGTTCTTAAAATTTTATTGCGTAGC
Organism: Criorhina ranunculi; assembly: GCA_951813785.1. Taxonomy (NCBI): domain Eukaryota; kingdom Metazoa; phylum Arthropoda; class Insecta; order Diptera; family Syrphidae; genus Criorhina; species Criorhina ranunculi. The sequence goes on from OX638383.1 coordinate 45,533,181, forward strand.
ACTATATTCATGTTCAAACAAGTACTCAAACTTAAGGCGACAAAGTCTTTGCAATAAAACTTAAAATTGCTTAATTTTATTATCAAATGAACTGAGTACAATACATATGTATGTTTATAAACTACAATCAGCGTATTGCCATCGGTGTTCGACTGAATCTGCATCGCAAAAATAAATCAATTGGACGAAAAGGATGACAACGTTGAGAATGACGGTAAGTATGTATGTCATGCAGAGAAAAAGAAAAAGAAAACGTATCTTGGCAACTTGTCCAAGCCGAAGGGCAACATTTTACAACATCATCGTTCATCTTGAACTTTTCTCATAATCATAAGTTCAGAGCGATTGAATAGAATTTTACAACCGAAATATAACTCGGCGACTACTTACACATATCGACGTGTGTGTGTGTCTTAAAAAGCTAAAATCTGCAGCGTTCCATGGAAGCTGAACATACCACACATGTACTCAGATGCCTGTCGTCGGGGGATGAACTCTGGCAAATCTGCAATCCAAGCATGTTTCGGTTACATTGTGTCAGTTGTTGGGGATTGACTGGAGGGATAAGGGTTTTTTTTCTCATTATTTAATGAATCACAAAATTCGTTGTGAATACGGATGAGGAATGAAGTCTCGAATAGCAGGTTTGACACTTGACACGAATGGTATTTGTCATCGAGAGAGGCAGGGCAAGACTCAATGGAGCAAAGAAATGTCTACTTTTGGAAAAATGTTGCTTTCTTTTTTTTTTGTTTTTGGTGGGTGGCACCTTAACGGATAAGGGATGCATATTTGACCCAGGTAAAGTGTCGAGAATGTGCTTACAAGTTTCAATCGATACTTTTTGAAAGATTGAAGGAGAAGATTACGTGACAGTTGGCATTGGCATGGGGGTGTGCTTGTGAATGCTGCTGGGAATTCTCGTTCAATCATGCAGGATGCCAAATAAATTTAACAACATTGCAGTTTCATTTAGTGGCACTGCAGTGACCCTTGGAACAATTTATAAAAAAAATGCGACAAACGTGAAGGTTACGTCTTTTTTTTTGGTGTGAATGCACTGTGAAGTCGATTAGAGGTAGGAAATCAAATAACATGTTCATAAACTTGAGACGGTTTACACAACTTTCGTCTTCAAAACTTTCAAGTCTTTCCAACTTTGAATATTCTACTTGGCAACCTCAATTGTAATCATAATAATAGAATAGGAATTTTCTCAGATTAAGCAGGAAGGGACTTACCCTGAAATACTATTTAGAATAAGGCATTGTAGGGGCTTCCTAATGGAGACCAAAAAAGTACTGTGACCTAAAATAACTTTTGTGCTAAATAAGGTTTTCTTACAATTGGAGACTTAAGCGAACCCGAGCAAGATCGAGAACGAATGGATGAATGGCTAGTCTATCCATTGTCTTGCAAAGCTGTATGTTAAGAATGGTGCCTTAACTAACTCTTAGCCGACTTGATATTTTTTATGAAATGTTTCACTTTAGTAACTGGAATTGGATGTGTGTCCTGATTTGGTATTAAGTGGTGGTCTTCTTGTCACTGCAGTCGTTTAGCTGTTTACTGTAACCCGTCCACTATCGCAAATAGTACGATACAATTAACAAAAAAAGGACATCCAACACCGACGATTCAGACAGAACGTCAACTAAGACTTTGTTTACATAGACTCTGCTATGAACTCAAGCTACCACGCCAACACTAGTATTAAACGCAGAATAACTCTTACCAATCGCTGTGACTCTATACAAGATCTTGATCATCCCGATCCTGGCTGAGGTTGTCCTCGGTTCTTTTGAGAGAAAAATCATTCTGGTGATCTACGGTTCCATCTGTGAGCTGTTCAGTGACATTGACTTCTTCTGAAGAGTCCAGATACAACGACTAAGATGACTGGGATGGATACAGAGGCAGGACGCAGTAAAGAAAGATCGCGATTCAGGTGGTGCACGCAAGTGAAAAGTGATCTCAACCAACTTGGTACGCGAAACTGGAGGCAGCTAGCTGAAGATCGAGCTGGTGGGAGACGCTTGTTTGCCCACATCCACCCCGAACTGTAGCGCCATTAGAAGAAGATCGGCGGATTTTCTGGATGTCACAGTTATCAGATACGACCACATCTCCAACTTTCTTAAATCAGTGTCCAGGAAGTTGAACTACCTGTTTAGAGTAAAGACTGGTCGGCGAAGCTGCTTCCACTCTGTAAAGTACAATCTAAACCCGGTCTTTAGTATTTTTCTCACGTTCGGAGCTCGCCCTTTAAACCGCACTTAAATCCACGCTTCAGCCGTTGACTCATCGAAGGCAGGCAGTCACCTTTTGTCTATGCAATGGCAGATGCTCCAAAAAAATAAAGGAAAGTTAGTTGCAATCGTTACCTTTAGTAGCTTCAAAGCATTCACAAACGAACGATAGGCAATTATGGGACTCTCTCGATCTCCATAACAAATCCTTCACACTAGTGGGCGACATCCCAGTTAAGCCAAACCAATTCTAAATAATACTGGATTTCGAATGCTTCTCCATCTGGCCTCACATAGGAAACGCTTCAAGCTACTCAAATGCAACTTGTATGCCAGCCAATGAGTCCACTTCCGCCAATGGATTGTTCACACTCATCCTACTCTTTCGAAGATAACAGTTATTCCATGAACATTACCATTAACTACACTGAGCATGGTGTACCACCACCGGAGGTAACTTGAGATCAACGAATCCTCTCAATCTATAGGCAGGATACGTAGACAGCTGAAAAGGATTCATTAAGATAGAAATGCTTTTCAATATTTGAAATTGAAAGGATTTGCATGTGAGCTCCTATTACAAGGGACCATGTATGCATCTGTATCCTGAAAAGCCCACTTACAATCCGTTCGACAAAATGAACGAGCAGTGAATGGTGAATAAGTAATCCACTCAGGCACACAAATTACGGTTCTGAATGCGTATCTCATCGGTGAGAATGACATGGCATAAGAGCAGTGAACAGCAGTGAGCTGTCCTTGGATTCCATTGAATGTGAACGTTATGATAGGACTGTTCATCTGCTAGGATAACAATGACTGTCAGTGATAATCACGTATGCAAACGTAGACAATACGAATAGATATGCTGGCGATGATTGTTGTGATGATTTACCATTGAAGCGGCGATCCTTGCGAGTCATCTTTCGTTCACCATCTGCACTAGCTTTGACGAGCTTAAATTTATTTTCTTACCGTAAAATTAGACAAGAGTCGTAAAAATAAAATCGCGCTCTATACACAGCCCGCAAGAGGGTGAGAGTTCTCATATCTTCAGAAATTTCGTTTTATGGTGGTTGAGGTTTGGGGGTTGAAGTTGAAGTGCTTTTTGTCAAAGTTCAAACCATTTCGGATTTAATTACGTTTCGGGGGTTTTGCTTCTTCTTCTTTCTTTATTCGCGTTTCCTAATCACATTTATTCACAGGAAACACATGTTCTGTTGGCATGAGCTTTTGGGGTGCGGAAGGAATTTATATAGAAGCAGCCGTTGTAGTGCGAATTCAAGTTCAAGTGCGGAGAACCTTCACACGCGATGGTTGTGTTGGCTTCTTTTATTTTTTTTTTTGTTTTAATATTTAGGGGTGAGGTTTTAATGGAATGAAAGAATGTGTAGTTATGTATATGAAGAATGGCAAGGATGCATGAAGACATCATTTAGTAACAACTATGCGGTTTGATGAAAGTAAATTGAAGTGAAATGATGGTTATACAGTGCTAAGGGTTGAAATTAAATTAAAAGTTGTCTGTTTTAGAGCGTAAAAGGTTGATGAATTGTTGTTTTACGTTAGATGTTAAGTTTTATAGATTGTCAAACATTCCAACAGTTGTTGAAGGAGGAACTTTAAGGGTTTATTCAAAGCAATTAACTGATAAAGTTAAGAATAATTCCTTTTGTAAGATTTTGAAGAACCTCTTGTCAATGTATTCAATGCCACATGTAATGATGCTATATCCAGATCTTGGTCCACGCTGTGAACTATTTTAATCCGCGTATATTCGTCGGGCGAGGTATTCACTTCCTTTCAATGAATTGACAACCTTTTTATGACTGAATTTTCTAAACCTCGCCAAGGGCAGGAACTCAAGATTGGTGAAGAGCTAGATAGTGGCCTAGAGGAGTCCGACAGAATCTAATTCTTCTTCCTCCCTGCTGAAGTCATATGTGATGATACAACCAAGTATGAAATAATGGCACAACCACTTCCGTTTACACGGATGGATCCAATATGGACACTGAAGTGGGTGCTGGATTCTTTTCCGAGACTCTCGGATTGTCCAGATCGACCAGACTCCCAGATTACAGCAGTGTCATCCAAGTGGAGGTCCTGGCAGTGACAATAGCTGTCCAACAGGTTGCAATGAAGGCACTACCACATCGACAGCCAGGCGGCCATAAGAGCGATTTCTGCCATAGAAATAAAATCGAAGCCTATAAATCGCTGTCGCGAAGAGCTACGGGTTCTTGGCAGGCAGCACAATGTAAGACTCTGCTGGGTCCCTGATGAGCTGACAAGGGAAGGATCTTCTTTAGATCCCGACCTAGCTGATTCCACCGCTAAAATTCCACCCTGTTACCTCAAACAGGAGATTGGGAGCCAAATTCAAAATACCGCTAATGATAGATGGAATGCGCTTGATTCCAGTGTCATAACTAGGAAACTATGGCCATTCTACAATAAACAGAAAACCGATAGAATCCTGCAAATGGATAAAAAAAATTCCCTATCTTCCCTAATATGTATCATCACCGGGCATAATATTGTTACGATTTTATGGTCCATCAAACGCACGCCTCAACAAAAACACCTGTCATCGATCTGTTCTGACAGGAGCTGTCAAGAAAAGAGAAAAAAAAATCTCCAACGTGGTCTGGGTTGCAGCTTGCATAAAATTATAGAAAAAAAAATAAGAAGTACAAAACGAGAATAAAGTGAATTAAAATAAAAAAAGATCGTTTGTTTATTTGCGAATTGTAACAATATACTTAACTACCATGCAAGAAGACTTGAACGCGGATGACCTTTGCAGGTGATATGATGACGAAGAAGTAGATAACATTCCGCACTTTCTTTGCCACTGCCGAGCGCTCTGCCATTAAAGATTCAAAACCCTGGGAAGACATTTCTTTCAGGATCTAGAAGAACTATCTGACAAGTCTGTGGTCGACATACACAGATTTATCCGCGCCTCGGAATAGCTGGTCAGAACATAGGCTTATGGTTCCTAGTAAGGGGGACTGAAACCCCTAGGGTACCACAATGGATCTACATTGGCCTAAGTGTGACGGAGAAAGGACCTCCTTTCCCCTCAACCCTATTACCTAACCTAACCATGCTTCCTATAGCTTCGGGTCCAAACATTACACCGGATGAAGCTATTCATGAGAGACAGTATGGCCGTTGTTTTCATATCGAGCACTAGATACAAGGTGCGACTTACGGCGCAACCACTTGGTGGGTTTGCCAATATTTCTCAGCCAATTTTATAGTGAAGCGATCTATGACGCAGTGTTGAAAGCTTGACTGTCCACACATACGGTAATTCTCATCTCTGGTAGTTCCAATGCAAGTCGATATAACTAGTTCTGATAAATTTGTTCACTTTCGAGACGTTTGCAAAGGTAGGTATACCTTTGGTGACTTTGTTCAATCATAACATGTTGCATAACATTTTAAGCCCACAGTCAAGCTCATTCCAAGTCTGTAATCTGCGGAAGAGCTTGAAAGACTTTTAAGGAACGCGATCATTTTGAACCGTAACCACATTATTCTTGCTTGAGAACCCTCACTCTTTCTCTGAATGAGATCCTGATGATGTCCCCACAACAACGCTCAGCTTTTCATAAAAAAAAAAGTAAATAAATCATTTTTTTCTCTTATTCACTTTCAGAACACTTATTTGGCATCGATGACTCTTGTGGACAACATCAAGGAAAAATTGCAAGCGTGGCGGGCGAAAATCAACCAAGTGGTGGTGGTGGCCCATTAAGGGCAGTTGATGAGGGGCCCCCTCATAAATAACACAAAATACCACCACCACCACCTGAATGCTTGTATACTCTCAATAACTATTCGTACTATATAACAACAGTAACAACAACAACAAAATATAAACAAACTTAACAATTCAAGGATTAAAATTCAATTTTCAAATCTTTTTCACCAACACAAACATACATACGTTCATCTAACTTAAAAAAAAAAAATTAATACTAAAGCGAACGATAACTTTAAGTGCAAATTCGAATCCATTCTCTAAGGACCTTCCTCCTCTAATCCCTGTTACAACAAACAAAGAAACAAACAAACACTAAACTTCTAACTAAGCTCCTGTCAAAACTGAAATGCACGCGAATGTGCATTCGGATCGTGGTGGCGGTGGTGGATCATGGCGTTTACCACCCGATGAAACCCTACAAGTTCAAGATCCAAAGCAAAAAAACGAAGACTTAGACTACGACGAAGGTCACAATTGGCGTAGCATAATCTTTTCACTATTAGTTATAAGTTTTGTAATTGCCGGTATCATAACAGCGATCTACCTATTGGGGTGAGTATCCATTTTTACCACCCCACCTTCAGCTTAGTTCATGTGTCATATTTTATTTATTTCAGATACGTCGATGAGCTCCTGTATTGGTCAGGTCGTCGTATGATACTCGATGAGTACCTGCAAGGCGATCTTACGCCAAACCGGCTACAACCAGCCTGGGTGACAACACGAAAGTATGTCTTTCAATCGGATGACGGCGGGCTAGCCGTACTGGACACTGCCACGAACACTGTTCAAACTCTCGTAACAAATCACACACTTAGACAGTTGAACGTCAGGGGATACCACTGTTCATATGATCTGCGATACGTTTTATTTAGGCATAATGTAAAGAAGGTAAGAAACACTCATACCATTATGCGAAAGCCTTAATTTATGACGCCTACAATCTAATTTCGTTCATCGTTTGCCGCTAGTGACAGGGACCAGGATACGATTAATGACTTCCGGTTCTGATTTGCACGAACCGTGATATTTATTGTGTGCGCACACCTTTGGTCAATAATGGTTGCGGGAGTTCGTAGGTGGTGTCGCGTGTCGATTCGAAATAACGCCAAGGGCAGCCCATAATTTGGGTCAATATTTAGGTTTGATGCACACACACTTGCCGACAAAATGTAGACCCACTGTTTTTGCGAAATTCATTGGTTTTTTGTTTTTAGCAGTTTGAGAGAGCAATTTACTTTGGTGGCAGACTTATGGGTTTGCGACTTGACCTGGATAAGGATAGCTATTTCTATGAAGTGTTGTAATAGGTTCATGGAATGTGAACTTGCAATTACTTGTAACCTTGTTACAGCAAACAAAAGAAAGTTGTTCCAATAATGGAAACGGATTTGTCGCCAATTTTGGGAAAATTTTTAAGAAACAGCTGTAGGGATGGGTCCTCAAACTTCAATTCGCACATGCGCCGACTTTCTTATGAAATAAATTAAATTATGCTTATTATTACTGACCTATTAGCGATATATGGGTATGATTAACGAAGCTTTCCTATTGAGTGATGTAATAGGGAAAGTTAGTGGACGTAACTGAGCATATATTTACCTAACCTTACCTAACCTAAGGAGCGAAGGTTGAAACGGATTCGTAGGTTATAGCATGGAGTTTCATTGCATAGAGAATTACACAAACTTGGGATTGAAGATTAGTTGAGTAGATTTTAATAAACAAGCTAGGGAAGGTGTTGAAAACAAGGAATGAAAATCCAATACAACGATTGGTATACCACTGAAAACTATTAGAAAGGTCCCGTTAAAATCTTTTTCTAAGGCTTCTCGTATAAAAATTAAAGCTAAATTGTAGCAAGCACTGAGCTCACATTTAAGACTATTGGAACCTTCCTTTCAAATTCCATAAAAACCAACATCTTATATCTCAAGTAAGGAATTTCATCTCATACCCGCCTGCTTGCAGTAGCTTGCTAAAGGTGATAGATAATACTGCGGCCAAGGACGTATGGTAAGCACTCTTTATCTTTGCCAAGAGTAGTTCTGTAAAGTAAGTCTTGAGTTTGACAAAAAGGCTTACAGTTGCCTGAGCAGATGGCAGATCGAATGCGTTTTTATTACCTTAGACTTCTAAGACATCAGGCCAAGTAGCTATTCCATAATTGGGGATCTATGCATGGGGATTTCAATCGGAGAGCATGCGGTCTTCCATTTTTAGGAATGACAACGTAACGAAAAGTGAAACAATTCATAAAGGCAGTACGAATAGAGTGTGAGACGATGACCGAAGTGGGTGACTGTGAGGACACATGTACCCAAGTTCCTAGAATCGGGAGTGGGCGGGTTACACCAAAGGATGTTAACGTAAACATCTATTTTCGTTTGCCTGTGACCATTGCAGTGTCTTCCAATCCGACATAATGGCAATCAAGGATGCTCTATCGTGGCTGAGGTATAATGTACTATCTTCTCGGGATATCACAATGTTTACCGATAGTCAGGCCGCGATAAAATCTCTGGAATCTGTCGCCTTCAACTAAAAAACAGCTCTCAATTGTCGCCTATCTCTTAACGAGATGGCTGAGCAATTCAACATTCACCTTATATGGGTGCCGGGGTACAGAGACATTCCAGGCAACTGCATGGCGGATGAACTCACCAGAGAGGGCACAACTCTACCACTTCTTCTGGAAAAGGGGAATTTAAATATGTCTCTCGCCACCCGCAAATTGCTCCTCAATTGAAACGCGATCGACATCGCCAATCACAGGTGGATAGCAAGTAGTACCTACCTCATAACCAGGCAGATTTGGCCGAAGCTGGATCTCAAACGCTCTCACTGACTCATCAGATGGAAAAGATTGCTAATAATCATTTTAGTGGGCGTCATTACGGGACATTGCATCATCGGCAAGCATGCCTATAGGCTTGGCCTCTTTTACAACGACTTCTGCAGAAGCTGCATGGACGAGGAGGAGGAGGAGACGATTTCCCACCTTCGCTGTACATGTCCGGCCCTTTCAGTTCGAAGATGAGCATGCTTAGGGGCAGCTTCTTTAACAACCTTAGCGAACTGGCTGACATCAATTTAGGTAGCGCTTCATAACAAGCTCCGACTAATTCTGCAGGTAATATTTCTGATGAAATACAGATCCTAGTGGTAACACAAAGGACCCTATCTGGTCTAAGTGAGGCTGTATCTGCAGCCTGCCACTCCTACCTAACCTAACCTAAGTTCCTAGAACACATGCCTCTGAATACATTTATGTTACGATCTTTTGCCTTTAAACGACCAACAGCTGGAAAAAAAATGACCGCCATCGGTTGTCAAAATCAACACTTTTTAGAAATGGTTATTGATTTCCTTCAGCTTCAAAGAAGAAAAGAAGAATAAGATTCATAATTCCGTTCAATTATCCTTTCTTGTCTCATTTTCCCAAAGAATACATTATGGCATCGCTACCAAGGACATTGTGTTAGAGAAAAATAATAATTAATTCTAAAACAGAGTCCTTCACATATGATTCACAGACTCATTCATTGTTGACATTGATTATGCAGATTCCCCTTCCAATAACCACACAACAAAAGTTTAAATGAAAACACCAAAGCTGGTGGAAAACAATAAAACAACGGAGGAGTAGACAAAAAAAAAACCACAACACAATTCTAAAAAAATCCCTGAACCAAATACATTCTCAAACAAATTCCTTGATTTCCACTTTCGCGCATCAACAAAAAATTGTTTTTCACTGAGCAACACATTCTAGTGTCTGGGATGTTCATTGGTCCTTTGCATCCTCGGTCGCATCGCTGTTACTACATAAATGTCGTTTTTTTTTTTTTTTGAATACAATGTTTCTCTCTCTCTTTTGTGTATTCCCGAAGCCCTGGCTATGTAAGATTGCAATTCAGGATTTTCTCTGCAACAGTGAATGTGAATCCTTTTCTTTTTTTGTTTTGTTTTGTTGCACCTTTTCTCATTCGGATTTTGATGTTTTTGTCTCGAAAACTTTTCCCCGATTGAAAATATTTAAAGGATACTCTTTAAAGTCTTGTCCTCTGCCATCTTTAAAACAAAAAGAACAAATTTTAGCTAATTAAACCAAAACAAGGACACAGAGGGTGGACACAAAAATTTAATTTCATCGTTCCCGTCCTTTCGAAGGATCTGTTCTCCGTTTTCAAGAGTAGTTTTATATAATTGAGTTAAGTAGAAAGGAGCAGAAAAAAAAGGCATAAGTTCCACTTGAGATGTGATAATCCCACGGGATGGCAGTTGCTATTGTACGGCTGGGGTTTGGGGTGAAACGGGAGAAACAGCTTTGAATTAGTTAATCAAATTAAGTTTCGTAATAATTTTTATGGTGAAATGATTTTCTGATTGGAAGGGGATTGAAATAAAATGAAGGATGTTTTTAGCGGATTAAGTCCAATTAGGTGGACTTTGTGTGGTAAAAGTCTGCTTCACTGGGAAAAGACTTGGGAATTTTTAATTAATTAGATTATTGAGGGAGGTAGATTAATATTAATCTTTTTAATTGGAAAGGATAAAACAAAAAGATATTCGTCCATCGATGTCGTGGAGAAGCATTGATGCTGTTCAAACTTTTAGAACTCATGCAGACTTAGGTATTGATTCGAGTTGAAGCAACTTTGTAATTGAGAACTCTAGTTTTTAAACTTGACAACTACATACACAAAAGGAAGACGAGATGAGAGTCTCATTTTAAACTCCTTACGTCCAAAATTAAGTCGGTTGCAAGGTGAAACTAAAGGAACAGGAAATTAAACCGACATAGATTCAGTTTTTCAACTTTTAGCTACCTGTCTTCAGTTGCGTACTCCAAGTTTGTTCAGGTCTCCTTCTACTGACTCGGAAACACCCTGATGGGGCACAATTATTGATGCCACAATTAAATGGATGTGACCAACCCAACCGTATATTGTGAGAAAGTGGACCGTCCCTTCTACTAACACGCGCTACCTTAATCGAGGTCTTCTCTTCTGCATTGTCCCTCCTGGTAAAATTCGAAGACTCTGCATTGGTGTCCATTCTCTTTTCATACTAACATATAGCGAGTAGAGCTGGGATACTTATTATATAATCAGGGCGACAACTCATAGAGAGCCAGTGCTTAGCTAGGGGGGGTTTGAGTCGTATATAAAGTTTTCTGAGTTGTTGGGGATAAAGCCTTACTGCTCAATTGCCTTTTCAGTCCAAAGATACAGGAATTACTAAGAGTTATTCCTTGTTTAGATTTCTGAAGTCATTGTTCAGAGCGATAGCAGAACCAAGGTAGTGTGTTCGGTTTGAGCCAACCTGTGCAGGTTCGTCGCCGGTCAGAAATCTGCAATATCCAAGGAAAATAGTGAAGAAAAATCCACCAAATTTAAGTTTCTCCAACAACAATAGTAGTACAATGGACCGAAATAGAGTCGGAGTACTCTGGGATTACGAAGGCTTCCTTTTGTTAAAAAAAAAGGTGGACAAAGCCAGTACTACCTCAAAGTTATGTATATTTATGGCGTGTGTGTTTATGGTCCGGACCTTAGACTGGCGATCTTTTCTGACTATTTCATTTCAGTTTATTAGGCAAAATTATATGCAGCCGAGCTCTGCGTCAAAGAATGCATAAGACGTAACTTCTGTAGAAAACAGGTTTTCAATTCTTTTCTCATAATCAGCTTGAGATAAAAGCTCTGAGATCATATTTTTTCTAGTCAAAGCTTGCCTGGAGCTACCTTAACATTATCAAGTCTAGCTAGCTTTTCGCAATGCAATTGATAATCAGCTCGACAGACAAGGTTCGAGCTTCAGCAAAACTAGCAAACGTTTTTCGCAATACCACCTCTCAGCAAGCAATGACAAACCTTCGAGTTCGGGATTGACAATAAAAAGTGTCGATCCCTCTCAATCGTGCGAAAAATATTAGACATACAACGTTAATGATTGCAAGAAGTAAAGCCTAACCCTTCTACGTGCTTTCTCGCTCAGTGACTATGCAACGACATACCTTGACTTCGTGAGACTATTTCCAAGCATCGGCAGACGTAATACGCTGCAGTACTTGAAAAACCCACGAATAACTGATGAAGATCTCTGTACAGGTAGTGGTGACGAGGAATTTCTTGCAACACACTTCCACCAGGATATCGAGGAACTATCGGACGAACCAGATAAAAAACCCTCAGGATGTTTTGTAGCGCAGAAGTAAGCACCACTTATTGGGCAGTGGTCCCTCCATTGGGCATCAAAATGGTTCTATAATGACATGAATACGGCGTGGAGAAGAAAATCATATAGCAAAACCCATAGCCTCTAAAAGATTTACCATGGTTTATGCAAATACAAGGACTAATGTGAATTTCGATGCTTAAGTCATAAATGCGCTTTTAAGTGCTTATTTGCGACAATTTAAAACAAATCACATTCAAATTATCAAATTGCCCATCGTCCCAACAGTCAAACGGCCAACAGAAATCGCATCTATGATTGCGAAACATTAATTCTCCTCTGACAGTCTTACAATTAAATTGCAATTTTACTAAATGTCAAAAAAAAAACACCGTTCAAACACTCATTTATAAAAAAAAAAGAAAGCCCGCCTTTCATAACTCGCACTACATCTACTGTGTGCAAACTTAAGGGGGCTCCATCAATTATCCCATTACATTCAGGTAGCCAATTATAAAATCACACAGAATCTCCCTAAGCACCCCTATCTACCCCCATTTAGCCTAAAGGGTAACAAAACAAAGCTCTGTGTAAACACTGAACGCCCCAAAAACATTTTTCACAAGACAGCCGAATAAACACAGCGCATAACAACTTTTCTTTAAAAAAAAAAAGTTTGCACCTCATTCTTCCCATTCACCTGCCAGTACAAAATGGAAAAAAAAGACCCAAAACGTAAAAGGGATGAAATTTGTTTCCATTAGAACGAAAAGGATACACACGGCCCAACAGAGAGGGTTGGGTTGGCTATTTTTGTTTTTTTTTTTGTTATGACGCCCATAAGTCTACTTCCTCTATCAAACTTTCAAATACGATACCGCGAAACACATTTATCCTGATGGGCAAGCCAGTGAAGTTTTTTGTGTGTGTTTTCATCCTTTTTCCTTCATTCGTTTTCCAGGGTGCATTTTTCTTCTTCAGACATAACTTTGCGATTATCATTATGCAACAACTTTTTCGTTACGAATTTTTTCCAATTTTTTCTTTGTGTATCTTTAACTGTTCATAAGAAAAAGTTTTTCAGGCATAGAGAAGGAGGATTTATTTTATCTACCCTAAAAGTATAAGACAATGGAAATAGTATCCATGCATGTCCTTACAATTCACACGCAGAGAGATCGAAAGAGAATGATGGAAAAAAAAGTTATAAAAGTACTTTTGCCAGTAATCCCATCGATTGGCATCGCTCCAAATGACATATCGCCAAAAGTTATTTGAAAAATGTCCCGCTCAATCTGTATGACTTACTGTGACCACCCACCCCCACGAAACACAGAGGATGTAATCTTTGTGACTGAATTTCGTAACTTTGAAGTTTTGCGACTACGCGCCAGGACTTAAGTTCAAATGAAGCAAACATTTTGTAGCATATTGTGCTGCATTTTAATTTAAGGATCATCTGCAACACGCGAAAGGACGAAATTCATTTAATTTTACATTCCACACAAATTACAGAGGGTGGAATTTTCATAATACCCTGATGGTCGAGGGTAAGGATATAACGTACGTTGTCACTTTGGTAACGATAGAACGATTTAAATTGTATAATATTTCCAGGACGTGGAGTGGCATATTTTGCAATTCGGCGGACATTAATGCAGTCGAGCTGGTGGTGGTGAAAAGGACAAGAGTTTCCATTCACCCTAAGGATGTTTGTGAAAATAATTTTTCAAGGATTTTCACCAGACCGGCGGCGGCAGAAAGGGGAAATTTTTTTTTTTTTTGGATGAAATGAGGGAAAATTAAATCATTTGTCGGCTGGGAAATGAGGATATGAAGACGTAAATTGAATTCGTGACAGTTGGCGGCATGGACAGTGGCAGAAAGTAAATTAGCCTTTGGCGGTGGATTTATTGGAAAAGGTCGGTCGGAAGTGGTTCCGTAGAAAGCTTCTGTGGTGTGACCATTTGGAACTCAAATAGCAATTAATTTAGGGACTTTACTGCGTTTCTTAGAAGGCCACAGAAGGCACTGAAGTTTGCTTTACATCTTTGAAAAGTTAGTTTTAAGCTGAAAGTCATTGTATTTGGTTTTTCAAGTAGCTATAGCACGGTAGTTGCAAACTCTTATAACCATCGAAGTTCCAATGGGAAGTACGAACTCTGTATAGGTGACGACCTCGAGAAGACGAACTGCTTTACATCCAAAGCCTTTATGAATAGGTTTGCTCCACTAGACAAAGGATACCACCCTAAGATTAGGTAAATAGGTTAAGGCGAGGGAAAAACGTACTTCTCCACTTTGGTTAATATAGACCCATTGTGGTGCCTTAAGGGGAAGGAGATAGCTCTTGCTTAGGCAGCTTTACCTGCCGAATAAAGAGTGGTGTCTATTGCTGCACTACAAACCATCCTGTGGAGTTTAATTGTTTACCGCTCGTCTGATAGCTCCTCGTAAGCTTGAAAGAAGTGCCTTCCAAGGTGGTAGAGGTCTAGATAATGGCAAAAATAGTGGCTTCTATCCTCTTTTACCTCTACGTAGACTTCATAAGTTATTAACTTTTTTTCAAATGGAACTCCAGGGTATTATATCCTGTAATCACGCCTACAAGGTTATATAGTCTTTCCACGTCTTTTTGTACAGGAAACAGGTCCACAACCAGCAGGTACAACCCTTTTACTGTGTTTTCTCCGTCTTTCTAAGAAAGTCAAGTAAGAGCTTCAGTGATAAGGAGCTTAGGTTACTTGCACTTATCACATCATCCCCAAAAATCTGCCACCTAATACGAGCAAAGGCAGGACAATCACATAGGAAATGTCCCGCAGTGTCGCCGCCCTCAAGCGTTACAGACAGTGATGTCACTTAAAGTTAACACGTTGAGATGTTTGGTAAAGGAGAAATGTCCCGTGATAACGCCAATAAGTTGTCCGCAGTCTTTTCTGCTGAGAGACAGCAAAAATGCCGCGGATTTCTTACAGACGTCGGAAAGGATCTGTTTAGTCTGTCTGCATCCTGGAGAGCCATGCCATCTACAGTTGTGTTTCCCAGAAACCCAACCATCAATAGAAGTCCTAACCGAAGATACGGGCAAACCCAACATGGGTTCAGGGCCGGAGAAGTTCTTCTCTGAACCTCTTTCTCTGTTAAACTGTGATCATTATTTCTTTGTAGTGGGTCCTGCTGTTGGTATAGTTGGATCGTCTCTACTAATGAAAACGTAATAACTGACTCAAAGGATGAGCTGTAGACCAAACTGTTACAGCCAATGCGTCGATGATGCCAATGATTTAAGCTACTCGGAGAATTTATGTTAGACAGGCATTATGCTACATACACCTTTTTTAAAGGGCTCCCGAGCCATGCACTTTTTTTCACGGGATTTTAGGGTTCTTTAAACCGACTTTTGGTGTTTTTTCAAAACTGTCCTAACTGAAAAGTTATTGTCCGATGACATTAGTTACTACTTACTTCGGTAGGTACCAACATTTTGTCCTGGGCCGTACAACAGTATACGTTTGGTTTTGTCCTTGTTTACCTCAAGACCAATCTCTTTCATCTTTATATCAATAGACATTGATGCCTTTTCAACGGAACTCTGAGAAAATCTCCTAAAGCCGTTTTAAAGGGTGTGATCTAGAAGTTTGATTGATACCAGCGGTTCTGACATGAGCTTGAAGAAATCGCATGTCATTGCATTTCCTTGTCAATATCCGGTGTATACGTGGCATAGCTCCGAGGAAGTGTTTGAGCTTTAAGCGATGAATGCTAGCATATACTATACACGTATGAATTCGATTAAATGATGATGCGTCTAGAACTGAAAATTGTTGGCCGTTCCCAGTTGTATTGTCGATTTTCCTGGTCAGAATTGATAATTTTACGTGCCGATTTCTGTAATGTAAATCGTCTTAAGACAGAGCATATACAACAACCCAAACTAAGTTGATGAATTGGCGTGCGTATTCTAAAAAACTACACCTCCATGTTTGACAACATCCTTGCAAACTATCGAATGCGATGACTTTGTTGTTCTTGTTAGCTGTGTTTAACTTCCTCCAAACAAGAACTTTGGGGCTATATATCTATGTAGAGTCGAAATAAGTGGGCACTTGACCCTTGCACTTGAATCAGTTTTTCCTAGACGCATTGTAAGTTGAAATGATTTTCTTTATAAAAAATATGGGTTCTGCCTTCGTTGAACTTTCAGCCAGACCACAGCTTAAAGATGACTTTATTGCAAGAGAATTTGTTTATGTTGACTTCGACCTATTGGCACTAACCTCTATAAGTTCATCACTTACAATGTTTCTCATGCAAAAACTTAAAAATTCAAAGGCTAGACCTCATAAAAAGAGAGCAAGTCATCACTCCACCCTGAAGTTCCGCTCAAAACATATGACACACTACTGATTCACTTCCTAAAACAAACTTAAAACGTGTCTGCAATTACAAAAGCACTCACCCTCTTCGATTACAAATGACGCATAATTTTCAAGTCAAGTATCTGGAAATATTTTCAAAATCCACTTCCGCCACATCAGTGGAATCAATTAAACTTCCTTACCATCCCTAGTCCTCCACTCAGTGAAGCCGTATAGTTACACCCACATCGAAGACATAGCAGTGCACTACTTATGCCAAAAAGTAAACATCAGTCAAGTTACTCAACAACTAAGGCTTCCTCCCTCCCCTTTGTGTATCTTGTCTTCTGTTAAAGGGAAAATCTATTATCGCCACGCCCATCAATTTTCCGCCCAACTCTCAATCATAATTATCTCGACATCCTGAAACATATTTTTCGTGCACGTTAGTAGCGAATACAAGTAGAATGCCTCTTGCCGCATGAATACCCTTGATAGCATTTTCATAAAGATGCCGAAAGCCTCGTCAGCACTACGCCTCCACCGACCGATCCCTCCACCCCCAATGGAAAATCACTTATATTTTCATTTTTTTTCTATTTTATTTCCGTGGGAGGATTGATGGGTGGCTGATGAGTTACATCCGGTATATCTATGAACAATGGTGTGCGCGTGGTGTTCTATGTCTAATCAACTTTATCTCGTCTTATTTGGCTGAGAGTGATTCTCACTGGCTGACTGATGGGGCATTCATTCATCTTGGGATAAAACCCTTAGGATTCTAAGTGAGGCAATTTCGGAATATTTATTTATTTTTTTTTCATTTGAAAAGGATCCACGCGAGAATTACCCACTAAATCGATGCGATAACTTCTACAACCCGCATTTGTCTATCCTTCATTAGAAAACGAAGGAAATCAGAATCTTATGTAAACGACACTGAAGTGCCTTGCATTAGGTGGGTCCTCCCACCATCTTCAAGTTCATTACGAAACACAAAATGATTTTCCTTTGATATCCTGGAAATATTTTATTTTTACTAGCTCTCTCTCTCTCTGTGTCTGATTTTATGCCATTTTCCCCTTCCTCAAGGAAACGAGCTTTGGCTTCGATAAATCTAAAGTAGGAAATTTCTCGACCTTAAAAGATGGACACAAAAAGGACGAAGTAAAAAATAAGTATGAGGACAGAGTACAGAAAAGAAAGGATAAACGTTGTTTTTTTTTTTTATCGAGTACTAGTGTTGCGGGTCAATGCCGGTGTAGCTATTTATAGAAATAAGGCCGAAGGACAAAATTGACTCACCATACCGTTATATCTCATCGTTGATGAGATCAAAAATGATTCACTTAAGGACACGTTGGGACAGCATGGCCATTGATTTGTCGTCTGACATGAGAATTTCATTGAATGGAGAGGTTTACGTTTATGTAGTTGTGTACTTGTGCTGCAATTTTTGAGTGTCCTTGTTGAGGAGAGTAATTTACAGTCTGGTAGAGCACTTTAATTTATTCCCTTTAACTTTGATGATGACAAATACAGACGGCAAAGCTGTGAATAATTTGTTAATTTGATAAATATGTGCAATGTCAACGTAGTTGTAAGCTTAATGGATGGATTGTGCAAGCTTGTAATTCTCTTAGGTTTTGTTGTAGCAGAAGGATTTGTTTTGGATGAAGCTGGGTAAACATGAGTAAATAAGCTGTCATAAGGGAGATGAAGGGTTTAAAGTTAATACCATCGAATTCATGATATTCTGGTCTTTTGCAAGCGTGAAGTTTGAATGGTTTCTCTTTGAAGGAAAGTTTGTCGTTGGTTGGATAAAGACCGAAACAAAGCTACTGTTTACAAAGGTTTTAAACAATTGGCAGGAACCTTTCTCTGTTGATCTGATTACAGCAAGGGGCCATCTGTTGAAGGCGTACAGGTGGTGGAAAACATGTCCAATACTATTGTCGGTTAAGTGAAATATTCGTAGCTCAGCTCTATAAGCCAAATACCAGTATATCAAAAGGAGAGATACTGAAGGAAAAACTCTTGAACTAAAAGGAAGATGTTCCAAAACTCCAAGAATGGACCCTATAAAATATATAGCACTACCCGCAGTTAAGTTTTACCCCTTACAGCACACAGAAGAATGTGAACTTCTTCTTCTACTTTGGATCCTTGAAGGATTGACCTTCGTTTGCTAATCCATCAGCTTGTGAACTTCCTTTCACATTACTATGACCAACAACTTAAAGGTGATTGACCTTGAATCGACAGCACAACAAGGTGATGTGTTTTTTTGCACTCTCTATGAGGATCAGGTTGCCAAATCTATGATAACGACTTGCACGTCGCTGAAGATAGCTTTGTTTGACTTGAGGGTGTCTACCAGCCCTGATTACCAGCAATGGAAGATGCTGGATAAATCAGGAGATTTGTAGATTTAGGACATATTGAGTGCTTCTGAGAAGATTTCTGCTAGGAAGATCAGTGAAGATCGTTCGCCTCATTTCATCATGCTTCCTCTCGTCTCTAGAAGCAAAAGTATGGATTAGTCTGTTTCGGTTGATATCAGATCCATTATTACGGAATCGATCGGGTCTGCCAGACTAGCACCAAGATTCTTTCAATCTGAATAGATCAAGATGGAGTATTAAGTATCTCCGTCCGATCCATAAGTAAGAATAGGAAGTACGAAATCATCTATTGTCAAAGGTTTTATTGCAGGCACAGTAACACGCGCATACATTCTTTGCCCGATGTTCTATGTTAAGCCTAAGTACCCCACGCTTCAGATAGAATGTGTTGATGCAAGACTCCTTCCTTCCAATCTGTAAGAAGTCTACACATTTATCAAGCTAGAGATCAAGATAGCTACCAGATTCGATGGGTTGCCAGCGTAGCTAGTTTTTCATTGTCGGATACCCTGCGATACGTGTTACACCTAGTGCACTGAGTCGATTCTCAGATTAAATTTTCTTCGAAGACAATTTTTTCCTAAGCGCATTGACTCAGATTGGAGAAGCATTCAGCATGATGGACTGGGTAATGCTTGCCAATAGCAATATTCTGCTCCGTCTAGCAGTGTCTACCCGTAATATCTTGCAGATGTTCCGTATAAGAAAGCTTGGTATCGATCAACACTCAAAGTAACTTTATAGATGGATGCGAGGCAATGTCGTGGTCTCCGATTCTAAGTGTGGCTGTTTCTATAATTCTGAGCTGCTAGTTAACACTATCTCCGTCTTGTGTTTTGAACTGCCTCCATCTTGTGTTTTAATAGGTCCAGACCGACAGATTTTAACAAATTTACAACCGTTCTTAGAACTTCGTTGCATACCTGATCCATCTCGTGCAATAATTTTGCAACTATAACACTTTGAATTATCTGGTTAGAATGTAACATCAAAACATCTTTTCACATTATGTTCCACAATATCGGACCTAGCACCGAACCTTGTGGAACTCCACCGATTGTCTGGTGTTCGCTTATTCTTTCATCGTTGTCGCATAGTAGGACTCTGTTTCTAAAGTAATTCGTCACTACATTGATGACATATTTAGGTACCGTCATTTTCCTAAGTGAGTATGTGCTTCTTATTGAAGGCATTCTTCACATCTATTGTCTTCTTTCCATCTAGCGGTTCCAGCTATAGCAATCATTGTTTTAGTGACGTCGAGTTGAGTATGCTTTCCGGAAACCAAGCGCTCAAACTTCGTCGATTGCTTTTTCAAGTCCCGCCACTCTGTTTTTTTGTTTTTTTTTATAATTCACTAGCGCTAAAGGGGTTATGAATACCCTTATGATGCTATTCACACAGCGCTAGTGTTAGTGTAGTGATTTGGAAACTCAGGTGGTATTAGGTTTCAGTCTTTTTGCTCCGAGGGTGGTATCCAGAATGACTGGGGAAAATTATTGGTTCTGTTGCCATTGCTTATAATTCACAGTATTTCTTTCGAACATCCCGATGACATTAGGGACTCGGAGCTGGAACCTTCAGCGTGACAAGCGATGATGCAACCACTACACCATTGCCACCCCCTTTGCTATCATAACTGATCTAATTTTTGTTAAAGTATCTCATAAGACAGTTCCGTAGCTGCTTCAATACATCTCAATGATTACATTTTAAATTTTCTTCGCATTGATCCTGGTGTGCTAAAGGTGCTGCTTCATCTGATTGTATCTTTAATTGAAATTCAATTACCAATCCTTTGACCAAAATCAAATTCACCTCGTCCTCCCGATGTTAATTGGAATTTTCTAAAGTCGACACTTTGATCTACTGGCCAGGCCAACACAGTTCAGTTTGCTATTTCAAGGAAATTGATATTTTCGTTGCTGAATTTGATTTTAGTCGATACCTGGTTAATTAAATCTTGTTTCGGTAGCTAACCACATCCTACAGTTCTTGTCCTCTGAAGCCCAAGGCCAATCGGGGTACTAAATACTGAAAATTGAATTGAACGACTGTACCTCAATTAATGTTTGTGGCACATAGCATCCTGCCGTCTCTAACGTGTATCTATGGGTGTAGCTGTGTGTATCTGCGTATCAAATTCGATCTCATTTCCTAATTAATTAATTTTTTTTTCTCATTATAGATTTTTCATCGGTCCTTTACTGCATTCTATACGATATACGATGTCGAGAATGACCATCACATGCCAGTGAAACTGAAGGACTCACCGAAAGTACAAAGAACTCGTCTACAGTATGCCGCATGGTTGGGCAACACGACATCCCTAATTATTGTAGCTGACAACGATATATATTTAAGACAATCACCAGCGGAGGAGGAGGATATTCGTATAACGAGTACAGGATATCAGAATGTCATCTATAACGGTGTACCGGACTGGTTATATCAAGGTATATTGACTTTTAATTGTGTTTTGTGTTTTTTCGGTTTTTTGATCAAAATTTATCACTTTTTCTTTTTTTGATTTATTTTGTTTGCTGGAAATGGATTGTTTAGATTGCGTTGTGTTGTTGTATTGTAAATGATTTGTAAGACACACTGTTCACGAAAAAAATAAGAGATGAAATGACAAGGGTTACAATAAGTGTTGTTTATGGTTTAGCTAAAGGGTTGTCGGCTCTAGGTTTTCAAAGAAGTCTCAGGACACCAAACAAATTAATCAATATCCTATAGACCAGTCGAGAATATTCAATTGATCTTCAATTATGTAAGTTTGAGTCCATGAACTCTTTAAGTGCGTTTATCGGATCAAGTGTGGTATAACAATTTTCAACGTCGAGAGCGATTGAGATGCATGGAATAAGAATAAAAACTTTAATATTGAGCCATTTTGCATGTATTACTCAGCGGAAATGGAGTCTTGCCATGTCATGCTTCAAAAAATATTTCGCGCGACAGCTCATAGAGAGCCAAGGTCTAGCTTCTTACAACCATTCATGTTGTTCATGTTTTATTTTTCGCACGATTGGAAGGGACCTACAGTTTTATTGTCGACTTCGAACAGCAGGTTTATCATGCCTGCGAAGAGGTGGTGCCGCGAACAAGCATCCTCTCGCTTAGCAGTTCAACGCACTAACCACTAAGCTACGGCGACCACGTCATGCTTCAGTCTTTGCTTTAGAATATTGCTTTAATTTAAATTGAATCCAGACTTCAGCTTATAAATTTTGCCAGTCATTCTGTAGCTAACTGATGCAGACGGAGAGAAGCACTACGACCTAAACGATCTTTTGCGGCAAGCAAAGTTTTCCTACAACTGGAATATGTTGTGATTCTTAAGGAAGATCGAGGTCATGAAGAAATCTCCTTCTACAGAAGCTTCTTGTCTGGTGAGCTTGTTTCACTTAATGGCCTTGTGGCCGTGATAGTGATTTTATTATGAACAGCTGGCTGCTTGCCTGTATTTCCAGCTCAGCTTAAAGTCAAAAGGACAAAAACTTAGCTTGCTGTCAGAAAAAATGATTTCAACGAAGTTTGCGTTTATGCATTCATATATGAAGCTCTGATTGAAAATTATTTATAGAGTAACCAAGGGGGTTATGTAGCTTGACGGTCAGTCCATTCATAGCCACGCTCATAACTCTCTCGTGACCTAAATCAATCGTTGCGATATTGGCGACGGTTGAGGCTCATAATAACATCTAGCCGATTGTCTTTCAAGGCTTTTTCCGACTATTGTCGACTATAAATTGTTTAAACGTCCACTGTGACTTTACTACAAAGTGGTTTAGCTCCTCCCTGTCAGCTCCTGTTACGACTTTTGTACCTTGTGGTGTTGTATCTTGTGATAAAGTTTTTAACAAACATTACTATCGCAGCATTTTTGTTTGGTAAAGGCGTTGTAACGCCATTAAGTAATTTGGAATCCTTTCAGCTGAGAGATACCAAGAATGCCGCGGACTTACAGAACGTCGAGAAATATCCATTTAGTCTGCCTACATCCTGTAGGGTTATTGCACCTACAGTTGTTTTTTGCTAAAAATCCAACCATCGATGGAAGCTCTAACCGAAGTATGAAGAAGTTCTCCTCTGAACCGTGTCCAGCAAGCTTATCGGAGAACTCATTTCTGGTAACCTCGCTGTGTCCAGGAACTCAAACAAGCATAAGCAGATTCAGTCATCCAACCGAATTCAAATTTCTCCTGCATTCTCGATCAACTTTGGATCTAGTAAGAGGATTGAGCAAGGCCTTAAGCGTTGTATTTTGACTCATCACGCAACATCCTTTTTCGCGTTACTTGTTAAGAACTTCCTATTTGGCTTATAGGCTTTCTTAGGAACTCTTAACGTGTTTGAAGGTTAATTTATCTGTTGTCCCCTATTTTTGGTGAACAGTGTTTATACGTTTGTATTTATTTTGTTGCTTAAACTCTTCATTCCTCCCAACGTGACATTTATTTTTTTTTACATTAATACTCAACAAATTGCATTTGTATTTGTTTTTTTCTTTTTCAGAGGAAATCTTTTCACAACCTGAAGCGATATGGTCATCACCGGATGGTAGCCAATTCATGTATGCCTCGTTCAATGATACCAACGTTGGTATGATGACCTACCCTTGGCTGGCATCGGGAGCGATTATAGCTGCCGGAGCTGGTATGAGTTCGGGTAGTTCATTTCCGGAAACAAGACACGTTCGATACCCAACACCGGGTACCGCAAATCCCGAGGTACATCTGTGGATAGTGGACATTAGCAATTTGACAGACATCCAAAGGAGTTTAGTGAAGCCACCACCATCACTGGACGGACAGTAGGTATTTTTGTATTGTGTGGGTGTGACAAAGCACACAAACACAGACAAAAAAAAAAACAAAACCAAAACAAATATAAATTCCTTTTTAGTACGGCAAACGGGTTAATTAAGGGTATGATCCGATGGCACAAGCACATTTAGTGGTATATGGTGGCTCTTTGATTGAAATCCAATTATGAACCATGATGCAATGCCAATTGGATAACACATTGAGTTATTGAAACTGTTGACAGGTTGATTGACATTTGATCCTGGCAGAGGGGAGAATAAGAATTGACAGCGTTCCGTCTGTATGTGGGGGATGGTAGTCATGATGTATAAGATAGGTTAAGCCAAAGCGTGATGTAGATGCTCCAGGAGTAGGTTAAACGCTTTCAATTATCATTGTTGGATGTAGGATCATAGACTATTTCTGGATATGACAAGCAGGATGAAATTTATTGGTCCATAGGGACCAAAGGGAACGAGGTAGGCGGTATTGTGTTTTGCGGAAATTTAGATTGTGGGGTGTAAGCTCTTTACATACCTGTCCGATGCCAAATGGACGGAATCATGTATAAAAGTGAATAATTGAGCCCAAGTTTTGGGTTATTAAATGCATCATTAATCACGTCTAACGGTGGTAATAGCATTTTGATGGAAATCAACTTTTTTTATGCGTGAAAAATGGATTAACACTGAATAATGGAAGCCTCTGTGTATTTAGGCAATTCATTCGGATAGATTGTATTTTTGCTATAAGAGAATACTAAATTGTTATTTTTTATTTTTTTTGCTATCCTGCTCCCTTGGCATTTTGATGGATTAATTTTTCATGCATAAATGGATACAGATATCAGTAGTAAGTTTAGTGATTGAAATCTTAAGACTTGGTTGAATAGCTTACAGGATCTTTAAGTACAGTAGGGTGGTTCTTAAACAATTTTTGAAAGCCAGTTATAGATTGACAGGAGTTTAGAATTTTATTTGAGCAGATTAATGGTTATGAAAAAGGACGAAACTAGATTAATTTAGGTTAATCGGCTTTCAATGCATTCAAATTAACATCGCAGATAGGGCAATGTAGCCTCTTAGGTTAGGTTAGGTTAGTGGGCTGACACGAATGGAAAGGATACACAGTTTTTTTTTTGCCTACTACGATCAGAAGCTTTTTAATGACAGATTATATCCTTGGAGGTTTTTTTATCGCTTGCCGAAAGATTGTGCTGCGAAAAAAACCTCATTCCTGCAATGATGTTGATACATATCTTCACTGAATGAACATCAAAAGGGTCTTAGCACGTTAGCTTTAGTTGGTTATGTTATGCTATTTGTGTTCCAAAGAGATATCGAAACAGACCCTAATTAATGGATCCTTTTAAATCTCTCTGCAAAAAATATGATCTTTTTGGGACTCGGACCTAGCTTGCTCAGCAATCCATGTTCCAATGCAGTTGGCTGAGGGTCACAGATGGATGAGGCATATTCTTTTCTCTGCATGGAAAGAAGGGAGTTATTAAGTGCGGTCTAGCAATTTTGTAATAACTTCTTCAGTAGGCCTTTTGTGTTGCCTCGAACTAGAGGTGAAACATCATCTCAAGTCTACAATTATACCATAGAAAGCTTTTAAGAATCCAAAATACAGTTTTTTTCTAGCCATCTTTTGTTTATACTTTTCAAGAATTTAAGAAAGACCGTCCCAAAGCCTTTCCTTTTTGCTTTCGTCTTCCTTTTGCTAGTGCTCTGGATCAAGTCTAACGAACAGTGTCCTACACTTTCTCGTTATTTATATCCCCGTACTTCTATATGACCCGAGTCGGGTCACCCGACACTATGTACCTCCTACTAAGTTGCTTTTGAACGCAGTACGAAGGTTGTTGCCTTATCATTTGAAAATATTGCAATGTATTGCACGTGATATGGAATCGAGGAGTCCTGCCTTCTGGATTTTTTTTTTTGTGGTATTCTGTGATAAACTTCTTCTTCTTCTGGGTAGAGTTTAATATTTCTTGTAGTTCAAGAGTGATCCACCTCGTTATCATGTCTTTGAAAGATTATCTGTCAAGAGTTTCATATGATTCAAGACCAATATATCTCAAAGCTTAACCTTGCCAGTTTATCTTTTGCCTTAGCTGAATTTGCTTTTAATGCATTCCATCCATCATCACTGAGTGAATCCATAAGGTAGACTTTACTGGCTCACTCTGGCTGTGAAGCACAATATTTCCTCAGTAAATCCTTGTCAGATTATGGTCACTGTCCGTTGGAGCTCATTTGACTTGACGCACTGTTGCGCATATTACGATATCAGTAAAGGAATAGGTGTTAGGTCTTCTCCAATTTCGGTCTTAAAGCTAATCTGTTCAGCGTTAAGCTACACTGGTACATATACAATTTGTCAAATTGATTTGAGATGTTCACGTGGCATTTAGAGTAGCGTCCCAACACAAAGTAAGGATATGTATCAGAAGTCCTTAGAAGCTATAAGCACTTTGTAGTTGTAACACATGAAGCTGATATTCTTTACTGAAACTTAGTTGCAAGTCTTTTTGATCTTTCAAGTTCTTAAGAGCTTTACTACCCTCTCTGATTCTTTTTTGAATCCACATGATTTTATGTAACAATTTTTTTTTTTAAATAAATTTATTTTTAATTTTAAAGGGAATTCTATCTAACCTCAGCCGGTTGGGTGTCACAGGGTAATCATCAGATCTCAACCGTTTATATGATGAGATCACAAAACTATAGCATCGTAGCTACATGTTTTGCACCAAATTGGACATGCATCGATGTAAGTTATTAAATTTAAAATTAAAATTAAAATAATTATTTTATTTTATTTATTTAGACGCATTCCGAACGTGCACCAGAAGATGAATGGCTTGATATATTACCGCATCCGGTTTTCTCACCAGATGGCGATAGTTTTCTTATTTTAGCAAGTATCCAGGAGTCTGGTACTGAACACTTTACCCATATCAAACATGTGACGATAACACAGCAACGGATATCTGTGATCTCACACGGACGTTATGAGGTAAATTTTTTTTAATAGAATTTTTTATTTTTATTTTTTATTTATACAAGGTGGTTGTAGAGTCAATTGATATAAGCATTTTATTTTTTTTTTAATTTAAATGAGAAAGGAGTACAATCCATGTAAAGTTCAAGCTAACCTGCTCGTTGAGCGTAGAATGGATGTAGCAAACCAAAAAAAAAATCCATAAGTCGAGTTGCAAAATAAAACCAAAGAAAAAGAGACAAATAAGGACCTTACAATTGTTCACTGGGACACCAAATGTACCCGCCTGGGTTCCTGGCGCCCACTGGCCCATATAAGTTGTGATGGTTGGTGCAACCGTACAACGTCTGTGTGGGTTATTCTGAGAAGTTTGTTTGTTCTCATTTGGTTATATGTGGGCCACAGCACTCTCAAGATGACAAAGCTGTCTAGATTACGTTCGGAAAATAGAGTTAAACGATTCTTTACCTTTTCGGTAAAAGAACTCTAAAGGGTCGATGCTCGCTTGGCTAGTTTATGGATTCATTTGTTTCCATCTATGCCGCTAGGATGGAGTCTTAAATGAATGTTACGCAAAATGAGATCACCCTTCAACATTTAAGTGATCCCGTACAACCCACAGACAATTACCGACCTTATTTTAAAGATTTTGATAGTATTATACTATACATCTCCTCATTTTACTCTGTCCCGTGATGCTTCTTAAGTTCATAATGTTTATAGTGCGAGTATCTTATTTTCACTTAAGCGAATGCAGTTTTAAGGAGTGTCTGTCTTAGTTTAAGTCTTTTAGGTTTTGTATATTTTCTTAAATACAAACCTATTCCGCAGAGTGATTCTGATCCAAATAATAGGGTTCTTGCTTCCTTACTTTATATGGTTCGTTGACGTTCTTGTTACCCAGGATGCGGTGAGATTGTTAATCTTGCCATCATTGTTGAGTTTATCCAGGTATTCCCTCATCATTTCCGATTTAATTTTCAAGGAAACTAGTACTTTAATGGAAAGTTCCTGATGTAGGAAAACTTTGCCTGGCACAATAGATCTTTTAGATCACAATGTGTTTCTGGTTTCCGTCAGGCCTCCTAATCATATAGATGAATTCCATAATAGTTGTCGCTCGGTATAGATTTTTATGACTCATTATGAGTTTCACCATGGACGTGGGGAAACTTTTGCAGTGAGGTTAAAGGAGTTTTCGATGCATATTGGTTTTAAATGATTAAAAAGAGCGGGAAACACCGAGTATGGTAAAGCATTTCCCATTCGTGTTTTATGACTCAGAAAGACATTATTTCTAAGAAGATTAGCTTAAAGGTTAGCTCAAGGGTATTTCTTGCGTTTTAAACTTGTTCGAACTCTGGTTCAGCGCTGCTCAATTTTGTTCGTTTTAATTGAGTAACTCGACAAGATTTCTGGATAAATATGTCAAAGATATCAAGGAGCTCCAAGGAGATTCTGCCTCCGGACGTCGTATTCCTATTATCTTGACTTCAAAAAATGTCCGTTCCCTGGAAAATGTCTGATAGGACTTGATTTAGGATGCTAAGATACAAAAACTACGCGTTAAGAATGCCGACAAAGGTCCTCTGCATCTCTACCCGTAAAACACTTTGTGATAAAGATTCAAATATATGGAATCACTTTCAGATGAGACTCCTTTAGAGAATCATCGACTTGCACTCCCCGTCTGAAATCTTGTAAAAGATCTCGTCCATCAACATTGAACCTGGTGTAGAGGTATAAGCCAAGCGCAAGAGGTATATACATTTATTGACATCTTATGCATACATACATACATATATCAGTTGACTCTGCAACACCCCTGTTAATAATGTAAGCACATACAAACACACCGACACATTCACATATTAATTGTATCTTTTGTAAAAAGCCACAGAATAATGCGTAAATGTGTAACACAACCGTGTGCGGTAAATTGATCGATAGTTCTAATTTTTATGTTTTTAAATTTAATTTAAATTTACAAATTATGTTTATAATTTATTAATTTTATTTTATTTTTATTTTTTTCTATTTATTTTTCCACACACATTTATATAAAAATAAAATCGAAAAATCAAACACAAATTTTATGTTCTCAATGTAATTTGTGATTAATACCATCGTTTATTTTTTTGACTTTGTTTTTTTTTTTTTAAACGGTCCATCAAAAATCGAATCCGCACGTATAAAAAATCTCAATCTGATCTGCAATCTGAAACAAAAAAAAAAAAAAATTAACAAAATATAAATGTGCGTCTACAAACAAATCAAAATTCGAAAAAAAACGAAAATAATATCTCTTCATTGTGTAAAATGCGAATTAAAAATAAAACAAATGCCCATAAGTATAGCAAGTTGCCGTTATAACACATGACAGAAATCAGGTGAGATTTCGATATAAACAACAAAAAACAATATTTTTTTTTGAAAATAATTTTTTTAATCTCAATCAAATCGGCTACTAATCAGCATTCGAATTAACCGCATGGATATATGCATTTAATCCTAAAACATAATTGTGTACATATGAATATGTTATTTAACTTCTTTTTTTAATATAATCTAATTCAAGGCTTATTTATATGTAGTTCCGAATTTAAAATTCCTATCGAGTGCTATGTATATATGTACGCTATATTAGTGTTTTAAATTAAATATTGTTTCAAGCGACAACTTTTTAACATCTCTTTTTTACATCCAACTTGGTATCGAAGTTTTGTTGTTAACTTGAGGTACACAATTGATTGTACATAAATGTGCATAAGCTTTAAAAAAAAAAAAATACAATTTATATAAGTGTGATTGTGTTTTTTATTTGTTTTGTTAAATCCCACGCCAGCATACATTAAAAATATAAAGCACTATTTTAATTATTATTATACCTATTGGTATTAGTTTTATGATTAAATTTACAAAAAAAATAGATGGGCTTTCGCACTGTATCTGAAACTCAATTCGGTGATGACATACTAGCCTGTCAAATAGGCTTACCATCGAAAAATATTCGGATAAAAAAAAATTAAGCACATATAAGCCGTTTTTGCAACATTGTGCTCCCTATCTTAAGGGTATCTTTATATTTCAATAGAGTAAAATGATTACAAACAATTTTGTTAGCCGAAGGTTTACCAGCTTAAAAAACGGACCACTTAAAATGTTAGAACTTGTAAAGTCATTTGCTATTAAGAATCTTCCAATAGAAGTTATAGATTTTTAAATTAAGATACACATCGGCTAAGATTGAGATAATTTCTTGACGAAGCACGGTTCAGCAAATTATTTTAAAAATGGCAAGACCGCATACCACGTTGAGGTTATTCGAATTTATCACCAACATTTGTTTTCTATTTGACAAAACTTTTAGTGGAAATAATTCCAGGTCAGAACACTGCTATGCATTCGCTTTATATGTCCGAGCTTTCTTAACCATTTACACAAACTCCTCTGAAAGGTCGATGTCGCTGAACAGCGCAAACAGTTCGTCGTTGAAACTTCTTTCACTCGTCTTCTATGTATATTAATGGGACCGTAAATCATTTGAAGGATTTTTCAATCTACGCTTAATACTACGACTAGAGATTTTAGGTTGAGGGAGGGTTTTGCTCCTTAATTGCGTTCTTAATCCAAAGACATGGATCCTTTAAGATCCGAGTGAGGCTGTTCATAAGTGCAGCCACGCTTTTAACCTAACCTAGCCCAAAGAAACAGCGATTGGCAAGAGTTATTTTGCATTCAATCTCATTGTTGGTGTTGTTGTCTGTGTTAGTATCCGTATCAAAGTAAACAAAATAATTTATCCGAGGCGAAGGTGTAAGGTGTCCTGTGTTAAACTGTTAAACTCACCTCTGTTGCTTTCGACTGCAGAAAACTTTAGCCTCCATCCGTATAAGAACCAGTTAACGCAAGAGCGTTGTCAAATGGGCCTTGATGAGTCCATTGCATCCGGAAAAACTAACTGGTTGGCCGCTTTTCTTGGAAAATAAACAGAAAAAGGCCTTAACCGCCAGAGACGAAAGACCTTTTACTCGATTTGAACCTTGTCAACATGTTCCTTCAACAACTTTTTTTTGTTTGTTTTCAAGAGGGATGCTTCCTGCAACAAGTTTCCCTAGTGTGTCGGTCTGTTATCAACTAAATCCTCCATCTTCAGATGAACCAACCACGGAACTACTTGTTGCATTATTTTAGGGTGATTCTACTTGCTCCTTCCTAGGAGTACACTCTGTTCCACTTCTCCTCACTAGTGCTCATTACCATTACGTTTTTCAATTTTTGGCATTTTTGCAAGCCATCTGGTGCATTTGAAGACTGTGTGTTTGGCATTACCTTGAATCGAGTCGTTGCCTTTCCCATTCCATTGTAAGTA
This sequence comes from Criorhina ranunculi, assembly GCA_951813785.1. NCBI lineage: Eukaryota > Metazoa > Arthropoda > Insecta > Diptera > Syrphidae > Criorhina > Criorhina ranunculi. The sequence goes on from OX638383.1 coordinate 45,564,352, forward strand.
ATCGTTGAAACACCAGTGTCTATGGGTACAGTACCATCTTTCAATAACATGGTTCTACAGCACGCGACTTATTGACTTATCGTTTTGCAAAATGGTGATATCAATTGGTCTTCTAGAAGAATGGTGGAAGTTTCTCCAAACAAGGGAATCCATACATCCTGGTTTGCAGAAAAATCTGTATTTACTTGGAATTCATTCTAGCTTTTAAGCCTTTACCTAAAGCTGTCTTCCAAACTCTGATAACAACAACAATCTTCAGGATTTTTATAACTCTATTCGTTGACTTCCAGGGAATTCATAAATCTCAGAAATCATTTGTGTGTATTAAGAAACCACTGACATTTCCATTCACTTATTGCACATCCTGTCCGAGTGCACTGAAATAAATTTGTATGGTACAATAAAAGGCGAAGGATCTCCATATCCCTTATGTATATATTAATAAGAACAGACATCTTTTTAATTAGCATTTTTACTATCCATCGCCCATCTGCAGAAAAACAGAGTTTTACCTCTTACAATGATGTTTAAATAAATTTAAAAAATCCTTGCGATGGGATCAAATGATTTGTTAATCTCCTTACACCCTATATATATGTCGTTCTTTATTCGTGTATACACTTCTTGTTAAGCAATAATTAATTGGATTATGTTTTCCTTATTTTTTTCTCATAAATCCTCGCTTTCGCTGTAAAGGTCCTTTTTTAGAACGAGGAACCAGTATCCACAATCATTTGTATAATTTTTTTTTTTTTCATTTTGTTGATTTTTACTTTTATTTATTTATTTTTATTTTTGTACAATTATTATAACTTTCCTCTTGAAGCTTTTTTTATGGAACAATATAATCGATGCGCTTAACTGACTGTGAATAATCTGCTTACATGAGTGATGCGAGCGCTCTTAAATTGCGAAATACGCCATAACCTATCCACATTGACTACCCAAAATTGATATGAACGACGAATGGAGTTATTAATGGAAATCCTTTTTGTTTTTCTGTTTCCTGTTTTGTTATTGATTTTAGGTCCTAAAAATTCTCTGTTGGGACACGGCGAATCATCTTGTCTACTATCTGGGAACACAGGATAAGAAACCTGGCCAGAGACATTTGTATGTCGTCAAGGATCCGGTTAGTGACGATAGTCGAAAGTAAGTTGGAAACACTTAATATAAACGTGACGAATCCTTTATCAATTTGGAAAATAATTTTTTTTTATTTATTTTTTAGAAGTGAACCACAGTGCATTACGTGCGATTTAGGCGAAGCACTATGGAGTAGCCGCTACTACTATGTGAATTGTTCCCATTTTGATGCCTTCCTAACTCCAAAGTCTTCCATAGCAACAGAGTTCGGTGTCGATTTTTATATACTCGAGTGCCTGGGACCGGGTCTACCTGTATCCGGTGTGCATTCAGCGAAAACGCATAGTCTGCTGAAAATCCTATTCGATACACGGCCGTATTATACGGAACGTCTGCAAGCGTTAGCATTACCAACGCAACGTTCCTTTGAAATCCCATTGCCGCATGGTAGTAGGGCACAAGTGCAACTACTCCTGCCGCCTAGTTGGAGAGAAGAGCTTCGGGATGCCGCATTTCCTGTGCTCGTTGAAGTGTAAGTGCCATACATTGTGTCATGTCCTTTTTCCTTTTTTTTTATTTCACATTTTTCCTTTATTTTCACAGAAATGGGCGACCAGGTTCCGAATCCGTTTCGGAAAAATTTCGAATAGACTGGGGCACGTACATGTCCTCGCGAAATGATGTAATATATATTCGGTTGGATGTGCGAGGCGCCAAGGGACAAAGTAAAAAATCACTGTACCGGCATTTGGGTGGAGTTGAGGTGCAGGATCAAATTTCAGTTCTAAGGTAGGTTGACTTTTGCCTGTGGATGTGTGTGTGTGTGCCATTATGTCAGATTGTGCTTTATGACTGACTTGTCGTGTGTTGCTGCTGATTGGTGTTTGTTTTTTGTAGCATAAACTACACTGTCCTTGAGCGGGAGTTTTAAATTTTTTCAGAGAAGTAGTCCAGGGTTTTTGTGGTGTCCTTGGACGGAATCTATGGTATAAAATTACAGTTCTTTGATAGATTAATGAAAAGACAATTATGCATTATGGTCGGGTCTTTAAATAGAATTGTATTATATTTCGAGAAGAATGAAGGCCGTGGATTTTTGGTTTTATATTGGGGATATATTTATAGGCTTGTACCTACATATAAGGCTAATGAGGCGAACTAAAGGTGTCAGTTACTAGCATCAAAGCGACACTGGCCACATAAGTTCTCTCTAGATTTTTTGAAATGAGGTGAAAATAGTCGCAGTTAATCTTAGAATAGCAGGAGTGTAAGTCATGACAGAATGATGGTCAGAATTAAGTCTGTTGCTAACATTTTCATCTGCATCTTGGATATTTTTAACACTAACTTACTTGTTGAACTCCCGATGTGTGAAGAGTCTTCGCATGAGACACTGCAGATTTTCATCTGTTCCAAACGCTCTGGAATTCGTGATTACTTGGTCTTTGTAACCGAGCTTCAGTATTCTTATCATCTCGAAACCGGATGCTGGGATTCAAAACCTTTTTGGCTGGAGCATTGCTCTCCATTCTCTCGATGCGATCGACTTATTTAGTCGACGTGTCTTGGCCCTTTGGATTGTATGCATTCACATCTTTATACAGCTTATAGAGTTTATGGTGAAATTTTCTTCCAAAGACCATTTACTTCGTACGTCGAGATGGCAGTTTTAATCGCAGTTGTAAGAGCGATTTTCTAGTATTAGTCTTCGTAACTCCGATGAAGGTGAACTCCATAACTGTTGTACTTCAAAGTTGATGTTACCAACAGTGACATTTTGTCTTATGGTATAGAATATTGCTGCTTTGTTTGTTGACAACATGCCTATATACTTGAGTTTGTCCTTATCCTCTTCAGAACCAATTCAGCTACGTGCCAAATCAGTTTCGCCATCCACCTTCTTCTAGTTTCAGAACTCCATGGCGTTTGCCACTGTTGCTTGGTGAGCTTTTTCGCCTCTGCCATCGCTGTATCCACTCCTATTTCAGTTTTATGTTCGTATACGAATTTCCTCTCTGTCTCTAGGAGATCGATAAGAGTCACTCCCGCGTCACGGGAGCACTCGGAGTGCTCCACGTTTTTTGTGTTGCTGCCATCTGTTTCCTGTATTTCTCTTGTCTGAGTGCACCCAGATATCACAGACAAACAAGACAATGGCAGGCGTGATCGCCATAAGAAGTCTTCACCTGCTTGCAGTTCGGCCACCTAGATTTGCCATGAGTCTGCTTAGTAATGTAGTGACCTCAGATGAGGACTTTATCTGCTGCCAAAAGGTGATTATTTCGCGCAACAGCTTAAGAAATCAGTGCCTGGAATCTCGCAACCATTCATGTTATGCGTGTTATATTTTTCACACGAATTAAAGCGACCAATAGTTTTATAGGTGACTCCGTTCAGCGGATTGAGAAGATTTTTTTTTATGAAAGACTATACTCTTGGAGGTTTGTCATTGGTTGCCAAGAGGTGGTGTAACGGACGACTTTTGTTGTTTTCCTGAGGCTCGAACCTGTTTGCTCAACCTCAGCAGTCCAAGCCATTAACAAGTAAGCTACGGCGACTAAAATTCTAAAGACTTCCTGTGAGTACAAAGATTATTAACCGTCATCAATTAAATCAACTTCATTATGTCAATGCTTGAACCAGCAAAAGGAGTTCAAGAAAGACGGACAGTCACATTGACCTCATCTGCTTTCTTCTCTCCCATGGCTAACTTATAAACGGATTTCTGGGAAGACGGACACCCTCTGATACAACCATCAAGCATAACTTTTAAGTTCTACAAATTTCCTTCTTTATAAGCTCATCAATAGAATAAAGCTTAGCGTCTTACATCCCTGTTAAAAGCTTTCGGCTATAAAGCTTCTCAAGTGTTTAATTTATCTTCAGCTTCATCTATTGTAAATTTTCTTAAACATCCTTCTCTTTCCAGATACTTATTAGATACGTTAAGCTTTTTAGACGAAACTCGTGTGGGTGTATGGGGTTGGGGCTATGGTGGCTACGTTACAGCCATGGTACTCGGTTCACAACAAGAAGTTTTCAAATGTGGAATATCCATATCGCCGATAGCTGATTGGTTATTTTACAGTAAGAATTAGCATTACTTGATTTTGAAATTAAATTTGAAAATTATCTGAATACTAGATTCTGCCTTTACCGAACGTATACTCGGTTTACCTGCTGAAAACTACAAAGGCTACGTAGAAGCCGATGCAACACAACGTGCCCGACACATAAAATCCCATTCATTCTTCCTTATACACGGACTTGCGGACTCTACAGCACCATATGTCCATGGTGTACAACTGGCGAGATCTCTTACTGATGCTGGTGTTCTGTATCGATATCAGGTATGAAACATTCTATTAAATAAAAACTTGTTTTGATAAGAGTTTTTGTATAGACCTATGCAGATGAAGGTCACGAACTAAATGGAGTTCTCGAGCATGTCTACTCATCGATGGAGAATTATTTCTCTGACTGTCTTAGTTTAGATCCTGACGATACAAAACCGACGGAGGAAAAAACCGTTCCACCAGAATAATAATTAATGTAATATTTTTGTTTTAATATTAATCTATAGTATGTAGAAATTTTGTTTTATTTTTTTGTTATAGATATTGAAAAGACAAAACAAAAAAAAACAACAAATTTGATTTATTTATATTTTGTTACTTTTTAAATTTTACTTTCAATTGAAATGTTAACAGCAAGTGCATTAAATAAACATAATTATAATTAAAATATCGAATTAGGAAAAAAAAAATCAAATATAAAATAAAATAAAACCTCGTTCTACTTCGCTAAAAGAAATTGTGTAAAAACGAAATACAAAAAAAAAAAAACGAAAACTTAAAAAATATTTAATGCTTCCCACACTTTGAACTTCATTTTCATACTAGAATCAAAACTAAATTATATAACTTAACAAAAACAATAAAACAAATATTCGATAGTAACATTTTGTACATTTCAACATATCATTAATTAAACATCTCACTATTCTAGTATCTATAGCTTAGCTTATTCAAAAAATACAAAAATAAATCAAATCACCAACTCATCTGTATTAACAAATAGCATAACAAAAATTAATTTCATATATTATTTATAAACATAAAATACATACGAAGTTTATTGTGCATCGAATTCTATCTTAACGCTTACATCGACTAATGTAGTGATTTTTTGTGGGTTTTCTGTTTTTTTAATCATAATTATAATTTAAGGCTTAAACTACTAAACCTTTGCAGGGAACACAATCTCTATCTTGTCTTAATTCCAAGTACAGGGTGTTTAATATTGAAATTCACTTTTAAAAAACAAGCAGTTGACGTCCTTGTCTGAGTTAATGGTGGAGACAAAGTCCACAAGAAATTCAAAATTAAATCTGTCTGGGTGCATGTACAAACTTTGCTTTATCCTCAATCTTTCTTAGCTGCTTGCGTGTCGATTCTCAAACGCAGTTCTATTTTGTGTTCCCCGAATAATGTCAATATCGATTACTTATGTGTGTAATTGTTCATATTTTTTGAAGACCTTTCCTCTGGTGTTGGCCCGTGAATTTTTAACAATCTTTCGAAGTATAATTTTGTAGAAGTCACATAACATCCCGTAACTTAGTCTGGAACAAAAGTCTAGATGAGAATATTCCCAAGCAGAGCTCAGTGGAAGAAAGACAAAGTGGAGGACTTTGACACCGACGGGTCAAAGATGAACTGCGGTGTGGGGGCCGGTGTCTACTCGGAATCACTGAAAGCGTCTTTCAAGCGGAACTACTGGCAATCCGAGAGGTTTCAACGCAACTCGGTCATGACACAATGTAAAAATACTCATAGATAGCCAAACCGCTATCAAAGCTATTGACTCGGCTGTCATATCCTTTAAACTGGCGCAGGAGTGCCGGAACGAGCTTGCTCGCTTGGGTGAATGCTTCAGAGTCACGCTGCTCTGAGATCCAGGGCACAGTGACATAAAAGAAAACGAGTGTACAGACGAATTAGCCTGGCAGGGGTCAGCTCTTCACGGCTTACTCGCGGTAAGGGTCCACATCCTGCTAAGAGTGGTTTAAGGACAAATCTATTAACATTTCCTGCAGAAGGACAACCTCCAATGGAGAGGGATAACCAGCTGCGCTATATCAAGGAAGATATGGCAGACCTATATAAATAAAGACCTAATCAACGGAACCCTCCCAGATATCGCCAGAATAGCATCGATAACCACGGGGGATTGGCCAATTGGAGATCATCCGGCCGAACATGTTATTCCACTCTCACCCATTTCCCCTGCAAATGTTCGGCACTGGCAAGATACAGACTGCGTGCATTAGACTTACCATTCTTCGACGACCTCAACATCTCGGGTAAAGGGATACGAGATCTTATCCATTTTCGAAACTCCACAGGCTGGATCTAGACACTTCCGACTAACTCACCCATCTCTACCAAAACACATATTCAAACAAGTCACACGAGTAGTGGTAACAAATAAGGCACATCCTAGTGCTAATTTGGGTTGAACCACCATCTCTACCTAGATATCCTACCAACCTACACATCATCTTGAATAGGTAAACAAGTTTGAAAGGGATGGCAATACGAAATATGATTTTGTATGGCTGGCTGCAAATTTAAAATTTAATTTCCTTGGTCTTCTCCACGATCGTCAATATTTTTGTCAGTTGTTTGTCTCAAAATAATACTAATAGAAAAAAAGCCTTTTCAAAGAGGTGGCCGACGATGAAGGTCCTATCGCTGATCGGGAAGTTCTGAATTAGTTTCTTCAAGTATTATAATTTAAGAAATATAAAGTACACAACTCAAACCGAGACCTTAACAATGGCAAAATTTGATTTAAACTTGTTTAGAAATTATTCACAAATCAAATATGAAAGGTTTATTCTTTACCACCCTGTAACTAAAGATAAGCAGAGAGTTTGTAACAGTTTGGACAATATCTATAAACTTTGGTGTGCCCTTAAGCCTGAATAAGTACTCTTTCTTTGCCAATTTTTGTTTTGTTTTTCATTAACTTTTGTTTTTTATTTAAAACAAAAAATAACTTAGAACTTTACACTATAATCTAAGTGCTTTCACGAATAAATCTAGGACATTATCGCTAACAATCAATCAATAAAAAAAAAAACTTTACATTTAAAATATCTATATGATCTTTAATAATATAAACCTAGTACCTACTTTTATTTATTTATTTATTTTATTTTTATTGTAAATATATATACAAATTAAAACCTTAACAAACATTTAAGACAACCTTTATAGATAAGTTTTTAATAAAATATGTAAATTTAAACCGAAAGTCTTCGTAAACTCATTTACAACAAACAAATGGAATATAGTATTGTAAATACAAATGGTTTAATGTTAGACAACAAAAAAATAAATAAATAAATAATAATAATAAATGGCAAGCATAAAAGAGCAAATATATATTAATACAGGAATTTTAATTTTTGTGTATAACTTTTTAGTAAGTGTTGAAAAACATATTAAACCCAAATTGTTTTTTTGTTATTTACTTTTGCGTAGAAATTATTGTAGAAAATATAATACAGTTAAAACAAAATTATTTTATTTAACATCATAATAAAATAAAAACAAATATAAAATCAAATAGCCAAATGGTTGTGAAATTCGCAATTAGAGCTTAGGATTAAAATTAGGATTAATAAAGTGGAAAAAAATCGTATGTAACCGCCATAATTTAATTATGCGAATCTGAAGTGAAATTGTTAAAAATGGTGCATCCCCGGTTTTTTGTTTTTAATAATTTTAATTACTTTGCAAGCAAAATCAAAAAATAAGACAGGAAAAGCAAATCAAAATAAGCAAATCAATTAATATACATATATCTTACACATACAAAATAAAACAACATCAACTTTTGCAATATTAAAGATACAATAAACAGTAAAACAATCTTCCGAAATCATATATACTATAGATATTATATAAAAGAATATAAATAAATTTATAGAAAACAAAAAATCATAAATCAAGCTAAATAAATCGCATCAAACAAAATAAAAATAACTGCTAGGTTAGATAAACAATAAAATTGAAAATTATAAAAACAAAAATTAATAAATCAATTCATAAAATTTAAGAAAAAAAAAAGAAATTGTATAAGAAAGGAGGAAAAAACAAAACAATGTTAATAACTAATGTTCTTAGGAATAATATTTATCAATCAAATTATGCCTTGATAGTTAAGTAATAACAATTTAAAATAAAATTAAACAAAAAAAAACAAAACTAAGTATATGAGAATTATAGTTAAAAAACATAGCTAAGTAAATTTTAAAATAAATAAATTATATACATATATATGAAAAGAAATTTACAAATGAAAAGAATGTATTTCACTTGTTTTTTTCATTTTTTTTTTGTTTATTATATACTACATACAAATATATGTTTCTTAAAACTCATTTAAATCCATTTTTGGTTGAATTACTTTATAAAACAACGTACAGCTTCTATTTTTAAGAAAGTAAGGTTTAGTTGCGTTGCTGTCACCGTTTAAGTAGGGACACACTTAGACCAAAGTTAATGTCCATTGTGATACCGCATAGAGTACTGGATTATCAGCACCAGGAACCTTCCATGACGAATTTCCTTTCTTTCTAAAGGAAGATACTACGCCTCGTTATGTGCTTAATCACAAATAATATTTTGTTCTTGGCTAGGTCGCTAAAGTCATTGCAAAAGTACTCCAAAAGGATTGGTCTTCTCAGCCTGGAGAGGGCCGGAAAGGTGCATAACAGGCGGGTTATTATTTCTTCCATTTGCTCTTCACCGACTGCTGCAGAAATCGTTGGAGGAGACATCTGTTCTAGTGGCATGCCAACCTATCAAGCAATGTCTCATGAGGGATCCTTATATAGTGCATCCTTTTAATAAACGAAAGTCTTCCTGCTTTCTTCAAATTAAATCCACATCTGCCTCAACGAAAGTCAAGTGATATTATTGCACTTGCTATTTACCGATCTTTGGGTTTCGGTAGACGGTATCGCTATATTTTCAGAAAGGTTCTGACTTGCCCCTTCTTTTGTCAGCTCGTCTGCCCAGCAGTAACCCAGAACGTCCCTGTGTAATGTTATTGATTCCAAGGCTTTTATCGCTGCTTGCCTATTGACTTTCTATCGCGTTAATTGAAAGCCAGGTCACAGCTTCTCAGGGTGCCTTAAATACACTACAGTGATCCGGCAGCTATCGGCGATCTTCCCTCCCTGGAGATTGATAATGCCGGGCATCTACAAGGAAAGTGAAATGGAGATTCCTTCTTAGTCTCGCTTTCACAAATGCGGGAGTGAATGTTGCGTTTCTCGCACAATGTACTCTATAAGCTGCGGTTACAAATTCCATTCACGGCTCCTGCAGTTCCAGTGTGATCTTTGAAACAGTATAACTCATCGAAGATGCATCAGTCTCTCATGGATCACTTGAGGATTCTCAAATTGGGAATTTTTTTGGTCAGAAAGTTGTAAGTGCACCTCATCATTTTAATCTTCCTCCTCTTCTTGATTCTTCAGGATACAACTGATGAACTATCAGACTGTTAGATGACTTAAATTCTTACAGTATCGAGTTGCGATCTTGACTGCAGGCAGCCTTTCGCAATGTCTTTAGTAGTCTTGAATGATTCCTAGACTCTCAGTATTACATCTTTTCTTTGTGGCTAGAGTTTCCTGTTTCATAACTGGGCTCCTACTTCGTATTGCGATTCTAAAGTTCGGATCGTTCGAAAGCGAAATTTTGCATGGACAATTTGAAACGCAATTCATACAATCCATACAAAATTACAGCTTTCGAACGATCCGAACTTTAGAATCGCAATACAGAGTAGGGGCCTTGGATTCTTCCAATTTCACAATCGTCTAAATAATTTCATAAACTTTGACAAAAGTATTTGTATAATAAGCACAATTGATCATTGACGTTGAAGGCCACCCTTTACTTGCTGTCAGCACTAGAGCAGACCTTGTCAAATTTGTATTAGCAAATCATTATAAATGATTTACCTAGACATATTGATTTAAGGCTGATTGAAATGGAAAATTGGACTGCTCATCGAGCTGACATAGGTTTGAGCATTGAGCACCATCTTTCGGCAGACAATGAGAAGCCTTCGGGTATATAATTCGTTATGAAAAAGCGTCTTTATCCAATATTCTTCTTCTCGTGCATAAAATGTAACAAGTACGACATGAGTGTTTGCGAGAAGCTAGACCTTGGCCTCTACGATCTGTCGTGCCAACTATTTGCGTTTTGTAAGTCGCGATGGTTTTTTTTTTTTTTTACACGATCTCGAGTAGTCTTGAGCTTTATAAAATGTTCATGATTGCTAAAATAATTTGTGGCCAAAAGCTATTTAAATAACATGCGTATCTACAGCCTTGCTTGTTGTTGTCAATTACAAACACTTAAATTTATTTTTATTTATTCCATTTCTTTCAAATTCATTCTTTCTGATAAATAAAACGAAAATAAAAATAAACATGTATATGTATATATACATATATTGTTTAGTCTTAAGGTAAATGAAGAATAACACCAATTAATTAATTCTTTAAATTTAAGTAAAACTATTTAGATAGAACTTATTACAATAAGAAAATTTATGGTGGTTAATTGAAAAAAAAAAGAAAAACATTTAAATTAAATAAAATTTTACCTTTTATTGCTTATCTAAACAAATTAAAAGAAAAAAAAAAAACCAGACAAGGATATTTCTATATGAAATTTACTTATTAATTATTAAAAAAACAAAATTCAATTAGTTAAAAAAAAAAAAAATCAAATGCAATTTGTTGACGTTTCAAGAGTAAATTAAAAAAAAATTAAAATAAAAAAAATAATAATAATTCTGAATGTATAAAAGTACCTAATTACGTTAGTGTTATTAAATACAGTACACGTTAAAAATTATCACATGTGATGTGATGTTGTTTTACGGTTATAATATTAGTAAACTATGTTGAATGTTTTATTTTTTATTTTTATTGTTTTTTGTTCAGCAAATAACATATATTGAAATATTATTATAAAAATTAGTTAATTGTTTAACATCACAATGTAAATATTTAAGATGTTTAATCATTTATTTAATTGTTTGGTTATATTACTCAAATACTATTTTTGTGTTTTGAAATGTTTATAAGAACAAAAAATCTGTTGGAAATTGTGTTTTTTTTTATTTTTTATTTAGAAAACAAGCAATTTAATTGAACACACTGTCAAGAGCCTTTGCTCTATCGGCAGGATTTCACGTTATAGGAAAATGAAAACAAAATATTACTAATTATTTGTGTAAAATATCAAAATTTTGAAAAAAAAAACTAAAAAAAAGAAAAAAAAAATGGAGATGTGCAAATAAATCATACATTTATTATTGAAGACAAAAAGTGCTTTTGCTTGATTTGTCACATAGCGAAGGATCTTACTGACTTACTTCTCATTTTTCGCGCTGTTTTGTCGTTGTTAATCGCGTCCGTTTTTTTCTGAGGCAATGAGTTCTCTCGTAGGATATTATGCATCTTTGAGTATCGGTGCTATCCTCGGGGTACCACCTTTCGGTAAGTATCGACATAATTTCCCAGAGTTTACCTGATCATAAGAAGCCTTTCAATTCGCCGATCTATGGCCCCCTCTGGGTTCTCGAACGCGATATGGAGGGCATATTTGAAAAATAAATATACATCTGCTTCTAGATGAAAAGAAATAGAGAGCTGATTAATATGGTGTTAGACAGAGGCCGTCTTAACTAAAACTATTTGAATCCTTGACTCTGACTGGCAACGTCGCGAAAAGCTATGGGATTTTCGGTGGCTGTCGAAACCCCACGCGTTGCTTTAAATGCTATTTCGTGTGTTGATTCTAATCCACACGTGGGGCAACCCAAGATGCTGCCGTAGTAAAGACATGATCACTTTGTCCTGAAGAAAATAGCAGCCAATGCTCAGGCCTCAGAGCTACAACCATATACTTCTCGGACATTTGACACCGTCCTGCAGTATAAGCTTCTGGACGTACATATCCATGTACAAGTAGATATCTGGACTGAGTGGTTTGTGTCAACAAGGCGCAGTAGACGTAAATGTAAGGGACGTCGAGAACAAGACTTATTAAAAGAGAACTGACGACACATTCAGACGGGTATTCGCCAACAATCCGTTCCGACATGTCGGCGATATATGCGACAGACTTTGGTTCAATCTTTACGAAAGCCTCATTGCATCGCAAGTAAACAGTTACTTTATTTTAAGGCATCGTTGGTCAATAAATGAGATCTTCCGCATAGTTCTAGGCCCTCAACTCTAAAAAAGGTAAAACGATGCAATGGCTACATTACAACACGTATCATGAGCACCAAACGACTGTCGTTTATAAACATTTTTTTATTTTTTGCTGAAATGCTGAAAATATAATTAAACAACAACAATTCCAGACATGTTTTGTATTTTATGTTTTTTTTTTTCGTTGAAATACATATTTCGAGTACAAAAAGGACGGATTACATTTTGTTATTAATGAGCTCTAAAGCTTCTTCGATAAAAATTGTAAAAAAAAAGAAAGTGCAACTTTGTATTGAGGTATATTAAATATTCCAGCAATTAAGGCATAAACGTTTCTGTGCACTTTCTTGTACAAACATTTTTTTTTATAATAACCATTTATTATTTCTAATAATTTCTAAGGCAAGAGAATTCTTACAGCTACTTTGGTGGTCTAAATAAATATTTTGTGTTAAAAAAAAATTGCTTAACACAATTTTTTATTCCTTGAGTGTACATACTTATGTAAATGGACTTTCATTTTGATATTAGTTTTGTGTATAAAATAATGAAAAATTAATTAAATTTTTATAAAATCAGTTCAAATTATAAAATAATTTTTTGAAAATAAATTTTTATAAAATCTTTGTTTATTGGTTTCAAATTTTGCTTTAGCATTTGACTAGTATTGGTTTACTTCGAGTATATTTTTCGTAAGCCTTGAGCATATTCCTATCGAAAATTCACAAAGGATTTGATAGAAATCCATATGGATGGTGTAAGGATACAATTTTGTAAAAGATTTAAACATAAATAAGAATAAAAAATAAATAAAATCGTAAAGTGGTTTCTTAAAAATATTTTCTTTTTTTTTGGTAACAATATATGTAGTAGATGTGACTACACTACAAATAAATTCGTTATAAAACTTTGAGTTAATAATAAAATAAATGAGATGCTTATCATAATCATTGGTAGTGATATTTTGGCTCTTAGAGAACCACTGTATACAATGCAATAAGGACACTGGGAACTTCCGCAAACTTCGCAGATATTAAGTAGATATGTGGGTAAGGCGTCGAAAATTGTTTCATTAAAACGTTCTGTAAATATAAAAATGACATTTAAATATTGCAAGTATATTAAACTCCTTATAATCAATGATTGTGATAGTTCAAGTCATGCTACAAAACTACCAAGAATATAAAAATGGGTAGTCTTTTCCTGTAGAATGGTCGTCAGACTAACTTACCTGGTGCATAATAATCATAGACACGAATTGGTAAATATCGAGACATATTAGCAACTGGATACCACCGTTCAACGGTGAAGTTTACACATATGTCTGTCTTGTCAAGCTGCAAAGAAAAAAATAAATACTTAAAGTCCTTATACGTTTAAGTTTTTCTAAACTTACATAATCAAAGTAAAATATAATTTTTTTATCCATAAACTTAGCACGACGTAGATTTCGAACATTATTGCTTAGAACATATGAGTCAAGCTTTTGTTGCTGTATAAAATAACCAGTTGGGATGGTTACATCAAGAATGGCCATACCAGATCGTTCGGATTCGTTTAAGTTTATCCAACTGAAAATACAAATAAATTATTTATGGGTTCACTCAGAGCTAAGTATATTATTTGCGCAGCTGCGGTTTAGGTGGAGCTCCTTAAATTTAAAAAAAAACGAAACGATGTGGCGACACTCGATGATTAGCGGTCAGATCGAGAACGAATTATCAGACATGTGGCGCACTCGTTTCCATGACAGAAACGAAACCATTTAAAATGACGATGGTTTACACGCACTCTGCAAACAACTGTCGTCCAGAACAGATGTACCGTATTAATAGTTTTAATAAAGATAATATTATTTAGTTGTTACACGTTGTGTTTAATTAATTGGTTGAGCACCACGCTAGACAGCTATAACGATATTACTTGTGCGCCATCTATTGTCCAACAACTTTGAACAGAAGAATTGCCAAAAACTCAGTTAAATATCAACTGACAGCCGTTTTAGAAGTAGTCTCTTGGACGTCCGAATACACAAGGTACGAGATTATCATATTATCATAGCTACAGTTTGAAGATACCACGACAACTAACGAATGGTATAACGTCGATATACGAAAGGGTCCCTCAATGCATCAACAATTAAGGGACCGTCTGTGGCGAAGAGTGAAAAAAAGCAGCTCAGTGCCTGTCATCATCTTAATGTGGCAAATACTTTAACATTTGATGCTGACAGAATTGTTGGTCGATCGCAGGCTAGACATAGTGCTTGACATTCTGAGCATATCGGGAGAAGAATCAGCAAACGAAAATGTCTGAATGCTCGAACTACAGCTACTTCCGCAGCAAGGAGAAACGAGTTGCAGTTTCTAAATCACATGAAGATGAGAGAAGTGCAGCGTAGCATGTAATAAGATACAGATTATGTACATCAATGCCCTAGCGACTGAAGCAGAGGAAGCACTGCAGCATCTACAGAATCAGTAGAAAGCTAAAAGGGTTTTAAATACTCTAGCCAACACATAGCGGAAGGCTGAGATTTAATAATTCAATGGAAGGAGCATTATGCCATGGTTTTGAGCCCAAACTAGTTTGAGCTGCCCAACGCAACTTCCAGTAAGGATGAGAAAGGAATATTCAAAACTGGAAAGGTATCTGTGTGCAGGGGTGAGCAGGTAAAGTTATAGCTAAAATAGTGCTTGTGTGAATAAACGAACAATTGGAAGACATAACCGATTTGAACAAGCTCTGGATCCTCTTGTGTTGACCACATCAACACCCTCGCAGATCATTGCGCAGCGCGCTTACTACCAATCGCCTCTTCACTTGCTGCTCATCGATCTTCAGAAGCGTTAGACAGTGTCAAAAGGGAATTCATTTGACTTGCCTTTCCCAGGAGAGCAAGCTAGTATTGAAGCAAATTAGGATGAGTCAATGTATCACTTTCTAAACAGAGGAAGGTTGTTGGAGGAATTCATGATCTAAAGACAAGAAATCACGGCAATTGGGAGAAGGTGTCCCCAGGGTTAAAGTTTGATTTTCCGATACGAACCGGATCTCCCAGTGGATGTATATCGGTTGCTCCTTACAGAGCAGAAACGAACCGTCCAATAGAATTCACTCACCCAATCGGGCCAAAAAGTGAAGACTAATGTGACGCAGAAAAGTTGAGGAAGAATCTTACTCTGACAAAACTTTTGTAACTCTCCTAGAGTCTATTTGCTTTTCTTCCGATAAGTACTAGAATTGGTGGCAAATTTCCATTATCCTTTATGTTACAAACCTTTGACAGCTAACATATGAGATGTGAGAATGATTCCTTCCTTGGAACAAGGCATTCGTTTGTAAACCAAAAGCCGGCACTGGTGGTTTTGTTTGGAACTTCTCAATGTCCACGTTGTACTGGACATGCATTTGCAAAATAGCATAACCAGTACCTTTTGCCTGGACCTTCACCGTTCCCCATGCATTCGGAATCTACAACGAAAGACATTAGTTAATCGAAAATCTGCTTCTCCATAATCCATACATCAATGTTCTGTAACTGAGCGAGATTGCTGTCATCGATGTACAGAGATTTAGCCTGATCCTGGAGCGACGTGGTTTCCACGGTAATTGAAAGCGAAGAAACGTCTCGAATACGCGAATAGACAGTGTATTCAATAAGAGCTTTTAGAGCTGTTCCAGTGTCCTTCAAAGAAAACGATTATATAGAAAATGTCTGAGACAACATATATGAAAACCTACCTGAGTTGAAGCCCATCCACCATCGGTCAGCCTCTGAGCATTTAACCATCTAACAATCGGATCCACATCGAATTCCCTTCGCTGGACATACACCAATAGAGCGTATGCCGTCGTTTCAATATTCATTGAATCATACTCATACGGCAAACGGGGGAGGGAGAAATATTTCTGATTTTCTATTTTAGTTGGAGGCTGTGACAGATCATCCCTGCCCCAGTACATATATTCCCCGATGGTTTTCACATGTGTTCGCAATATAGCAAATGCATGCTCAGCTGTTGGTGCTTTACAGAGCAGTAAAGCGTACGCCGCAATTGCGACGTCATACGCTTCTTCAGTTTCCTGCAGAAGCTGCATATTTCTTTCAATCCATGAGAGCGCTCTTTGTTGGGCTAGAACAACTCGAGCTCCTAAACTCCCCGAGAGATCCTTGACAGTCGCCAAAGTGATCAAAACATGAGCGGTAAGAGAAATATTCCGATTGGCTGAGTTTGAATGGTTCATTTTTCGATCGGGCAACCAGGTTATCTCATAGAATCCACCCTCAGGTCCTTGATGCTGAAGAATCCATCGGATTCCTTTCTCAATCACATTCGGATCGATATAGATAAAGTTTTCCCATTCATAGAATGCCGCTTCTTGGAAAGTTCGAACGCAATACGCCGTCAGCCACACAGAGGACTCCGAATTATTCCAATCAGAACGAAACAGAGAAAAGGAACCGTCATCTCTCATGAAGCTCAGTTGTCGTTGGTAGGCAAGGTTAAGATGATGGAAGGCGTTCTTTTCGATAGTCTTGTTCCGTTGATTGATTAACCGCATGTACATCACTGTGTAGAGATTCGCAGCGAAGCTGAAAGCATTCTGTTCAGCACACTCCATCGGCAAATTTAACAGCGATGTAGCGTTCACTGGCATAGTTGGAAATATCGGTCCGACCACATCACCGACGACAGAAATTCTAGCAGAGTTGGAGCCATACACAAAATACCGGTCCACCTGATAGGGGATAATTGGCGTTTCGGTGATGTTTATGTGCATGTACTGGAATAAATAAGCTCGGTTGCTTAGATCCAACAGAATCGATTGATGTCGGTACTGCGGCAGGCCATCTGGCGCGACCTTAAGACGTCGAGTAACCTGATCAGTTCCCAGGAGAGTCGCAGCGTGCACAGTAACATCGATTTCTCCCAACTTCGAGGGAACTATGGGAATATAGACCACACTAGCACTCTGCGGCTCAAGATAAACAAAGAATTGTTGTTCTCCGTATGAAATCCTTGGATTGTAAGCGGACACAATGCCATCTTCCTCCACATGAACGAACATATACTCATGAGAGGCATGCAGAACAACAGTAGCTTCAGTTGCACTGCATCTGTAATTGAAGACAGTCACTCGAATGCCAACCTGTTCGCCTTGCCTACATTCTACTGGCATCTCTACGTTTATGTAGAACGGTTGGACGCCTACATACTCCACTGGTGCAGCCATGATTCCAAATCCTCTCGAAGGACTCACACTAAACGCGGATACCATCCATTGTGCGGGACCATCTGGAACGTTCACATTGAAAATGAATCGGCCATGTGGTCCGATGTTGACATCTTTCCACAGCCAAACGTTATCGTAATGCCTTTGGATTCGATTGAAACGGTATCTGCGATAGGCCATCAGTTCTGTTTCGTTTAACTTTTGATTTTTCCATTCTTCCGCTCGGTCGGCATTGGACCACGAGGGTTCCCATTTCCTGAACACTTCAGCGTCAGTAAATACCACCAAGTTACACAATTCAAAGGTCCTATTGGGATCTATGCCAAATGAAGTCGCTGGATATGTGACCACCTCATCGGATAACCCATGGAATGTGTGGCTGTGAACGGTACTTCCTTCGCGATCAAACGTTGACATCTTTTTGAGAACTTGCATTTTGTTCAAGTTACTCGTGAGTGTGTTGTCTATGGCGGAGAGGCCTACAAATGATCCTGGTTCTCCATATACAGCCACCTCTACCCGTTCTCCTGTTCGGGATTTCCTATTGTTGATGTAAAGCGTGAAGTTGTTCCTCGACAAGCCATTTACCGAGAAACTCAACGAATCAGCTACTACCTGCCCCTGCTGTGTTACCTAGAGTAGAAAATGGAAAAGAGGTTAAGTAGAAGCACGAAGAAGAGTGAAATTAGTCTTACCTTCCACACAACAATAGTAGCCAGAGGAGCCATTTCAGCACACAGTGTCACAGCCATTGTGTGACTGCCTTCTTGCATAGACTCTTCGTCGCTTATTATCACCACCCCCTTCGACATAATCAGATAATTGAAGGACTCCACAAAGAAATTAGTTCGAACGTGGAATATAATGTACTCTCCCACTTCTGGGTCCTCTGTGCTGGTTGTCACTCCAATAAATTGATTCCTTGGCGAGTGGTGTGTAATCAATAAAAGTTCCGCTTTCGCGCCACGATAGCGTGCCTCCAATTTCATTGTCAGCACTCCAGCAAGAAACTCCTTATCCAGGTCCAAGTCGGTGAGTAGATCGATTTTTAACTCCCACACACCAATCTGGTTTGAAGACATCTGCAACTTCTGCAGAGGGTACTCCTGTGCCCCACTCTTGCTCTGAATAGTTCCGGTTACAATCATTTCAGTGTTGTCCAGAAATCCAGCCCCCAATGGTGATCCATTTTCGTGCTCCACAACGATGTGTGAAGTAAAAGCTATTGACGGCTTGAACACTTGAACTGGCTCTCCAAGAAAGCCCGCTTTCAGAGTTGGACTGTACAATCGTGTAAGAGCATAACCAGCGATAATCTCGTCGTAGAACCTTTCTCCTACTGTCGCTATGATCAGCAGCTCCATTCTGGAAAGATTTACCGACATTTGCTGGAGTTGTCCCATTGGCAGTTGGAAGTCGAAGGTTCCATTGAAATAACGCAGATATGGTAGACCATCTCCATCGGGCTTGCTCACCCAAAATGGCCAGTGTTCGTTGAAGTTGAAGGAATGCTGCTTTAAATCCTCACGAGATACATTGAAAATGTTACCCGATGTCCTCCCAATTCGATACTTTTCATTCAGCGCCTTGTAGTCAAGTGATCCTATCGGCACTAGGATAGCATTAAGTGTCAAATTTCCCTTCACTGGAGCGCCACTTGTAAAGTTAGCCATTACTTTACCCGAGATGAACGGCTGAGTGGTAAGAAAGCTTTCGGGCACTGTGACATTCACCTCGAACCTCGTCTGATAGTACTCCTCCACAATGAAGTGGGCTTCTTCCACTTGTCGTTGAGCTACAACTCTTATAGTCCACTCACCGAAAACAGGTTGATCAGACAATTTATACTCCAAACTAACACTTCCGAGGTATGATAGCCTAGACAGCCACCTACGGAGGATGTGCTTATTCGGGTCCAACATGAACACATCTATTGCTTTGTCGTAACCCTTAAGTTCGGTGGTGATAGGAATCGTTCGGAAGCGTACCGTATCAGCTTGCCTATAGAATGGCTTATCGGTTTCGACGAAAATCGTAAGGGACCTCTGCGAGAATGTCAAATCGGTTTCGTTGAGAAATGCCAAATTCTCCGAAGGATGGATGCTTGCATAGAACCCCTTAACGCGAAGCCTGTAATGGCCCTGTACACTACTCGTTGGTATTCGCATTAGCAGTGTCTCTGGCATTCCTTCCTTGACTTCCTTGGAATCTCCTGAAATCTCCACACCATCGTGGGATATACTGGCATGAACTGTTATTGGATATTTAGCTTCCAAGATCGACACAGAAACTTTATAGATGATTCCAGGACGTACCAGCTTGGAGGCTACTATAAAATGTGTTGACTGCTTTGAGAAGATATTGTCCCGCAGTTTAGCTGTCGACTGATAGGCAGAGTTTTGCAGCTTAAAGTCATTTATGGTTATTTTCGTGGGGCTTTCGATGTCAATGTCATTCTGGCTTTCGGTTTTGTAAAGATTTTTACCAGTTCGCTCCTGATCTGCCGACAGTTTTGTTGCACTTTCCACGCTATACTCGAGACTGTTTGATTCCAGATAGTAATTGTCGGAGTAATTATCTGTGATGGGAGTTATTGCTAACAATTGTTCGGCATTAACAAGGATTAAGCACTGCGCACAAGCCAGAAGCAGGAGAATATAATGTTTCATCATTTAAATTGAAGGTTCTGAAAAGAAAAATAGAAATAGGATTAGGCTTTGCAAAAAGTCAATTGAAAAAGTTTAGGTTTTCCAGTTTAGGACTGGTTATGCCTTCAAATAAAGCACAAACGAGCAAAGTACATACTTTCAAAATAAGAGGCTTTGCTGAAACCTTGGAAGCTTGTCTCCTTGTCGGAGTAAACTAGAGTGCTTAGGTGGTGAAATTAAGATCGTAGCTCTCAGTTACTGGTTACAGGCGACAGAAGAGTTGATTAACAAGCCAGATAGGGTTAACTTCATATACCATTGGGAGCAGTTAATCCAAATATAAATAGGCACTAGCAAAGTAAAGCCAAATTAATTTCTATGCAAGAGACCTAAGGGCATTTTTAAGATTGTCGCGGCTACTGTAGGCCGCTGGGCTTTCCTTTCGATGCACTTGCGAAGCTTTCAAGATTGGAAAGAGAGAAAGGAATCGAACCGAATAATGGAACTTTCCGTAGGAAGAAGAATGCTCTCAACAGTCTCATAGTTCAAGGAAGTTGAAGAGTCTTGCAAGCGAAGTAAATCTATTTACCAAGCCGCAGGGTAGTGTTAATACGCTTAGGCAGCTAGGCATTTCTGGCAACTAAGCAGTATTAGATAGAGCGAGTAAGGAGAATTCTACCCCAAATCCAGTCAACGACGAAGCAGTACCATGTTTAGAAGATTTTAGCGAAGCTATAAAGAAGCTAAAATATAACAAAAGCTGCTGGCCCTGATGGTTTACTAGCGGAACTTTTCCAATATGGAGGTAGAGCGCATGCATAAAGTATAAGTCGATGGCATACCCAATGACTAGACCATCAGCTCTATATGTCTTATCTTCAAAAAAGAAATCTTATTCCTGCTAAATGTCGTATCCATGTGACCCCTTCAGGAAAGGCACCATCATTCTGAAATTCGTCCAATTGCTTGGATATGCAGGCGATATTGACATCATGGGACCGGACACTGCCGGGTTAAAAAAAAAAAACAAGATAACACGTGTAGAATGTGCAACGAGGACGAAAAATCAGCAGAACACATTCTATTTCACTGTAACTGCCTCATGAGAACACATCGTCCTTTTCTAGGTAAATACTACCTCGTGGCGGAAGATATAACCACCAGCTCACCCAAAGACATTGCCGGTTTCATCGCGCTCTCCGGCATCATGGAGGAGCTCACTTGCGGCAGTAATAAGGGACTAAGGACCACCTCAAGTCCTAACCTAATCTAATCTAAATGGGACGCTCCCAGTATGCCATCCAAGAAGCTTTTAATCAAGTTGGCGTTGAACCAAGTAGATGTCGTCAACAAACGAAGCAGCATCAATCCGCGGCTGAGTATAGAACGTCACTATTGACAACTACAACTTCGAAGTAGTTAAGGAGCTCACTTACCTCGGAGTAAACATCAACTGCAACCTCGTGAAGATTCAACGAAGAAAACAGCTGCTATTTCGGTGTGGCAAAATGATTCTATACCGACGAACAAAATTGTTGCTTTACAGAGCGTTGGTCTTATCAGCCTTATTGTATGGCGCCAAGAGCTGGCGCAAATAGTGATCTTCTTCGAGGGAAAAATTCTTTGCCCAGGTGTGAGGAGGACGAATGGAGCCGGAGGAGAAGATTTAACAGTTAACTTTATCGAAAATGCATCAAGAAATTGACTCGGTCATATGGAGTGAATAAATAACAAGGCTCCAGTCAAGAGAATCTTCGAATCCCAGTCCACAAGTTCGAACCTCCATTACAAAGATCAAGTTATCGCCGATGCCAGAAGGCCAGGTTTGGCACATTGGAGACAGTGCTCTCATGATCGATAAGAATCGAAGGCTGTGTTGTTTCAGGCATAGTTTCTTCAGTAATTAAGGCACTTGTTAAACGCTAGTTCCACTGAAAAGCCCAGTAGTACCTGGTGCCCTTTTCTACGACTAAACTAATCGTAATCTGAATTCATGGACTGGTATTAAGTTCGATTTGAATCCGATCCCTTGATCCTTACTACGCATAAGAAGTCATACTGAGCTCGAGATATATGGTACAAATGTAGTGTAAAAGTTGGTTTATACAGTTGCAAAATCATTTCAAACGTCATAGTTCACAACGTCAGAATTTTAAATTTCAAATTTCAAATCTCTAAGAATGGCAAGATAGCTATGAATGCGAATTTATTTTAAGCTAGAAGTTGCAAAATATCAAATTCCCCTCTGGCATCTACTGATGATTTTATAAAAATAATAAATCACGAGTTAGTTAGTTCAATGTCCGATAGGTCGTTCATGCATCAGCCGGTTTCTAAATTTGTCGCAATATATCTCCTGAACCCATTAGCTAGCAAAGCTTATTTTGTCTACGTGAGATCTATTCCAAGAATTTACCACAATGGCATACCCCCACGCATTAAAATGTCGTCACCGGATAAACATATGTTCATGCACAAGTTAGACACTTTGGACAATGTTGTGCCTTCAATCATACTTTGATATATTTTTAGAAAAAAATAGAAAAGTCATATGTCGATGCTTGTTGATGTTGAAAAAGTGAAAAAAGATGTCGAAAGAATCATTTTAAAACCACTAATGGATACTAAACACCGTTGGTGCCAACACAAATGTCAAACACATCACAAGTTTACAAACAATAAAATTTTATGGATTAGAAACGTAAACAGATTATATGGGAGACTTGTCAGAAGATATTTGTGATGTTACGTCATCAAATCATAAGAACCTTAAATGGGAATATGAATCACTGTGACACTTAACTGCAGAAACAGGAAGTAATCTTCAAGTTTTCTTCGACCGACATTGTTTAGAATAGTCCCACACGACCCAAGCTTTCAAATGAAGGTCCAACAATGGAGGTAACTGGGTCATATAGAGCGGATCGATATTCGAATCCACCCCCAAGCGACGTTGCAATAGAGGAAGACTAAGTCCCGTAGGTTGCGCACGCAAGTGGAAGAGGACCTCAACCAACTTAGCATGCGAAACTGAAGACAGCTAGCTAAAGATCGAACTGGCTGCAGACGCTTGTTGTTTGAGGCTCAATTCCACCCCGGACTATAGCGCCACCCTAAGTAATTAAGTAGGCTTCTAAATGAAATTCAGCTGTAAGACTGTTTCTGTTCTTGTGGATGATGAGCGTCGAAAAGTTTTAGACGAAAAGTAGACCTTATTTCTAAAGCTTTTTGTGCTGTAAGACGTAAGACAGTTTTGTTCATTCTGCCTTGAGCTTTTGTTTCTTCAACGATACTCCTTCAAGCATTACGATTTGAGGTAACAGCCAACGAATTGTTATCGATCGAACACGTGGAGGTTTGTAGTTGAGAAGGTCCTTTTAGAGCCAACCATAAAAGACGAAGAGGCTTAACAAATTTGGTGATATTATATTCCCCCTTACACAAACACAAAGCCTCACTTTGTTGGATTCCTGGGCATAGATGCATCGATGGCAATGAAAAGGCCGATAAACTGGCAAGAATGGAGTCAAAACTGATCCAAACGATAGTCGATAATTCAGTTCTAAACCCTTTTAGACTTTTGGACACTTGCCAATGAGAGATGGAGTACATTCTTATCATGCCGCCACAGTAAAGGAAAAACAAAAGAAATACTCACACTCGAAGGACCGTACGTAGCACTAGTGATCAGCGGCCTTACATGCCATAAGCTTCTGGTAGCCCATCTAGAAAGGGGCTTTCGAAACACAGTCGTGGAAAAGGAAATGACACACTTCCTCTGTGACTGCTCAAGCTTCAGCAGAACCAGCGAAATAACTCTAAGGACATACGTATTCAAAGAACTGTCAACCGGCTCATCAAAGGACATTCTTCAATTCATACTAGGTTAGTGGTAGTTTAGAGAGACCAATTTTCATTACACCCACACAGGTACACATAGGAATCCCCCAACGAGGAACACAAAAGATCCATAAAATTCCAAGTGAGATGGAAACTTACATCATATTGGCACCCCTTGGGTTAGACTTAACCTAAGTAAATGTCTATCCATTTCACACCACATCACCACATCGTTTGGAAATATTTTTAGAAGCAATCAAAATTTAAATTTATAAACAAATCGAAATGAAATTCTCTAGAGTTTTTCACGGGCATCCACAAAAACAATCGATTTGTGTTTATAAACAATGAGATCCAGCACCCGGCGGGGCGGTCAATATTCCACTTGAAATCTCATCAACGTAGAACACCCATCAAACATATTCCCAATTCGGAATGTCTGCCATGGATGTTGTATTTGGATTTGGATTACTGAGTAAACAAAACAAGAAAACCACGAAACCAAATAGACAATCCAATTTGTAGACAGCCGAAGAAACAGCCTCACGACCGACGATTAGATTAATTAACGCCGAGGTAATTAGTGTAAGCACTGGTGTAAGTCAGATACAAAGTTGTGAAAATGATGTTTGCTTTTGAGGGTACATTTGAAACAATGGAAGGGGATACGATTTAAATCCCTAATTAGCCATTCTTTTGGTTTTTTTTTGTTTGCGCAAATTAATTGATCTACATGTTAGGATCCAATTTGCTGTGTGATATGAGGGCCGACAAAGCAAAATAAAAATTCCTTGAACACTAAATGGGTATATAGAACTTGGAAACTAGAGTTCGTTTGAAGGGCCATTCACAACAAGATATGTACGTCCCTTTAATCTGCCTTAACTTGAGAATGTGGATTTACCCCAGTCCGCAAAATGTTGGAACATAAGTTTAAAGGAAAGCATTGAAGAGGACTACAACGATCTTTTCATAAACATAGATAATGATAGTCAGGACGATATCCACGTACGAAGGTCTTGTGTGGTAAAAAGCAACGAACAGGAAGACAACAGTGGGGAGATTTATTTCTTCATCATATGCCGGTAAAGCTCACTAACATAGGCTTGTGGGACTTTTCTCTATTTGTAGCGATTTTCTAGTCAACAATATAATAATAACGGAGATACCACACCCTGAAAAAGAGGATTGGCTAGGGAGGTAGACAGAATCAGCTCTGGTGTCTCCTCTACAGATCCAGACCTACATACAGTGTTTTGCAGGCTGAAAGCAGGGATATCGCTATTGAAAGTGAGAACCAGGCCTCGCTCAAAGCCCTGGAATCGAGTGGCATTAGATCTAAAACAATACTCAAGGCACTATTTGTGCAGAACTGAGTTGGATTGCGCTGGGAGCGCCTGCACACTACGGAATAGAGTGTAATGAATTGGCCGATAAACAGGCAAGAACTGGGATAGCTTTGACACAACGAGTAGAGTGTACTACCACTCTATGTTGTAAATGGGTAAAACAACCAAGAAGGCAGACCATAGATAACTTAGTAAGACACAGGGTAAGACACTTAGTAAGACTATGAGCCTAAGTGAGTTTCACGCGACACTTATCTACCTAAGACACAGGGCATCCCAGGCTCTTGACTAGGTAGAATGCAGCTTACCATAGCAATATGTCCGGTCATAGCCTTCTGCGAAATCATGCGATAAGACTGGGACACACAAATATGAATATTTGCAGCTACTATTACGATTTATAGCTAAAGACGATATATTGCTTCATGCGTTAACTGTTTGCGTGCTTGCTGTACGTGCCAAAAAATCTAAATATAGTCTAAAATATCTGTATGCACATATCAATCAACGCATAGACATAATGTTAACGTTCGCACTTTCTGTTGGACTTCAGTGTTCAGAGGAAATGCTTTTGAAAAAGTAAGTATCATCACAGATGTATGTGAGTCCATCATTGAAGGAAAGACTAAATTGAATCTTCCAAGTCAACGAAACGCAAAAGAACGATTCAAACAACCACCAACTAGAGTAACATCCGCGTGCACTGACTATGCAACACAAATCAAAAGCCAACACATAATTAACAAACTGTTCGATGATTCTCTTTGTATGCTAATTCCCTCCATAAACGCGATGTAATAAGAATATTCAACATAAGAATCACAGAAAGGCGGTCGGCTTTGTCAGACCAGTAGGAAGAGATAGTTCGCGTTTATTCCATTATGCAATATTATACTAACGCCCCCTGGCCCGCCTGCAAACAAAGAGAATCTTTTTCACCATTTATGAGGGTATAATTGACACATAAACCAGTAACTGACACGATAGCATGCAAGAGTGTTTCCGAACGGTTTAGAATATCTTTTCAAGGACTCGAGAGTATTTATTATTTTTACGTCGCATACGCGTGTAAATTTCATCACGCACATGCATACAGTACAGTATGTCCCTTCCCAAAGGAATACCTTGTAACTCCTTCTAAAAAAAAAGCGATACTGCGACACTCAAGGGATGACGATAACTTATTTCATTGTAATTCCTTTACAATAAAATCACTTTAATCGATTTTTTTTCACATAAAATAACGAAATGTGTATAATTAGTTAAAGTTACTTTCCTATGTCACGTCTTATCTCACGAAAGAACACTTTTATTTTTACAGCCGGCCGGTAATGAAACAAAATCTAACCCCTAACTGAGGGGTTGACAAAGTCGTTACCTCAACTATTTCAAATTGCGACTTTAGATTTGCCGGTCAAGTACTTATGCCACCAACACTACCAAGTTGCCACTCAAAAGTACACTCAACTAGAAATTCCATTTAAAACTTACAAAACAGCGTGTAGTCCTTGTGTTCACTTGTGGTAAATCATACTTCAAGCACGTATTTTAAATTATATTTAACAAAATTTACAAAACAAAACTCTCGTTGAAACAATTAGAACAAAATAAATTATCAAATTACAAAATTGCGTAAGGTTTTGAAAAGTAGGCACGAAGAAAACAAAACATTTCATTAGTAATAAGAACAAATGCCTCGACTTCTCTATATATAGATTCGACACAGAATACACTACGGAAGCTAATGCACACCGAAAGAAGAACCACCTTCTCTGACTCCAATTAAAATAGAAACTGTGGTGGCAACAACTGGCACTGGCAAACGAATGCTTCACAGTTCACACTTCAAAAAAACGAAGCATAAATCGAAAAGCACTGGAGCATTACTTGCAGAAGGTAAACCCCTTTCCACGATTGTACGTAGGTCTTTTCTTTCTAAATGATCAAGAGAATAAATTCATTAGAATATAATTCAAATTAATTGGAAATTTTATAACAATACTTAATGGACTTTTGCTTTTTATTGTTTCATTCATAAAGTTGAGGAATTTTCGATATTTTATTAAGCACTCGGGGGCACTAAAATGAAAAAAGAAAAAAACTCACCCCCTTTGATGGATTGACAGGTTTCTTTGGTATGGTTCTCTGCTGTCAACCGGGAAATTCACATTTAATTTGTTTCTAAGCAAGTGCTGATTAACATTTTATAATAATGTATTAAGTTAATGTGATTTAAAATAAATAAATTAGAGAAAACAAAATGTTAAATGAAATAATCGAACGCCGGCGCGGTGCCGGTTCTAAGGGCGTGAAGTAAACAAATGCAAAGTGACAGCTGTGATAGGTTTGTTTTGTGTGGGAGAGTTGTGTGACCACCAGACAGGGTGATGTCAATGTGGAATTTATTTTTTTATTCTTTTTATTTTTAAATGTGAAAATATAAAATTTCAAGAATGTTAATTAAGTGTTCCTACTTGTAAGGATAATTCTCAAAAGATCTGTTCATTGGTTCATTCTTTATGTTAATCAATAGGTGTGTAATAAAATGTTGATACATTTAAGTTGCCAACAATTTTTCTCTGCTTATTCTGTGAATTTTCCCTTTTTAACGTCACTTAGCAAATTCGTGGTTAAATCATAGGAAAATCCAATAATTTCTAATTGCTTCACGTTTATCTTATTGTTTTTCCACCGTCTCGACGTTTTAACAACACAAAAGCAAACAAATAAACTATATAGCTCACCCTGTTGGTTGGAAACCTGCAAAAATGTTAACCACAACTAACTTCACTGTACACTGCGACAAATGTCTCTTTTGAAATAACCGACGCAAATCTTAGCAGGTGTTTTCTTCTTAACAACAGCTCTTCTCAAACTATTTTACACTTCAAAATAAGGGTTGCAAATTCCTATTGAAAATATTTTTTTTTAAAAAAAGTTGGTTTTTTTTTTTATTATCGTGTGGATTATGAAAAGAATAATTGTACATAGTCAATCGCATGCCATATGTCGAGTGCTTTTTTCATTTTTTCATAAGGGTTCTGGTGTAAATTAATGGACGCCAATTAAAAAAAAAAACTGGAAAACGCAAATGAGACAGGATTCGGGAATGCGGACGGACTTAGGGGAAATTTTGAATGATTAATGTGGTCGCGTTTTCTTGCCGGTTAACCCCTGTTTTCATTTTTAGAGTGTTTTATGTTTATTTACTGTTCCGGGACTTATCGTTGCGTGGGTAAAGTCCTAATTATGTCTTTGTGTGGGCTGGGCTTGCAATTTGCTTAAGGGAAGATAATAGCGATGCTTAAATTGATATTTCCGGACTACATCGTGCGTGACTTAGGTAATGGGAGTTTTATTTAAATTTAAGAAATTATTTTGCGGCTGTCTGAGCAATTATGCAAAAATCAGCGGATCTAGTACTTAGGTGACAAAAAAACGAATGCAAGACCATGTCAAATGAGTTCTGGAAGGTTTTATTGAATAACGGCAGACACCACTTTGGGCTACCAACTGCCACCAGCACAAGAAGGTGCTCTAAAATGCACACAAACAAGGGGTGTAGTGCAAAACAAAGGCAGCTAGGGGTAACTATTGAGTTCGAAGAAGCGAAGATAAAAATTACTGCATAAAAAGAAGACAGCCTTTGGGGTCTTCCAGCTCAAGGAAGTCAAAGAGTCTCGGGAGTGCAACAACTTTCAGACATTTTACAAGAAAGCGAAGCAACTGGCAGTTGACTTTAAACTCGGAACGTAAGCCATGGAAATCTAAATCACGGATTTGCAGGCGGAATTTTCAGAAGCTGCTCAATGGGCATTAGTCGAAACTCATCATCCCTTCATCCACTTTAAAAAGTCACATCGTTTTAAGGTCTAAACATTCGGAACCCAGACCCAAATATTTCGCTTCATCAGTAAAGAGACGAAGTGTCGATGTGAGTGACCCAGTAAACAGGACCAGTTTAGTCTTGTGGGAACTTACTCCCTAACACGGTTTGACGGCCCATTAAGAGGTGTTCAGTAGCTTGCTGGAGACTGCAATGTCGTCCACATATGCAATTACTTTGCCCCCCTCTTTTTCTATCAGCAGCAGTAGCTCATTCCAGAGAAAGAGAGTTACAACTTTGCCCCCAAACTCCCTTAAAAGGACTCGCATGTGGATATAGCAAGTAGCAAAGTAAATGTATTATTTCAAAGAAAGCCACCTGCATCCTTTTGCGTTGAGATTCCCTTTTTTCCCATTTATAAATCTTCCTTATACATCAACTTCCGTAACTCTTACGGTGATAGTGACGTTTGTATATTTCTTAAAAGCAAAACCAGTAACTCATTGCTTTGATTGCTCAGATGCTTTGGAGTTAAGCTAGCACCTTCTGAAAACACCATTCACAAATTCATATCCATTTTCTCATTAAACGTATCCTTTATCATGTCATAATCCTTTGGGTGCTATTTCTTATTCATTCTTAACTACGTAGTGGAACTTGTTGAGATTTTCTACCATAAAGGATCAAGGTAACAGAAAAGATAAGAATTATTCCATCCATGGTTGAGCGGTTGGTTTATGTATCACAGATGAGTGAATTCCTTAAAAGTTTTTCCTACAGATAAATGCCCCAGCAAAAGGATCTCATTGTGTCTCACAAAATAAAGGATTTCTTCTAGATTGTGTGTATGTGTATGTATGTGTGTGGTTGAAAGGTGAAGGGTATTTTCGTATTTACAAGATAAACTGACTTTGAACCAACACGCCTGTGGTATGGTTTTTGGGTTAAAAGGACCTCGCAATAAAATCTGTATATCGTGACGTTTAATTTGTTGGAACTTTGCACAACTAAATTAAGTTCATGGAACAGGGAAGTTAACTAATAAATGTGATTGTGACTTGGAAGTGTCATTTGTTAATTTATACGAGCATTCACTAAAGTGGAGTTCTAACATTAGGCGGGTTTTGTGGTATTTGCCTTGACGAAATAATGGCAACCGAAGCAGAGGTAAGACAGTTTGTGTCACCAGGATACTTCAATGAAATGTAATTTGAAATTTCACGCATTCCAATTGAGCTTCACTCTGTGGGTTAATGCCGAAAAGACTGAACTCATCCAGAGATAAATTGCACGAAACTTGAATTCACAGAACATACTGGAAGATGAGTATGCTGGACTCTGCCAGAAGGCTTTTGTTGTCCTTAAGTCCTGTCGTAGTGTTTTGGGCCAGAAATGGGCCCTTCAGGCTAAAATATCAATAGTGAGGACCTATACAGCAAAAGTGAGGCCCTTCTTGATGTACGGAGCACTTGTCTGGTAGACAGCACAGATAAAGAAGAGTTAGACTGATCTTCTGGGAAGAATTCAGAGATTATCCTGCTTCGGTATCATGGCTGCCTTAAGAAAAACTATTACTGCTGCGTGGAAAATAATGCTCCACTTGCTTCCAACTAATATCTAGCATTTAGGTTTAGGGAATCCTCACAGTTGGCTAATGCTATTATGGACCACTCCAGGCAATAGACTCTATCTTTCCTTGAATCACTAAAGTTTCGCATCGATACTGAAGCCAGAAGATTTGCACTTCTTTTTCGTTGAGGCAGATCTGGCCTTACATGGATCTGAATAGAACGTAAAGACTTCAATTCATTAAGAGGACACGCATATATTAAACAACCATAATAGGAGCCCTATGGGGTATTATTTGAAAGGTTGGCAAGCCACCAAATTGGGTGTCTTCTTCTACGATTTCCTGCGACGAGGAAGAGGAAAAAAGAGCCACCTCACCTATAATGTACCTGGCCTGCCCTGTCAAGGCTTCTATGAAGACCTCAGTGTCTAAGTCAAGCTTGATATTTACAAAATAAGAAGCTTTGTCTTGTCATGCAAGGTTCCTTGTGCTGAAAATCCAGTACTCTACATTGTATCACAATGGGCCTGTATTCTGGTTGAAGTGTGTTGCTGACTAAGGGGGAACAGCCACCTAACCCAACCTTGCCTAAATGAGCCTTGTATTGGATGTTCCAAGACCCTATAACAAATAGTTTTTGGGGATAATAATAAAGTCCAGTGTAAGCCATAACCATTAAAAGAGAAATGTTATTTGATGCTCACACCAATCAACTAATTACAAACCGAAAACACCCAAAAGACCTATTTGCGACAACCGTTCTTTTTTTGTCATCCCATTTCGAATGCGCACACTAAACTTTTTTAGAACCTGTTCTCCTGTTCTCCTTAATATAATTTGTAAGTTTGAATTAAGAAAGAGAACACTTACATTTTTATTTAATAATCCTAATTGTATAAGGGACTCTCGTTCTTTTCTCTGGTGTTAAGTGTAAAACGTATATTGTTCACTTAGTTTTGAGTTTCTTTAGTTTCAATTGTACATGGCACGGAAGAAATACGGAACAAAAGCTTTCTCTTAAGGGATTTACAAGTATAAGAACGAATTAAATTAATTAAGAAAATGTAGGTTCAGTTAAACTGAATTTATTTTGGCTTTCTGTTCTTATAGCAAGTTTTAAGTTTATTGCAAATACAATTGCGATAGTATGTACTTCGTAGAGTGATTTAGCACAAGCATAGAAATGATGCGTCCTAATTGAACTTCTTGCTGAAATATTCCAAAAGATTTTGATGAGCGAAATAAACATATTGTGATTGAGGTATTAGATAGGCGTTAGTCTTTATGCAAAGTTCAGTTCAATGTTGCGAATCATCAATTAAGAGATGAGACTGGTAGAAGAAGGAATGACTAGGAAAACTTCAAACTACAGCTCATTGTAATCGTGAGTGCGGTATCAGACTAAAACCTCCAATTACAGAGCGTCAATACACAAAAAAAATGTCACGGGGCAAAACTTTAGCGCTGCTGCATACCAGTGTGGAGTAAACGCTTCGCTAGGTCCTGAGGCAAAAATCACCTCGAGCCACTTTTCCCACATGTATGAAAAGAAGAACATTGTAAGCTTGTAATTTACGAAAGCTGCGAGGCTCTGAAACAAATGCCTAATTTGCGACTTTGTTAACCCGACGCTACTGCATATACATTATGTATTCACACAGAACTACGTCTGGGTGGTGAGTGCCTGGCCGCACGTGGAACCCAGCTTGAATATTCGTTCATTTAAGAACACTCCCTTGATCAGGACCACTTGTGATAAGGTGGTGAAGCTAAAGTAAACATAATTTGAACCTGAATCTATCGCACACATGCTCTTTGCCATTTGCTATTTTCGGTCGCCTTATCATCTCACTTCTCCGCAGCTCGTTTTGCACATTTGTTACGAGAGTACAAATTTCCATCCATTTGGTCTATAAGGAGCACTGGACTTGACAGATTACTTTGCCATTCTGTCAGGCGTCTGCAATAAAATACTGCGTGCTCCGTACCTTTCTCATAGTCTATACACTCAGAGTAGAAACGTGAGCTGAAAATACAAATATTTGGAGCGACAGCTCATAAAGAGTCAGGGCCTAGCGTCTCGCAACCATTCATGAAGGGACCTACAGTTTTATTGTCGACTTCGAACTGCGGCACATGGGGAACCCTTTTCATGATATAGGTAGATTATACTCTTGCTGGTTTGCATGCCTGCGAAGAGGTGGTTCCGCGAAAAAACGTTAAGTGGGTTTGAAACTCGAATCTGTGTCCTGTAAAACGTGAGCTATCGTTTCCGAATTGGTGTAGGTCTTTCCGATAGCTTCCATCACTAGACAGAAACTGCATTCGATTGTAGTTGTAATTTAGACCACGATGATCTGGATCAACTTGTAGGTCCATCAACCTTTAATAGTGCTGTTCAGTTGGGCTTGCCGCATAGCTATAGAAGTCGCCTTTTCTTCTTTGTTGAACCTTTTGATTGCACTTTTCTTTTGTTAGCTCGAGGCTCTCCTGTTGTAGATCCTTAGCATTTCCTCCACGAAGATGTTAATGGGAACCATTCTGGCTATATCATAGATTGCTTCGTCCAACATCATTCAAAAACAGCTGATCGCCCTTAAAGCACAGAGTGTCTATATTGACGATACTTTTCTCCTTGTTTCCCTTGTCGCAAGTGCCCCTGGTTTAACTGGGACACCGTATAAGAGGAATGAGCTGACTACTCTGGATATTAAAATCCTGTGATAGTTCGCTGTATTCGACAAAAGTGCTGCCTGCAGTAGTGACCACTTTAAGCATGAGTAGTCCTGGGTCCGCCTTGCTTTTCCATTGAATGGACTGTCCCTGATGGAGAAATCTCCTGTTTATTACTCGTAAATGTGCATGATTCATGAGACTACATTCAATTCCCTTTGGACGATAAAGTGTAATCGACAAAAGTAGTGTATGTGTGTGTGTGGTAATAAAATGAAAGGCATTTCCCAGAAGGGTTAGTTCGAGTGGAAGCTTTGCAATAAAACCAAAATAGGACTGGACATTTAATGTAAGCCCTTAAGGGTTTAAGAAATGTCAGAAATGTCTTAAATTTAACCTTACAATTGCCCTCAATGAGAAATAACAAACATAAAATAAAGGTCAAGTCTATCAAAAGCTTTTTAATCTCTCAATTCATCTCAAAGTGATTTAGAACACAAATATGCATATGACTACAAGACTGATTTGAACACCTTAACAACGTAATAAAAATCTCTGAACACAATCCTTATGTCCTTTCATAATGTTTAATCTCAGAGAAAAAGCTCCTTGTCATAAATATCTGCGGCAATAAAAATTGAAATATTTATTGCTACCGGTAGGTGACAGCACAATTGTTGTTGGCCATTAAAATGTCATCAAAATGACTAAATCACGCTGACATTGCCATTTCAACAAATTTTGTTTACAACAGATACGATACAATAAATCAGACGTATAATATGTTAACATGGTTCATGAAAATGTTTCCAAAAATTTATATTACTTTGTATAACGTCATAAAAAAAAGCTCTTAAAATATATTTAACGACCTCTTATAGCAAAATGAATTGACTGTTCTAATGGAATTAATTTCATTTACATAAATTTTCATTTGAGATCGTTGACATCTCACCGTGTTATGATTGTTTAGTAATTTTTTAATTGTTTATAACTTTGGTGACAGTTTTGGCTTTTATACAAAATTTTTAGTTGGCTTTTTGACATTAGAAGACTCCTCTATAAGTAACCCCTCAAGGGAATAAGGACTTTTTCGGTATGCTTCCGGAAACATAATGAAAAAAGATGTGAAGATTTGCAGAACTGAACTTATTGTTATATCTGATGGACAGTTGGGCGGCCAAATATACATTTTAAGCACCACGATATGGTGGATGCCAGAGGACTTGATCTAGAGAACTGGAAACTGTGTATCCGTGATCGAAGAGGATGGAAGGTAGCTGATATAGAGATCAGCAGCTCTACTGATGATTAGAGCCACCATATCATTATGGACCTGTCGCTGAATGTTTGGGAAAAATTGGGGAGTACAACCCAAGACGATTGTCAGACCGGTGATATCATACACTAGCGTGGACTGGTGGACAAAAACAAATGAAATTATAACAAATAACAAATTAAAACGCGTGCATGATAGGATGCCTTTGCACAACTCCAACTGCTGCACTCAAAGTCATCTTCGGTTTTACAAAACTTCATACGAATGGAAGCCAAATAACCCTTCCATCGACTCTTTCACTCAAGCAATTTCGACTCAAAGTCCGCAAGGGAGGTCACCTATCATTGCTTGATGGAGGGCGACACAAACTTTAGCATTCTTCCGGACGACGCAAAACCCGAATACTGTTTCAACGAAATCTGCTCAATAATTATCCCGTTAAGGGAGGACTGGGAGAACCACAAACCCCAACCATAACCTTCTAATTGTGTCTAGTATACGGACGGATCCAAAAAGGGAACTGGTTCCAGAATTTTCGGAAAATCACCTTTTGCGAACTTTTTAGTCAGTCTTGGTGAATACTCGTCCTTATTCCAAGTCGAGGTCTCTGCCAACAATTAATGTTTGCGACTAAATCAGGCCTCTCACTTCTTGTAGAAAACCATATTTATCTTCTCAGACAGTCAAGCTGCCCTCAAAATGCCTGTCATCCAGTCCAAATTAGTCCTAGAAATCCACAATGTGATCTAGGATCTAGCTAGCAACAACATGGTCATCATTCACTCAATTCCTGCACGTAGTAGATTTTCGGGCAATAAAAGAGCCGATTCACTAGCAAAATATGGCGAGTCAAGAAAATTCATTGGACCCGAACCCTTCGGTGGGCTAAATCACTCTTCGCAAGGCATGAACACGGTCTTTGCATGTAAGTATCTAAGAAGCATGCATTAACACTCCAGAAAAAATAGGCTCAAAGCTTCTATTCCCGATACCGTCCCAAAGAAAATCCAATTTCATTGTAAATCCCGATAGGAACAACCTCAGAGGATTAGGATTATTGGATTAGGCAGGGGACACTGCCGCCTAAACAAACACCTTCATCAAATGAACCTTGCAACAGATTCAAGCTGTAGACTCTGTCTTGAAAGTGCAGAGACCTCTCTGTCCAGTCCTATTTCAACTCAAAAAGATAATTCTTGCAGACAAAGTTGTTCCAATGGAACAATGGAACTTCCTGAGATCTTCTGAAGTGAAAACATGAACACCACCCGAAAGAAATATAACAAATTATTACATCCTTTCAAAGCTTTTGTATGTCAAACTCTTAATTTTTTCAGGTATACTATCTCAAATGGCCAACATGCTCGAAACAGGTGTTACTGTACTGTCTCCCAAAAACATACAAATTAACACATCCATCGTCAATGCGTCCAAAGAAAGAAAAACTGAACAAAAGTTCTACAACAAACAACCACATTTGTGCGTGAATAAAGTCCTCCTCCACAAAATATGTGGTTTTTTCAGATTTTCAAAACTTTTTGTTCCCCCTACCTCCAAAGTAAATTTCTAGCTCATTTCAAATTTTAATTGGCCGGCCGCCCAGTGGGCAGATGAAAAAGGCAAATGTACCAAACCACAAACCGATTGAAAAAAAATAAAACTTTTGAAACTTTTTTTTTTTTCCTTTTTTTTTTTTTTGAGAGCCTTATACAGGCGAGCAAAAATGAAATTCCATTGTAAAGTAAATTTTCCGCATAATTTACTTTTCATTATAACTTTTCAATGATGGAATTCTATACAGAGATTTTCAAAGGAAACAAGGGTTTCCTCTGATTAGAGGGATTAAAAATAATTTATCACTGTTGGTGGGTTTCGTTTTGGTAAGTTTGCACAGTTTTATAGAAAAAAAAAACGGTTTTGTAAATTTTCAAATGGGAAATGTTTTCAGTGAAGCACTGACCTACCCTAACATTGACGGGATTATACCACTTTTAATACTTCGTAGTGTTGACAAGCTAGTTACCAAGAGTCCTTGTAGAAAATTAAGCAAATGATGGTTTGGTGACTTATTTAATAAACAGAGTATTCCATTAGGAGCACTTAATATTATGTTAAATGAGGGGATCCATTTATACACAAGGCTAATATCTTTCATTTGTAACTAGCTACAGTGGAATCCGTTTAATACGACTTCGCTTTTAACGACTAACCGCTTTTAGCGAAGTGACGCAACAATATGTAAGGTTTGCAGATAAAAGAAAAGTTAGGATTTTCAGTTCGTTTTGTACGTCGTCCGGTTAGAACGTCGTTCCCTTGACCGTCGCTATATCGGGATTCTACTGTTTAATTTTTTTTTCCAACCAAAAGGCTTTCCATCGTCGGTATGTGTGTCAATGACAAGCTTTGTTGGAACAATAACACATGTATGGTTATGATCTATTTAATTTTACTCTGCGACTGCGACCTATAAAATCTACTATGCCCGGAGCCTGTTAGATAAGGAGGCCCTCGATCTTTATCATAAAATTGAAGATGTCTCCAGTCGAGGCATTTCTAATGTCTTTAGGCTTCAAGGTTTTTTCGAGAAAAAAGCGCCTCTTGATGCACCAGAAAGCCACGAGCTCATGCACTACGTATTCCTCTGATTCGTCTTCCTCAAGATAAAGTCGTTCCTGAACAATATTGAGTTTATGTAAGTGAAAGCAGAGGTGGCAGTGTCCATAGAGAAAGCTGGCAAGTCATTTGATATCGTCGCTTTTGTGAATAAGGTCGTTCTTTGTGGTTTTGTTCAGTGTCCCTGAATGTTATTAAAGTTGGACAAGTAGTTCCGTTTTTTTCTGTCTGGACTGGTTCTAAATGCGGAATACGGGATGCCGCAAGAAGGTTCCTTTCTACGCTAGTTGGTCAACGATTTCATAACCTTCAATGTGTCTGTGTCATGGTACCCACCATAGTTCAACTTTGTTTCGCTTTCTTAGGTCTTGGAGAGCACCGAAACGACTTTTGAGTTGCAATCGTAAGAACTCAGTGCTTTAAGCACTTCTTGATTGTCCGTGTTGTTGGTTGGCTCTTTTATACATAAGTCAAGACTGATTTTCGCACAGGTATCAATAGCATGCTTCGTTCTGAAAGATACCCAGTGCCATTGAGACTTTGGGATTATGGCCACGAATACCGGCTCCAACACCGGAATCCATCTTTGCTTCATCCGTATACTGGACTAGTCCTTTAATATTCAGCATCGGATCGCAGCAGTTTCTCAGAAAGCACCATTCAGGATCTCGATCTCGAATTTTCAGCCAAAGTAGAGCGTTTCAAGTCGGACACCGTTCTGATCATCTCAAGTTCGGTAAAGTCAGAGAGAATAGCTACGTGGCCCATTGGTGTACCCGGCTGGATTCCTTTAGAGTTTTGGAGGTTAATGGTACTACGTATTGCTACCTTTCTTTTTGATAAAGATGGTCAATGGAGTAATTCCAAGCGGGGCAAGTTTGTATAGCTCTCTTAATTGCCTTTCCGCCTGTGTCCTAGGTTAAGGGCACAAAAAATCAAAACTTATCGTCTTCTACAAGAGGGCTTATAATTTGGTCTGAACTCTATCATCAATGTAAAAATGCCGCATTAACTTGATATACCTACTCCCAATAATGACTATAGTACATTTTTGTAAACAATAAAGCCTGCTCCATCGTGTACACGACTAATTTATATCCTTTCTATGGTTAAACAGTAATAAATGTGTGAATCCTTAGAAAATAACAACCACAAATGGCAAATAATCGTTTTATAGAACCAATGGAGGAGTTTACTGATGAAACAAGACAATTAGGTTCTATTTCATGTAATTACAACCCCTGATCGCACAAAGTCGACAAAAAAAAAAAAACATTAATTGTCCAAACACACATCATTGCCAGGGTGTTTTATTACCCGACAATAAATTTGCACTCACGAGCAATAGACTTGTATACGCAAAGCAATTATATGCTGCACGGACAACAAAACCTTGCAAGGTGAACAATAATTCACACAAAACGAACAATTTAAGCATTTCATAAAGGATTCCAACATTCAAGTGTATTAGTATGTGAATTTATTACACAATTACTATCAGCTAGGAATACAGATGTCATTGCCATATTCAGAAATTGGTTCGAATCCTTGAACACCATGCAACATTTCAATCAGTTACAGTATCCTTTTCATAAGTTCATTTATATTCGAGTATTGTTTTCCAAGTCAATTTCAAGTGCAAGCAGATATGAGCCATGAACTAATTTAACGATAACAATGCTACGTACTACAATGTTGTGTGGAGCGAATAAGATTTACATTGGAAATTAGATTAACTTCTACTGGTACTTGAATTCGAAGAGTGGAAATTGCCTGAATTTGAAAGGAGCAATCTTAGTAAAGGGTAAAGGAGCCTGAGGAACTATGTGCATGTATGGATATGGACTATAAATAGGCACAATTGATTTTAATCAGTGAAAATGATACAAACCAGGCTTAAGCTGGGTATGGAGGTAACAGAGTGAGTAGACTTAATAAGCCACAAATTTGCTTTTGGAACAACATCGAACGATTTCACACTCATCAACATCCTGGTCACGTGAGTTGTGGTATCAAAAAGGCGTATCAGCGATACTTGTTTCTGGCAGGACTTACCAGACAGAAACATCTACCTATCAACCTACTTGACTGTACCATGAGCACTCCAGTGAAGAAAGGCTAGCAACACGATTGCAATTTTTCGAGATGAATGATTGGATAAATAAGCAACTGGGTTAAGGAGCTGTCCTTACATGAGTGCTGGCTTCTGTGAGAGAGAAGGCGTCGTTGAAGAAGAAGCCTTTAACGATTCCTTAAGAATTATGTGTTTCCCTAAAAAATGATAATAATATCGATAGTCAATGCTCCATTGCAAGAGACGACAGAATGCAAAGGCATCTATAATGAAGGTCAGGAGGACTGTGGTAAGTCTACGATTGCATGGTTTAATTGATTGGAAGAAAATATTTGTTGATTCGGCTCATAAGGACAACATGAAAGGAGAAGCACTTAACTGCGCTAACTACAGACGCATTTACCTGTTATGCTCGATGATCATCTAAAATCGTTTGTCTATAACCTGAGTGGCCCCTTTCAGTATGGTTTACGGACCAGGAAAGTACAAAATCGATACAATTTTTGAACATCTTAGCGAAAATTTAAAAATTCCAAAGCAATACCCACCATCTCTTCATCGATTTGAAGGCTGCATTCGACAGTATTTATAGACACGAGCTATACACAAGCTTTATGCTTAATTTTTGTATAATAATGGAGAAAGCTCGCTACTCATGTTCGGTAACGGCCGAAGGATTCTGAAACAAAGTGACTAGCTACCACGTGACTTCTTTAATTGTGAAACTCACCAGAGGTAAAATCTTTTGAGGTTATTGGAAGAGCTCAGAGGTAGGAGCGATCAAAAACAAATATTTGCTGTCAAAAGAAAAGGATGTTGGGTACAACAGAATGTCATACAGCTGTCCACTGCTAAAACTTTTAGGTATTAAGGACTTCATCTTGGTTTTAAAAAAGACAACTAATCAGGATTCAAACGCTATTCATTTAGGAATACAAAGACAACTTCGTTGTAATGTCCTATTCCGAACAACTAAGGAAACTCTACATTAGACACTTTCATCCTATTTATCGAAAACAGATGAAAATATCCTTGAAGACATAAAGTTCGGTTTGCATTGACTGACTTTAAAGAAAGAGATTTGTATTCGAACTACGCAAGATGTAAAGCGACGTTGATGACTTAATCGAAAAACCACATTTTGGACTTCTGAGATGGCTTTTACATAAAGAGCAAGGTTCCGGTAGAGGCCCAGTCACTTCTTGACAAGACTAAAAGCGAGGGCATTATGACAGGAAAATGCGGCATACCCACACGGCATATGACAATTTTAACCTCGTAAGCAGAGTACTGAGTGAAATGTTGAAAAGTTCTTTAACGTATGCCATGTCGTCTAAAAGTATCCTTGACTTTTGTTATTTTTTATAAAAATTTGTCTGAAATTGAAGATTAGTTACAGCATATATCATAAACAGAAGCTATACCTACTTAAGTTATGGATATGAAAGAAATTACATAATTAGCTTTTGCGTTATGAAGTCACAAACATACAGACAAGCTTAACCAGCTGTGCTCACTCGACTCTCTAACTTAAAAATTGGTAACAAATTCACTGTTAAGTTCTACGAACTAAACTTTATTCTAGGAAGAAGGACCTAGGTCAAACATTTTTGTATCCCGTAGTCTCTGTGTACAAAAGCTTTCTTAATGCTGGAGAAATCAAAAGCTGTGGTCAGTTTTTAGTACCCACTACCCCTCAACTTTAGTACTAAATAGTGGTGAAACAAAAAATTTCCTTTTTAAAACAAAACAACATTGTCTAGACTCAAGAGAGTACCCATATCAGCTGTTTTAAGATTCCTGTCAGCAGGATAGCTTTTAGCTACTCAAACACCATGAAATACCGCATAATGCCTTCAAATTCATCGGTAGTTTATGTTCTCTGAAACTTTTTTTTTTTTAGGGAATCACGCTTTCAACAGTACAATTCGAGAAATAACGATTAGGTTATGTACCCACGCTCATCATTTACTACTCCACCACAAATTTAAAGTAATAAATTCAAATTAATACAGAAAAGTTATAAGGAAAGGAATATAAGAGCATTCATCATTATTATGCTTATGAAGGTTCTCGACAAATAAGACAAATTGAAAAGTTACAACAGCTTCTCTTTTTTTTTTTTAATGAAGGCTCTCTGTGTGGGCGGGACACGGTTTTTATTGAAATAAATTGGACCCTCTGCTGGTGACTGGGAAATTAATTGACACAATTTGCTGGTAATAAAACAATTGTAAGCATTTATCTCTTCAAGTTACTTTACAATGGTAATCGATGATGAATGAAAAATAAGAGTGGTTTATCGAAGAGGATAAGATTCGTATTGTTGTATGGAGATGTAGGTAGGTTTAGTGGTCCTAATTTTGTAAAATTCCTATTCTACTGGTGTGCTTGATTATTTCTTTGAAAACTTAGTTATATACAAGTTGGACAAGAGACAATGAAGCGATAGAAGAATTCATATTGTCTTTGCGAAGAAACCCTGAGCTTTTAAGTCACTAAAGATTGTATAATTTATAGAAGGTTCTGTTTAAGTTTAGCTCAAAAGAGTTGCTTTTGGGGTTAGAAAAAAGGGAAATGAATTGCATCTAAGCATCTGCCCTAGGCATCAACAATCAGAATTCCTTACTGTGGAAAATGGAGGATATATTGGTAAAGGACTGTAGCCACTTATGTACTTAGGAGGGGCTACATTGAACATGATCTACAACGAACAAACCTCTTCAACCCCGTTCTCAGTTACATGCCTCCAGTTAGAAACTTCAAGTTGGTTGAGTTCTCCATTGGCTTCTACACACCAACTAAGGTGAGCACTTTCTCTATGGCGTTTTTGCTTCTTTTTCTTTTTATAATTGGCACGCGCTTAAGGGTTTATGACTACCCTCTAACTAGAGCATGGGTATAAGCGATATCAAACTAGAGACGGAGGAGATACTGATGCACATAGGCATTCAAAGCCGCGTATAATGGGTGAAATTTTAAAGGGGCGGAATGCAACTAGCTATTTCGCTGGAGTACTGTTTGTAAAAGAGCCATCAGATTAGACTTGTACACTTTGCGGAGCGGAGCGTTGGTTTACATTCATCCCAATGTCCAATACTAAGTTGATGTCGTCGTATAACTCGTTGTTGTATTTCCTTCTTTAAAGACCGTCAACAGAAACAGGATCCAATATCTTACAAAAATATTTTTGCATGAAACGACTTCATCCCTCTTTGATAGAGTCTATGACTCGGTGCCAAGAGATAGGACTGCGCTGATAATAGTTCTATATAGAGTCTCCTTAATTCTTCGAGATAGAGCCTTATTACTCAGTTTCCTTCACCATAGCTTTAAAAAACAGCGATTGGCAAGAGTTATTTTTCATTTGATGTCAATGTCAGAAGTGATACCAGATCTTAAGCAGCAAAGTCCCTTTTAACCTCGAAGTAATAACTTACTGTTACGTTCAGATTGATTCCCCGGAAATAGTTGGTTTTGTCCTTTTTCACCACTTAAATCTTGAAATGAGTTCTGCTGTCAATATTGTAGGCGTAAAGATGTTGCCTCTGGTGTTGGCTTGTGAGCTTTACATGATCCGATCACGATTGATGTTAAACGAGTTTAAGAAGAACTGCTTTTTCTCAATCATTTTTTGACATCAACGGTCTCAGTGAGCTAGGCGGCCTTAAAATTTCTGAAGCGATGTTGGGTATCGGTTTTGATTTTTTAGATTTCCTTTAGGATCTGCTGAAGTGGGAAAATTTGGTCGATTGTGGACTTTAGTGTGCTTGTTTTCGTTAAACTCTAAACAAGGTAATGTAGTCGAATTTTAACAGATG
The DNA here is from genome assembly GCA_951813785.1 of Criorhina ranunculi. Classification (NCBI taxonomy): domain Eukaryota; kingdom Metazoa; phylum Arthropoda; class Insecta; order Diptera; family Syrphidae; genus Criorhina; species Criorhina ranunculi. The sequence continues at coordinate 45,607,689 of OX638383.1, forward strand.
GCTTCAATCAATCGGTGCCTGAGCTGGAGTCGTTGTATATGCATCTGCCTTCTTAGTGGAGATTTATGCTTAACCTATGTGAAGCTGCAAACTATATTGCAAACAACAGGCGGAGGAGGGCACTAAGTATCCACGTCTGTAGCGATGGCATAGGTTAGGTAAGATTGGGCGGCGGTCCCAAGTAAGCAGGGCCCCGCTTAGGCCAGAATGAAGGCCCATTGTGATACCGCGTGTAGAAACTGGAGACCAGCCTCAGTAACCTCACATGCGGGAATTCCCTATAGAATGAAGGGAGTAAAAGCTCTGGGCAACCGTATCGGTGTAAACCCTATGCTGTGCCGCACTAAGTGCAGAACCAAGTAGACCCACATACGAAACTCTTAATTCTAAAGATGTCGAGTCTGGCTTGTAACGATGGCTTGGTTGTGATTAAAGCTTTGCTCAATCCTTTTACTTGATCTAGAATGGTTTATAAATACAGGACTGGTTATGATGATTTGTGGGGCTGATGTGGTGTGTGGTTTAACCTAAATTCCTTATCACTGAAGCTCTTACTCGCCTTTCTCTATGTTTTTACATAATTTATTTCTTTTTATTAAAGTTCTTACATTCATGAACGGACTTTGTTTTCTCATTGAAGGGAATATAATTTTTTATTCATAACCTCCACATGGAACTCTATTTGAGAATCGATGTCCTTGTCACAAGTGATATTCTGATATTCAGTGCACATAATGTAAGTCAACTCAATTTCAATTGAATTTCCATTTAACGAGAAAATATTATCTAGATTTAATTTACACATTTCCACTTGACTACAGATGACCGCAAGCGGGTATTTCTATCCACATGCTGGGAAGAACAATTGTTTCATCTAAAATGGAACAAGGTTATTGAAACAAAAAATGCTTTGTTCACCCTTATGATACATTTTTGAAAGCGTGTGTGTGTTAAATTCAACAAACATATCATTTTTAAAATTTAATTCAAAAATGTATATGAGACGAGCTACAGAGCTGGCGAACTCGTACGTGTGTGGAGGATGACGATGCAGAAACTGAAACCTTCGGTCATGAACATCGTTCTTAATAATAATGATGCACAACTCAAACCCCAACACCAGAGGCACAGACTTTCAAAAGACCGTGTAATAAGAAGATGTCAGTAGCAAGTTTATGAGTATTGACTCGAAAGTGGTGAATATGGGTTTAACGATCAACTAGAGTAGAACAAAGTAGGTTTGGTTAGATTGAAGTGGTTGTACACTTAGACCAGTGGTAGGTCCATTGTGATATAACATGGATCTGGAGAGATTTCCTTAACTAATAATTGAATCAATCAGAGTTTCTAATGAAGCGAAGGAGTTGACATCTGTGTTTATCAGATCCCCCAGCTAAGAGCTGGGCAGTAAAAAAAAGTACTTGGTGTCAACAAAAAAGGACACTTTACACAAATATCTCGAACAGATCATCACACTAATTTTGAGGTAATTAGGGACTTTGTCTACCTAGGTCTGAGCTGAGATCAAATATGACGTTTCGACGTCCTGGTTTTCGAACATTTACTATGATGAAGACCATGTACCCTGTAGAATCTTCTGCTGCACTGAGACTAACATGTCAGTGATTGGAAGTATTCAAACGCCCGTCATGTAATTGAAGACTAGATAAGTGTGATTGTAAAAACGTAGGCAACGTGAGTGTAGAAGTTAGAAGTCGTCCTTTTAACATCGACTTAACTCAACTTAAAGAAGTATCTTCAACAACAAGCTAAGACAAGCTTAGACAAATATGTACTCATAAATCCCATGTGTGAATTACTATATCGTTCTATTAAAAGATATTTGCACAGCTTATAACAGAAATATCTGAAGAAGAATAAATTCCCACACATGCTCTGCCCAACCTTTAAAACTATTAAATCAGTCAAGGATCTTTGCAGAGTTCCTTTCATTGAATTCCCAGTCATTTAACTTGGTCAGCATAAGAATACCCGTAATCATGTTCATTTAAAGCAAAGAAAAAAGGAAAAAAGGATACAGCAAGAAAAAAATCATAAAAAAAAAATTCTATTTTTGGGATCCTGGACCTGGCAGAGATTAATGTGGATTCGCTCTGGGGAACATATTGAAGTGGCATTTAGCTGGGCATTAGTGAGGAAATCAATTTTAATGGAGATTTATTGGCATCCATGGGGCACTGTGATTCCTTTAACTGAAAATCAAAAAAAAAAAAGGAGCAAAAATAACTATATACCTAGCGCAGGACACCTTTTTACGCTTGAATTAAATTCCTCTGGATACATTCGATTTGCTCGTGTTTGTTTTTATTTGCTTTCATCTGTTCAGAGTCAAAGGAACAAAGGATGTTTTGTTCAGTTGAAAATTATGTGGTTTCAAGGACGAATTAGGTAAATCTAAAAATGAATTGGTTATGGTTGTGTACCTAATTAGAGTTAATGACACGAGCGAAACCGGTTTCTACTGAAAGGTTTCCTAAAAACAAAAAGCTAGAGATTTTTACATCTTTCTGAGAATCAGGATCTCCTCAATAGCGTCAAAGTAGAATCTTTCTGTTAGGCTCTGTCTCTACAGGGTCTTTGCAAAAGCCTTAGAATGCCCAGCCCGCTTCCATCTCAGAAAGCGAATTTTTGGGCATTCACTTATCAAAGGACAGCACAAAATAATTCTTGGAGAAACTGCAGTACCAGAGGTATGAAAAGCTCTTCCACATCCAATCCAATTTCTATTCCGTTTGTTGTCTGCAACGGGAAAATCTACACACATGTTTTGACCCTTGTGTAATAAGCATGGGATGAGAAATTGGGTTAATAGAAACCACTTCCTTCCAAAGACTAAGTATGTCCTCCCATTCACATGCAAAATACTAAGTTATGTAGCCCTACACAAGCTTATGTAACATTTTGCTGTCTGCTAAGCCTGGGCTGATGATGGCACCTATAAAACATTTAATAAGAAGAGCACCAGTTTAGATTAGCCTTCTGAATAAAGATTCCTTAATGGAAGCAAGGCAGGACTGTAACTGTCAAGATTTCAGCCTCAAGTATGCCTTGCCTTGGCATATAGTCGACTGAATCTGTTTTTGCTTTTTATTTTACCAGAGGAATTATTTATGCAAAGCTTTTGCCTGGCTGTGTCCTTGGGAATTGGAAGCACCCAAACGATTTGCTTTTGTTATGAATGGATGAATAGCTACCCAAAAAGGAATTCCTTAACTTATTTGCAGGCGGGTCTGTGAACTAATCGATATTCAATGGAAGGTGGTACAGATTTCTAAGGGCTTTAAGTGTCCCCGGGGATCATAAAAGCCTTTCAGTGTATACAGACTTATATCTCTCCCTAGATTTAACAAAGGGAGAGCTCTATGTTCTTTCAACAGGCTAGACAAGATCAAATGTTGACACTATGCCACTTCCTAAGATCCTAGGACCTAGGATAAACTTGTTTTACCTCTAATAGAACATATGTCTAGAATGGACATTAAATGCAGTCCCTTTAACAAATTTATCCAGATTTGTTTACCTTCGAAGTATTATAGTTAAGAACTTCGTCTAGCACTAGTGGCATCCTTTGGAAGAAGCTGTGATCGATGAATGAAAAAATTACTAGAATCCTTTAACAAAAGGTGTGGTCTCGAAAGCAGAAAGTCTTAAAGGTTTTGGTAGTTCATACAATAAGTAGTGGTCTTTCGCCTCATCAGACTTGAAAGGAAAACAGCTGAAATCTTGTGGATAAAAACAGCCAATTTCTGTCGAATCGGAGACAACGAAAATTCTAGTTTGGTGAATTCATAGATTGCAGTTCAGTCTCTGAGTCCTTTTTGACAGACCCTTTCTGAATCTCTACCCAGCGTAGTGTACTAAAGACTTTTTGTAATTTCATCCACTACTGTCAGCAATATACGTCAGTCGCGAAATCCTAACAAGCTTTGAGGACTGCTGGCAACCATACAACTTATGCGTGATGGCTGTTACCATTCTTAGGGTTACCAAAACTAGTCCTTTTTAATGAGAATACTTTGTCATATTACAAGTTTCCGTTAATAATTCATGTTGTTGAAAGTACATATGTTCATAGAAATCACTGCCCGTACTTACTCATTCTAAGCTTTCTCTGTGGAACAACCCTTTTATGTGAACTTGGTGACATTTGTAAAGCGACCATCTTTCTACACAGAGTTTGGTTAATCTAATTGGTCTTATGTCCTCTCTGCAGATTCATGGTCACGCTTGTAAGCTGGCAGCATAAATAACACTCATCCCGAAAAACTACTGAAATAATTACATTTGAAAAGTTAATTGGTCGTTATCCTGGCACGTGTATAAAGCATTCGAACATCGTTTGTGTGGAGTTCACCTCAATAGGAATTAAATTTATGACCTTTGCCACAGCCACCTACCACAGCAATTCCACAGGACGAAAGTGTGTAATCCATTTTCCAATTTTCCGTCGATTTTTAATCAAAACTCGTTCGTGGCTGAAAATAGATTTATGAGCCAAGAGTAGATTTAGGATTTGTGTTCAATTTTGTGTGAATGGGTTGATTTATGCATGTGTAACCTTTTCAAATCTTTAGATCGTGTCCTTTTGTGTGTAAACAAAAAGGAAGTTTTTTCTAAAAAGGTAATACAATTGTGTTTAAAGAAGACCAAAGCATGTGGTATAAGATAAGAACTTTTAGATTTCAAAAATTGTTCTCAAATTTCAATTCATACCTCAACTCAACTAGAATATTTTACTCCGGATTTGATTAAATAAGAGAAAAAGAGGAAATAAATTGGATTATCCCTAAAGCATGAATAAAAAAATTGAAAAATATATTTCATGATTATTTGTATGCAAATGCGAACATGAAATTTTCCCGGAAGTATTCTATATTTGAAATATCAAGTTAGGGATGCCTGTGACATTCTGTGTTATGCATACCAGGAAGTGAATACCAAACGTATTTCGTGGAATAAATTCGAAATTCAAAATGTTTCCGTTATTTAATGAAACAATAAAACCTTTGGACGATGTTGTTAATTGGATCTTCGAAAGGTCGGTTAATAAATTGAAAAAAAAGTTCCATGTCGAGTAAAACATATTTATGGATTATTTGCAAAGTAATTACCTTTCAAATTCAACGAGTCTTTTTAACAATTAAAGATCAAGGCGACTTGTATCAACTCTCCACATTTCAACGTAAACAGTGATTAATTGTCCTTACTTACTTAACAGGCTTTCAATACGTGGAGAGTCTTTATCTGAGACTCCTTCCATCATCTTCGATTGCAGGCACACTATTTTCACAGCATTTGGTCTTTAAAGCCGAGGTTTGGTTTTCCTTAACTTGGGCTGTGATTCGAAAATCCACTTGACTGGAGCATAATTGTCCATTTGCTCGATGTGGCTTAGCCAGTGTAGTCGACATGTTTTGGCTTTTCGGACTACATTCACATCTTGACACAGCTTACAGAGTAAGCTTCTTTATCTTCTCGTATTAATGTATCCAATCGTCAATGGAAGTCCTAACAGAGAACGCTGAAAAACCTTCCGTGAGTTCAAGTCTTAAAAAATTCTCTGCTGAGCTTTGTCTAACAGACTAATTAGAGATTTATTTTCTCGTTATCCTGCTGTATCCACTGACTCAAACAAGATTCAATGAGATCAGTTTCAGACAGAGTTGACGAAGGTTTTGCGTTTGTGAACCATTTTTTGAATCATTAAAGGATAGAGGAAGCCCTTAAAAGCAGTCTGACTATCGCTATAAACACAGATACTTCATTTTTTCAACATGTCTTTAAAGGTAGAGTCCGCAGCTTGAACGACATACATATGCTTGCCGAAAAGGTAGTGAAGCTTGAAATTGTCGCTTTTCACGAAATGGCAATGCCAGACTTCTGTCCAGTTTTGCAAGTGTTCCCTAAAATGCACGTCAGCCAAGACAGACAATTTATTGGAGCTCAACAAAAGCAGAAGTAACTTCTCGCGTATAATAAGAAAGTTCTACATAGTCATTGCCGTGTAAATACAGAGAGGTTTTTTTTTTTGCGACAAGCCCCACGTTATTCAAAAAACACCTCTGTATTGCCAAAAGACTTGCAGTGCTCTGCAGGAGTACCTAGGATTACTTCTAAATATTAAGCTTGCTTTTAACGGTGGATAGCAATACCTTTAAGCACTGGCTCAGCCTGATCGTTGTACAAAAAAAATAAAGAATACGAAAGCCCATTCCTGAAAGACAATTTGTCCATTGCGTCAAAGGCCGGCTAAGAGAACACAGTCGCTGGGTACGATCCTGCATTCTGAAAAGCAATATAATCCACATATACCAGAGCTCAGACATACGAACTATTGAGAGTATTGAACTGAGAGTCGAGTAAGCACTGAAGCAGCAGAGGACATAACAAACCGACCATAATGTAAATCTACAACCGGCGATCAGTCAATGATCTCTAGCTGGACCGCGTATGCTGCCAGAAGTCGCACTGTCGAAGAAACTCTTAATGTCGATGACAATACCTATCGCATACTGTTTCCTGTCTGTTTTGGAAACTTATAATCCGAAGCTTGAAATGATTCTGCAAGTAAGTCGAGGAAGCGCTTTGACCAGTCAAAGTGTTGTAGATGACATGATTGCAGCCACTCTTAATGTTTATTTTGATGTTCGCCCAACCGTCTTCAGCAGAGGATCTCCTATGCCATGTAAAGCAACTATCTTCGAATTAAAGTGTCTTTAAGAAGTTCTGAAGAAAAAAAAATTTCATTTTCAGCGATGATAAGTAACTTTTGCTGCTCCACTAATTAAAGCAAAGGACGCTCACAATATACTGCCCTCAGTTACGATTCGGGCCATAAAAGCCGTCTTTACATGTTTCAATAACAGTCACCATTTACTATGAGACAATTTGCTTCGAAAATTCACCATTAGGTGCTTTTTGCTGCAGCATCCAATCGGCAAATATACGGCGTTTCAAATGGACTTCTGAGTCCAGTTCCTGTGTTGAACTGTGAAAAATTAAACCGACTTTAAGTTAAACCGTCTTTAAGTGGCTTTCCCCATTGGTCTAGAAAATGTCCATCGATTAAGTCAACTCCGAGCTATCGTATAACATCAGCACAAGTCAACCATAAAAGAATGCTCCATCCTAGACAACATTAATTCAACTTTTTCAACCTTTGGCTCCGTTAACGCTTAAAACTTCTCATTGCCATTACCATAAGATTTTAAAGGTCTCTCCATAGAATCTAATAGCCAATTCCAATATCAATCATGTCAATCACATTTATTCCTTATCCTAAAAGTATTAAAGCCCATGGTGCTTCTCCAAATGGTGAATGCTAGCAGACAACCTCGAAATCCACTGTGTAAAATTAAATTAAAGGGGAATGTCCTGTAATCCCTACTTATTCTCATTTATTCTACTCTAAATGAAATTAATTTATTTTATGACCACTTCTCGTGAGAGACTCCGAAAACGAGAGTACAATGTCCTTTTGGCGCAGTTTGTCCTCATCGTTTGCCAAATTCACAGACTCCTTTGAACAAAAAATTTTTTTTTCTCCTATTACTTTCTATAAATACAACTTGATTCCGGGAGGGCCGCATTCGACACTCCAAAGAATATCCAATATTAGTTAATGCTACACTAAAGCTTAAGATGATATCTTCAGCTCTGGCTTTAGGTTTAAACTACGCAATAAGAATGCGAAGAGTTTGGCATGATTGTTCGAGTTCTCGACAAATGGAATCGAGAGAAGATGCAAATTGGCATAATCCATAGGATTATCATTGTTTTGAGGGTGTAATTTCTACTTTTGTGACCACAGACAATGTCCTTTGGGAGGTAAGCTTCTATTATTTTAAACGGGGCATGAATTTTCATTGCGTTTTCTAATTTAATTTAATTTGAATAATTTTTTTTTTGCACTTAATAGGGATGGGGTTTTAAAATTGTCAAGTGACACAGTGAAAGGTAGAGACCGTCAATAATGGTATTAGTTGACGCAATTTTTAAAGTGAATCATTAACATAACCATTGGGAGGTTAGGTTCGGCCTTGGAACTGTAAGACTATTGACACTGTAAGTACTAGGATTAAGAAACCCCTGAACTGTTAAAATCGGGTGTGGTAACAACGCGTCATCCACAACAAAGCCGAGTCTATCATGTTTTTTGCAAGAACTATTTTACGAATTGTCGTAATTGCCGTGACTTAGTGGTTAGTGCTTTGGAGTGCTGAGCGAGACGACACAGGTTCGAGCCTCAAAACTAGGCATGACAAACCTGCAAGAGTATAATCTGTCATTAAAAAGCCCCTTAATCCGCCGTACAAAAGCAAAAATAGGCAAAGCCATGTACAATAAGTAGGAACATGCATCAGTCCATAGCATAGGACTGAACGGCAATGTTGAAACAATTTGGTTTAACACTCCTAGTTCGAATGACAAAATTGATGCTTGACAGAATACTATCATATCGCGCAGTAGGCCATAAGCAAGAACACGGAACAGAGTCTGGTATTCTCACACAGCGAATGGAGAAAAAGATTTAATTGTGAGCTCTATGAGCTGTTTCAAGATGTGGATGTAGTGCAAACAGCCAAGATACCTCGATTACACTGACTCGGCCACTTCGAACGAATGGACAAACATGTTTCAGCCACGAGGATCTTTGAATCGCACCCTTTATATTTGAAACAGCCTCCGTTATAAAGACCAAGCAATTGTAGATGCCGTAAAGATTGGTCGGGAGAATCGATGGTTTACGGTTTGAAAACCCAAGTATGCAGAAAGGAAAGCAGCGTGGCCGGAAGAAGATAGTAGGTTATAAACCTAACACTGACCAAGTTGCCCTTAAAGACACAACAACTGACTTCTCGGGCACAAGCTTCTGGATGTTGGGCAACAAGGAAGAATTTAAGGGACGTTCAGCACGAAGCTCTCTACAAGCGCACTGATGACACTTTCCACGCTATTCGAGAACAAACACATGTCTGCGGACACCTATACCTGAGCCTGTCTTGTCGAAAGGCTCTCACCATTTAGACGCAGTTAGGGAGATCAAAATCAACACCAGACAGACACCCCATATTTATCAATTTACATGTATCCAAGGTCAACTACTGGATCAATAAGCCTGTCTTCTTATCTTTACTCTCACAACCATTCACTTCTTGTATCAATCTTGAAAAACCCTCGAAAGCTCGATGTCTGAAAAAGTTCGCAACAATTTGACTGTTACAAATGTCAAAGTATATATTGGCACTTGCACTGTGCTGTTGAGTTATCAACGCTCTTCCATCGTCGCAAAAGCACTAAATCTTTAAAGTTCACTAATTGCACGAGGAAGGTATATCTAGAATGTAAGTTAAAGTATCCACGATCAAGATAATCAAGGACCAGACATTTGACAATGTCATAAAGTTTGATCTAGCGAATCATCATTTTCCAATTTATCTTTCTCCAAGATACAGATAACATGTGCGCTTCTTTTATATTGTAATGGTTGTATCAAGGACTTTCATATTCTTCCTGTCACAAGAAAAAAAATATATATATCATCAATGATTTTTCCTTATCGTCATAAAAAAAGAGAAAGAAAAAAAGACTTATCTTCGTTGTAAAACGTTTTAATCACACTCCAATTTTATTTGTGTTGTAAAATTTTCTGTGAAAAATAAGCCGTCATTTTGGTCTATAAACATTTTTTTCTTTGAAAATTTACATTTTAAATGAGTGACAAGAGACGTGACTTAATCTGGTAAAGTTAGTTAAGACCCTTAAGATTTAAATCATTTAATCATCTTTAAGATGCAAAAAGGTACTAACACAATAGAGAAGATGATATGAAACACACTCGTAAAGATGTCAAACATTGTTTTTGGTTTCAATGGTGACATTGAATATTTTTAAGTTTACAGCCATTCAGAGGCTCACAAGGAAGTGATATCCTGCAGGCATTTTTCGAATGATTTGTGATTAAACTTGGTCAGAAAATTGTGGTGATTTCAAATGAAGCTTTGACAAGCTTTAGGGGCTCATATCCAGCAGGGGCTACAACCAGCTAAGGATCGACATAGCGTCCGCCCTAATAAAACAAAAACACGGTGGATATAAGGGCTAACTTTGGAACTGATGAGAAATAGAACCGATGCTGTTGGAACCAGAGAATTTAATTGGAAAGTACACCTGGATTCCTGGATTGACTGAAATGGTTTGAATGTTAGCAGTAACCTTTTGTGAAAAGCACTTAGGACGAAGTAGGTACATATTTTGCTGTTCACACCGTGAACCTTTCATGATCAGGTGACTTCTTGAAGAAGTTATCATCAAGAATGGCTTTCCACATATAAGTGTGTGTGTGTAAAAAAGGATTAAGGCAAGGTGACGCATTGACATGCAACTCCTTCAACATCATTCTTGAACGAATTGTGCGAAACGCTCAAGCCAACAACAGCGGCACAATCTTTCAGAAGTCCGTGCAACTACTCGCGTACGCTGACGATAGTGATATAATCGGCAGAAATCAGCGAGTTGTCACCGGTGCATTCGTCAGTATTGGGACAGAAGCGGCCAAAATAGGACTAGCGATCAACGAGGGCAAAACTAAGTATTTTCTGTCGACAAGACTGATTGACCGTGAATGATTGTGATATCCTCGTGTAAGTTTGCCAATGTTTCTCCTCAGAATGGTTTATGAGCAAAATTCTCACTTAGAACACACTATTGTGGTTTCCAAGTTCAATTGACCTGGCAATAGCGAGATAGTCTAATAAATTCTGGAGCCTACACAATCATGCATTTTGAAATACCCTTACGGAGCTCGTTAAATTATATAATTAGCTCATAAGATCGTCGGAACAAAACTATCTTCTTTTTTTTCATCTCATATTCTTCACCCATTCCTACCCTACCTACTTTACATTACCGAGCTCTGTGGGGTCTTTTACCTATCTTGACGGTGACCAGAAAAGCTATGTCATCCGAAAGATGTTTCGTGCCAAGAGTTGTCTTACAACTCGAGAATACACATAGATCGAGGTCATGAAGGAACCTTAAGATAAGGCCGAATCCCAAAATTCGGCGTTATTTTGCTTTCATAATGAGAAATAAAGCCATATTTTGAAATTTGGCCTTATTTCGCTTGGCGTTATTTCACGGCACCTAAACTTAGCTATGTTTGTTTGCCTTTAGAAATAATAAGCTGTAAAATGGAAATGAGCCCTTCACTGGACTTCAATCTCAATGTGTCGCGGAACGGAATAGATAGTTATTTTAACGTGAGGAGCTAACTGCTTGCGAGTGATGAGGTAGCTTTAGATAAGCGATATGGACTCAGGAAATTTATTGCTGCCTGGCTGTCAGCGAAGATAACAATCTGTTTCTTACTGAGATATCGTCTAATGCACTCTCTGTTACCTAGCTCTGCCTGCAAAACAGATGTAGATTTGTGCTCTTTCGAGATCGATTTACCTTCTTGTAAAGTAGTAGACGATAAGAATATTTAAAGTACAGCTATCATTGGATAGGTATTCATAATCTCCAAGCAAAATGCCCCTGTTTGTAGATGCTACGGAAGAGATATTCGAGTCTTTAAGCATGATTTTGTCAATGTTAAGTCATCATTTTTGGATTTGAAGATACGTGCATTCAAGAGGACATTAGTGTCCACAAACTAACCACTCCTCAACTGGAGATTGAGTTTTAATCCCAACAGAAAGTAGCATACACTTTTCCTTGGACCCAACTGGCAGCTTAAGAACTATTCATATGGAATTAATGGTGTGCTCGAGGCTCAGGGCTATAATGATCGGTTAGTCCTAGCGCTTAACCAATTATTTGGTTCTTCAGGTTGAGTACTGTGCCGTTGAGGTAAGGGCCCAACCAAGTCAAAAAAAATTCATGTCACGAAGCAGTTTCTGCATCCTGCAGATAGGCGCATTAAATCTTCACTTACTTGTGGACCCTACCCCAGTTCCACATATTTTTGTAATAAGGTCCTTAATGACCTACCATAGGAACAAAAATCATCAATCAAATAAGCAATTTGAAGGACAATATTTCGATAGAGATTTTTTTTTTTTTTTTAGAAGTTCAAACTAAACTCCATCTTTCGAAGGACAACCCCAACAACGTACCTCATTCATTAACTTTTCATGCGAATCGATCAATATGAACTTTACAATTTGTCAGTTATACCAGAGGGATACCGCATACAATAGACCACAATAGATCTCAATAATTCAATAAATAAACCATGGACAAAGGAAAATTACAGTGATGAAGGACACAAAGCAAAATTTACTTTTTCTAAGAAAAGAATGATGGTCGAACTTTTTGTGAGAATTCTACAAAAGAAATAAAAGTTCTAAGTACAAAAGAGGAATAACTTGAATTGGAAATATTGATGAATTAAATGGAAATTACTTTATTTTTAAGGACATGTATATTATTTTCCTTTTTTACGAGTCACATCAATGTGTCTTATAACAAACAAACAACTTTTGGTTAAAAAAAAGAATCTGTTTCCTTTAAGGCATGGAGATTGTTGATAAGCCGCTTTTATGGGCAAAGAAAGTTGACTATTATACAAAATATCCCTGTTTCCACACAATGCGTAGGAGGCCTGAAGCGACGGACATCGGTCTAGTGGCAAAAGTATATATTCTATTCCTTCTATGGACCATTTTGAGATTGTTAAACCGATTGGAATGAAAAAAATCTTTCAAAAGGGTTGACAAACTCCAAACCTCAACCACATACAAGCTCCATAACACCACTTCAAAATTGACACTTCACTACAAACACAATTTGCGGTTTAACAGGATCCAACCATATTAAGTCCTGCTCCGAATGCAATCTCACGTAAGTTTGTGGTCGTGAATTTATTTATTTCCATCCATGTGGATTCTTTTTTTTCAGAATCCTTGCAAATCAGATTTAATTTTCGAAAATTCATTTCGAAATGTTGCCACCGAAATTTTATAGAAACTTTGTTGATGCAAGTGGTGTGTATGAAGGTGCTTCATGCAATACTGATGGTGACTAGCATTCTAGAAAATCGAAAGTACATGTATATGCTTCAATAGATTTACATTTAATGCATTATGTACATTGTGTGTCCTTCGAACCACTTCTACAGCAGCGCTCATACCCCTCGACATTTACACAAAAGAAATAGCAGCAAAGACCACTTTCATGCATGCAACTTCTGGAATATGGGCCAAATGGGTCACACTAGTTTCGCTAGATAAGTGGAAATGGAATCAAAAAATAATCACTTAACGCCAAAGTCTGCCTTCGACTTAACATTTAAAACACTCTTTCTAGAGAAAGCTGTAGCACAGAGAATACATCCGACAATTAATTTTCATAAACAGTTCAAGAACAAATAAAACTGAATCGAGTCAGAAGAACCTTCTATTTATCTGCCTATAGCCAGGACACCAAGAGAACTACCCACTTTGACAACTTCGCTGAGAAATATTGACGTATATCAATAGGCAAACCGAATTCAAAACTGTCTCATCAACAGAAATAAAATTAAAACTAGTTGGGTGTATCGCAATGTGCCCAATAATCTAACCTAAATTTGACTCTGGTCCCTGGATACAAAGGCATCGATGGCGATAAAAAGACGGACGCACCGAAAACAACTGGTTTAAGGCTGAACTAAACAATGGTCGATCACATAGTTCTGACTTTCAGGATGTGAGATGAAGCGCACTCTCACAAAACAACTGAAATAATGCAAAATAAATATATGCTTAATTTTAAGAGATCATACTTAGAGCTAGTGATCAGCATCCTTATATGCCGCAACCTATTGGAGGTCCATGAAAAAAGAATGTACTAAGTTTAACCATCCTCTGGTGTTCCACCAACTTGGACAAAGTCATCAGGAAATGTAACAAAATTGTAATTTTTTATTCAATCATATCGAACATCCTTCTTTAAGATGTAAATCACAAAAGGAAGATTTCCGAGAATTTACATACTCTCTCTGTCCAATTAAATGGGTTACTCTATCTTAATGTCAACCTAGAAGGCTATACCAATTCATTATCTCGCCTCAGCTTTAAAATTAGCATTGATTATCTTTCCCTTTTCTAGTTTCTCGCACGAGTTGTGATGCGTAACCATGTAAACCCACCATTTATATGCCCCTACCAACGTTCTTATTCAATACCTTCAAGAAGAAAACCAAGGACACAAAAACTACCATCAAAGCAAAACCAACCATTTTAACCTCTCGTTATCTAAGGGAAAATAGAAAAAAAATGCTTAAGTTTGTGGTAAGTCGGGAGGTTCCTTTTAATTGTATTTTCTGATTCTCCTTGCAGAGGTCCTTGCGTATCATCAGACAAAAGCACAAATCATGGTGTCATACACAACACAATTGTCTTAGTAGTAGTTTGCTCTTCCAACAATGAAACTCTTTTATTGCATGTAAAGGAGTGATTTTTCCTGTGTACTCTCAAGGACTTAAAAACAAAAGACATACATTTATTTCATGCAAATTTAATATCATTGCAATATTTCGTTGGAAACAAAACGAGCAAATAAGCGAAGATGTAAGCCAATTAAGGTGTCGTTTTGCAAACAAATCATTTTGAAAACATCAACAAACACGTGACGAAATTTACAAACAAATAAATGTATACAAATGAAAAGGAAAATAAACAAAAGGAAGGAAGTGTACAGAAGTAATAGGATTTTTGTAAATAAAGTAAGGGAATCCATTCACATACATATGTATGCTAAGAAGTTATTCTTATACGACAAACACCTGCCAAAGTATTTTGAAAAAAAATTTACAGATGGAGCTGGCGTAAATGTATTCCTTCAACCTACCATAAACCTTTATAAAAAAAAAATTGCCATCTTTTCCGACAGTCATGCAGCGATTAAAGCCTTAGCTCGATTCAAAGCTTGACAAGAGCTGCATAAACTATCTCAAGCAGCTGGCTGTGCACAATAAGATTTCCATCTCTAGCCGATGAGCTCTTTCCACAGGAAACTCAATCAACATAGGTCCACTCCCCGCCTGTCGATTATTCCCCAGTCACACAAAGTTAGAGCTGAGCTCATGAGAACAGCAAGAGAAGTTCTGTCCATCTACTCTACATAACCTAACCACCTCAGTCGTTGGACCTTCACTCTTCTGGCTAAGTCGATGTCGCTGTACAGCTCGTACAGTTCGTCGTTGTATCTCCTCCTCCACTCACCGTTTATGCAGACGAGACCGAAAATCATCCGAAGAATTTTCCTCTCGAAGCAGCCAAGCCATGCCTCTGCCCCGTAGAGCAGGACTAGGATTATTAAGGTCTTATATAGGATCACTTTTGTTGTTCGAGAGAGGGCTTTGCTAGTCAATTGCCTTCTTAGCCCAAAGAAGCAGCGATTGGCAAGGGTTATTCTTCATATGATCTCAGCGCTAGTGTCGTTGTCTGAATTGATCGCGGAGCCTAGGTAAACAAAGTCTTTAACTACCTCAAAGTTATATCTGTCGAGGGAGATTTTCTATCCGAGACGTCGGTGTTGGGGACAACCTGCCAACATTTTATTTGCGGCTTGCTATTGCATCGAATATGTTTCGCAGTCTCTTATTTCTAAATGAAATCAGCACATGTGCGAAGGACTTATGTCTACCTCGCTTGGCATTCTTAGCATTTTTCTTTTTGTTTGATGGGTATTATCATGCTTTAAATCTTCAACTGGTGGACAAGTCACAGAAGGGATATTTGTGACTTATCGGTAATTTTGTTGTCCTCAATAACCTTGTGTCCGGGAATCCAAGATTTGCACTTAGTTCTTTAGATTGACACCAACCTCATACCTTTACTTAGCCAGAGTTGATTTCTTCTTATTATCCGACAAGTCTGAACCTTAAACAATCTTATCGCATTGAAATTTTACTCTTTAAGACCTTAGAAGCCCATTAAATCTTTGAATGAACCTTGAAATAATGCTAACGATAGCAAGGTCGCTCTCGTTTTCTATTTCCACGTATCAGCTAAAGGTATATAACTCACAAACACAACAAAAGAACATTACATAACTCCCCACCTTCTAAATACCAGAACATTTCAATGAAGCACGTGCCATAAAAGAAAAGGCAAATGTATCCTGTTTTTCAAATTTCACGACGTTAAAAGGTAATTTTATGAGATTCCTTAAATCCCAGAAAATCCCTTTAATAGAACAGCAATAAAAATTCCTTTAGCCTGCCTTACATAATCCCCTAGAGCTCCATTAGATCTTATACCCAAACAAGTGTGTGCAAGGATGTCATACGCAGGCCAGTTATATGTATCAACGTGTTAGAAATTTAATGATCCAGTCGACTAATTATGGCTGAGTAATGAAAGATGTATTAAGGGTTGTTTTGGTTGTTAAGGGATAAATCTTCACAGGAAACCATTTTCCTTCATTAATTAGGCTTACGACTGAAAGTTATTGAAATTCTTAAAGTAATGTTGGATAGAATGCTTTGTGATGACAAAAAATGGCTTCAAAGTGGAGCTCAATCAATCCGCACCTTGCTTGCAATCTCTCCATGCAAACCCAACAACATATACTCTGCCTGAACTGTTCGCGTAATACATTCGATTAACTTTCGTTACACAGCACTGACTGTTGAAATCAATAACGATTAACTCAGGACAATGGATGAATAATAGCCAGGAAATATGAAAACAATCGGCCTCTTGGGAACCATTGTTGATTGAAAGTGTACTCGCAACCGAATGGCAGGATATCCAAGTTTCTCCCTTCGTGATAGTTTCGTGTTCTGGTCGAATCGATATAGTTATACTCTAGTAGGTCCAATTTTGGATGAATGCTGTACTGTTCATTTTGATTGGTTGGTAAATATCCTTCGTGTGCTACTACCAAGAGCATTCAAGCGGATGTGTATAGGAACATAGCTGATGAAAGCATTTTCTGATGAAAGTCGTCGCAAATATTATTTTCCTTTGTGTCGATGATAAGTTAACGCATACAATGAACGAAATAACTGATGATTTCCTTCGAATTGACTGAAAGCAACTGAAATACTCTCAAAATTACTAAGCTTATGCCTAGACAGTAATAAGTTTTCGAATTGATATTCAATGAAAGCTGTTTTTCCTTGTAAAAAACACCAAGAACGTTAACCCGCTAGTAGTCTACCATCAAGAGTTCTCATGCTTGCACAGCCTGTAATTGAGTGCTAGACATCTAGAAAATAGTCCTGATACAATGGTAAACGGGTGTAGAAGCAGATTCTGATTGATGTGTCCTGGAAAAGTGTTCATCAGAAGATGACTTTGAGTTCGTATGTAAAATTCTGCATGTCACCGATGTCTATATATATATATGTGACCACAAGGAAAAACAGCATAAGTCACACAACACAATACGACTTATGTGGTTTTTCCTTGTGACCCGACCTTTGAAAATCCAAATGTTTGTGAAACATTTTTTTCCTCTGCGACTGAGATGAATCACTTTGTAGAATACTCGTCATAGAAAAGTTAAACTTTTGGGGCTTGGATTCAATTTGATCATCTCTCTAGCGATGAAGGTAGGTATACTTTTAATTTGTTTGATTTTACCTTACCCACATGCATTTTCAATTTCTTTAAATTTTTCATATTAATACACTTGAGGCAAAAAGGTGTGGAACATAATCTTGGGTAGTCCTTCGAGAGAAACAAACGTTTTTTTTCCAAAATAAATAAAATCCCAGCTTTAATTTAATGTATGTATGTCCTGAGGGTAAAACACATTTTTTGATACTTTCCTTATTTCTTTGCAGCGACTTTTGTACTCATATGTGTGTATGTGTGAAAAGTTGCAGTTAAAAAGTTACAAAAATGTCTGTCAGAGACATTCAACTTAACAAACGGACACCCTGTTGAATTCATAACTGCGTTGCTTTCTCATTTCACCACGAAAAAAAAAGAAAACACAATCCAACTTTATCCTTACCATGATACACAGTGTTCTATGAGGTATACGATATATTTGCAGGCACACATACCTACCTGTCAAAAGTATTCTTGTTTTTTCCTTTTGCCATTTAAGATGTTGAAATATATTTCAACTTGCCCCTCCTTATGATAAAAGTTTCAGCCAAATTCCGCCGGGTATTTCAACGAAAATTCAGGTTAAGTACATTTACTCTGTGGCTCTGTGAGCAAATGTCCTTTTTTAGTATCCGAAAGAAGTGTAATTTCAGTATTATTAAAGCATACGACCTAAATTGTGGTTGAACCTAATCGAATTTATTTCTCTGTGCTCCTTCTCCTCAAGGAACTTTCCGCTAACAGAGTAATAAAAACGAATTCTACCTTGTAACTTCAATTGGTCTTTGTATTTACTTTTATCTTCCAAATGTCCCTGGTGGATATTCTAAGAAAACAAAACTAGGATGAAGGAGAAATAACATCAGTATGAGTATTTATGTTGTATCTAATTTTTGGTAGCCAACAGGAAAAAAAAAACTGAAATGAAAGAAGAAATTGTTGTCCTTGAAGATGAACCACATTTATACGAATGGGAGATACAAGGAATGAACCTTGAAGTAGGGTGTAGTTTGTCCTTGGAACTAAGGTCTGGTGAACAAGTACAAAACAAAGATTATGAATTTCTTCGAGATGAAGAGTGCAATATATATTTGACAGACAATTCGTCTTAAGTTAGACTTCGGCTTAGGACCTGACAAAGAGTTCTGTGTTTGGTGAGAGAACTTGACGTTACCTTCATGTGGTAAATGTTTGGAAATGGTTTTAGGATCATACTTAGAGACTGCTTTGGGGAGTTAATATGCTACGGGGTTTAATCCACATTAACCGACGTCATAGAGCAAGTTTAGTCGACTTTCATTTTGATGAATATTTCCACGGTCACGTCACATAAGAGACAAATAAGCTGGTAGTACAAAACTTACTGCTGATCCTGATGCATGTTTAAACCAGACGAGAGAAAGGAAGTCATTCATCGAGAATGATCCTGGAAGAGCATTTTGGGGTCAACGTTCACTCCTGTTTGTTAGGAGGACAAACTCTACGAGCTGTATAAAGATGCGGATGTAGTCGGGAAAGCAAAATTCCGTCAACCGGTTCGCGAAGAAAAGAAACCGAACCTTTGGTTTGCAAATACCAGAAACTTTGGTCGAGTAAACTGGAAGCGCAGTGCCTGCAACCGTGAAGCATGGAAAGCGGCATTAGTTTAGGCTCAGACCCTCCAAAGGTCGCTGGCCGCATAATAAGTAAGTAAGTAAACGTTCAGAGTGGTCAGTATCAATACGGACAGTTTCCTGCTAGCAACTCTTTTCAGAGCCCGACTGTCCAACGGAAAGAGCCTCTATTCTAATTGAAAAAAAGATAGAAATGGATTGGCTTAGAACTTATGGAGTGGCCAGACATGCATTGCAACATTAAACAAGACAAGGATATGAACTAGTAACCCCTAGAGACATTTGACAAATTCTAGTCTGGAATTTGGCCCCTGATGCTGCAACTTCGAATAAGTCCACATGAAGACGAATGATATTCGAGAATGGAAAGGGACTCTGATTTCGTTTTTTTTGTTGATCATAGGTTATGTTATGGTGGCTGTCTACACTAGAGTACAGACACACTTCGACCAAAGAAGGTCCATTGTAATACGACTGGATCTATTGCTATTCTATCTACGGTCTTATTGAACCAGCCGGAGACTTTTATAAAGCGGAGGATGCATTGACGTCAATATCCGCCGGATCACTGAGATCGTCGAAGGAAGGAACTGCCAGGTTAAACAATCTTCTTTTAGAAAGGCTGGACTGGTAGAAAATGAAGAATTGATTCTTTCTCGTCCCTGCACCTGAACTCATAGGACAGTATTTTGTGAAGACGTCGATGACAGAGCTGATTTGCGATCATTTAAGCATTGCTAGCCCATTGGAGCATTTTTGATCTATCTAAGGCCCGATTTGTCTCTGTATTTGATATATCTGTGGTTGGCTTTACTGACGGCATCCAGCTTGAAGAAATTTTTACATGTTGCGATAGACAAACCTAAGAGTTGATTTCCTGACCAATTCTGAGGATAGTGCCTTTTCTGGCGAGCTCGTCAGCCTTGCAGTTTCCTGGAATGTCTCTATGGTTAGCCACAAAATGTAGGCGAATGTTGAATGAGAGACGAGCAGCAACCTGACGTGGCCAAAGAAATAAGTGAGCACGATTCCAGAGACTTTATTGCCGCAAATATTGTTGATATTCTTGAACATTCCCACATGAAAATTCGGCGACCATGAGCTAGTCAGTAGAGTATTCAAGAGACAGAATCCGGCGTAGTAACAAAAAGGCACACCTAGTGCTACTTGGGTTCATGTTGAACCGCCACCTCTACCTACCCCGAAACCGATAGGCTACGACTTCCGCTTTGAATGTATTAATCTAACAGTGAAATTTATTGTCTTAAGTTAATTTGAGTACGTGGCATTGAAAGCGTTATAGGACGCAATTAAATCACAAGATAGTTGCATTGATAGGTACCACGACATTAATGTTTAGCTATACAGTTAACTGATGCAATCAAAACTAGTGAAATGCAATAGAATCATGTTCAATGATGCAGTCGAACTAATAAGTAGAGGACGATGGATTTATGGTTGAGTTTGTGGTTTATTTCTATAGAACCACAAATCAAGGGTGTGGCAAAGTGTTCATTTCGAAGTGCAAATGTATGTGGTTAACTTATGCATGTCCATGTCATTTAAGGGACTTTAAATCAAATCGAAATCATTTGAAGTAGCTGTCAATTGTATTAAGAGAATACTATGCTTCTTATAACTTTTCGTAAATTTTTTGACTTGATTTGACGACTAGAGTATTAGACCTTAACTCAGTTAACATAGGTTATTATTTGTGTGCAAAACTGAAAGTTGAATGAAGTTAAATGAAAGTTGAGATCAAGACTATAGATCTTACTTACTTACTTATCAGGCCAGCCACCCTTGGAGGGTCTGAGCCGGAACTAATGCCGCTTTTCATCCTATACGGTCCCGGGCACGCTGCTTCCAGTTTACTAGACCAAGGTTTCTGGCGTCCGCGATTGCCTGATCTTTTAACCGGAGGTCCGGTCTTCCTCTTCTTCGTGAACCATGTGGCTGGGATTCGAAGATCCTCTTAGCTGGAGCATTCTCGTCCATTCGCTCGATGTGGCCGAGCCGTTGCAGTCGACAGATTTTTGTCTTTCGGACTAAATCCACATCTTTGTACAGCTCGTATAATTCGCGGTTATATCTTCTCCTCCATTCGCCCTCCTCGCAGATAGGACCAAAACTCGGTGGATTCAACTCCTCCAATGGCATGGAAATGCACATACAGGGTAAAGTTTCTGAACGCACTCAACTAGACTAAAGATCTTGATAAAGTTAAAAAGAGAATCCTTTGTATAAGTTATATATCTGACAGTTTGCAGTTTTCCAGACCAATCGCCCTGGCATCCATGGAAGTTTGGACCTTAAAACTGAGGCTCTGTGTCTCTCGCCATCCCAAATGTGGGGGATATGTTTTAAAGACGATGCGGCTTTGAAGTCGTCGAAGAGATAATGAGTCTCGACTTGAAATTCGTTGATTTTTTCCAGGATTTACCTTAGTGCGAAAATGTACTCTTTCGTTGATATTTCGGGAAGGATGCCACATACGTATGCATATGCATACGGAGAGTATATTATATGCGACATTTAGCCTCAATAGTTGTTGAAATTCGTAGGACCACTCTTCTTGTAAATGGGGCATATGGAGCGGATATTCCAGCTATCAAGCATCTTTTCGCCCCCCATACTTGCTTGATGATTCGCCGGTTGATTGGATACCAATCTATGTTTTAGCAAGACAATTTGTGAAGGATTGGGGTTAACCTAAAATTCAAATTCTATCAATTTCATAAATGCCAATAATTCAAATGTCAAAAAAATTCCTCATTGCCAAGGTCGACACATTTTGTTAAGTTCAATCAAGTGTATAAATCTAGAGAAGACATTTCAAAGCAGCATTTTACTTATCATACCATTTTCGATTGAACAAATAAGGACACAAGGAATAGCAATGACTGTATTTGCTCCTCTTATTCATTCATGCATTGTTGAACGCATCTTTCTTTGAAATATCTTATTGAAAGCCATCAACAGACATCAACAATTTGTTCTTCAAATTTCCGCACGATTTCTTCGCCAGAAAGCATAACGAAAAGATAGATACTTACACAAGTTTTTCTTCTTTCTTCAATGTAAGATCTGTGGTACTGTTAAGAGTTACTACGACTGTTATTGTATGGGAAATCAGGATGGGAACAAATCCGGACCGAAGGAATGGTTACTTCAGAACGTGTCCAACATACCCTCTTAGATCAACGCACTACTTGAGTACATTGTTTAAGAGGAAATTTGTTGGCCTAGCACATGAAAAGGTCAGGAATCTTGTCTCCTGCATGTGGCACTAAATAACTTCGAAGGTGCTGTGGTGTCAGTTGGGTGAAATATGGAAACTTCATCAGGAGTAGCAGGGGTAAAGCGAGAAATTTGGTGGAACTTACGGATATACAGAGGGTGGTCGATGAAGAAGGCGATGGAAACTTGGAGGACAGTGTTATAAACTACTCCTGCTACAGTTGAAGATTGAAGTAATTCTTGAAATACGTACATAGTCCGAGATGATGCCCAAGTCCAACCTTAATACGATAGATGAGGATTTAGTTAGAAGTGACGATATAACTGATTGGTGCTGCCAAATTTTGGAGCTACAATGTGACATTCGATTCGCTCCATCAGTGCCCAACGCTGATGATAACGCTGTAGAGGGTCAGATTTAACATCGTCATGAACTACAAGACTTGGGCCCGAATCGATGGAGTTGTCCATTACAGCATAACCAAGCTGTGGAGGGTGGATGAATTGCTGATCTTGCAAATGGACCAAAAACAACGATGTATTTGCAAAAGAAAACAGAAAGGAGAACACAAAAGTAGCGACAGTTCAACGATCTGTATTGTGACTGCTCAGGGCTGTTAGCCTATCTTGACTCATGTAAGACTAGACTTAATAAGTGTGGTGAAAGAAATCACGGTGAAGTCTTAGTGATTCCAGGCACAAGCGAATCGTATGGTGAAAATACTAGGGTAAATCTCCCTAACCAGTTGTCAGCGAAAGTGAAGAAATCCTTGCATCTATCATCATAGGATGTAAAACATGATTTCAGTGAAAAAAATTGGCTTATAGTACCGAAGAAGGAAGGGAGAGGACCCCACTCTTCTTCTTCTTCAATGATGAACTGGTTAGGTTGTTAGTACTCATAACATCAGAATCAACGATCCTTCATCTGATCCAAACAAAAGGTAGAACATTCACATTGGAAGTGCTAAGCAGTTTCGTTTCCGTTTAATAAGGAGCTCAATCAGCCCATTAAAGCTTTTATTTAAGCAATAGCAACATAAAAAAAAGGAAAATAAAGGATATAGGTCGAAGTTTATGGCAAAGCAATAAATTTATCCCTAAAGGTTAGCAGATGAGTCTATCACAAATGGTAAAAAAAAATCGATTTAGATGTAGACGAGTTAAAAAAGGATGAAATGGACAGTATAAAAGGATTTTTTTTCTTTTTTTCTTTCAAATAGGTTCACGTATCAAAATTGATTGAACTTGGACATGTCACATGCTATAGCGTTAAATATAAAACAAATTTTGAATTCCAATTCATATTCATTGGTAATATTGTTGCTGTTTTTTTTTACGCAGTTATAATAAATCTAAATAGTAGTTGAAGATGATAGGTAGACATTTTGAACACGAATTGTCCGAAAGGACCAAGGTCAAAGTTAAACTCTCTTTATACAACTTTAAGAAAGAATTAAACTTTATTTCATTTTGTTAATGGTGAAGTAAATAAACATCATAGTCTGCATTATATACAGCACTGGACAATCTTCTGTCACGATATTTGTACACACATTTGCAATGCTCTCTTGTTTTGTATGCAAACAACGTTAAGGTACCTACTTTTAGTATCTAGAATTTGAAATTATTTCCCATAAATTAGATTGCCATGACACATGTAAAGTGAAATGTAGAAGACATAAAGGAATTTCTCATTCGTATCGTAGACAAGACTCTCTTTATTGTCGACAATCATCATCTATTTGTCTTCAAGTTGTCAACTCCTGTTGGAGTTAATGTAAGCAATTGGGTTGTAATACTTCTTAGGAAAAGGATATTTCATGAAAAGTTTCACAATTTTTAGAAATATCAATTCTTTGCGTTGAAAAAAAGGACTACATCAATTATATCCAAGTTGGGCAGAGTAAAATACTTACAGGGAAAACAATTGCAGGACTTTCACGCCTTCTGCAAGAGAATACTTTGAGAAATGAACCCAAAATTGGAGATGCAGATGAAATGGTGGTCGGTAAATAAGTAAGTCTGCCCACTTTTCATCAATATAAATATTGATAGAAAACTACTCGAAGAACTTTCGTCTCGAAAAACCCAGGCATTTTTTTCTCAACTTTTGTTACACGATTCTGTGTCACACAATGGGACTGGGATGATGTGGAACTTCTAGTACCATAAGGTTAGGCGCATTAAGAACCCGAGATATAAGGGCATCCATGGGAATGAGAAGGCGGATTAGCTCGCCAGAATAGGTTTTGCAAATGATCTGATAATGACCTATGACTCAATCCTACCACCACTAGAAGTTCAAAAGTCCAGCATCATCATGAAATTCCAAAAACTCGCGAACGAGAGATGGAGTGCACTCACAAAATGTTGCACTTCAAGGACACTATTGACAGAACTAAATAAAAGGAAAGCAAAAGAAATCATAGAACTTAACAGAAGTCACCTATCACTTTTTATAGGCTTTTTAGGTCACAACTTATTGGGGAACCAGCTTTAGAGAATGAATTTAAGTACAACGGACTTATGAAGAGGACACATTTCACCTCATATGTGAATGCACAAGCCTTAAAAGAAATAGAAAGACCACCCTCGTAGAATGCTTCTTCAACGATTTGGACGAATTGTCAATCAAGCCGCTGACAGTCGTCCTAAAATTCCTTCGAAACTTGGGTTGGTTCACGGAGGCTAATCAATAATTATAATCCTCGTTCCATTGTTTCAGATATCCCGCTCCGGGGAATACAATGGATCCTTTGAGATCCGAGTGATGCTGAACATAACGTGCAGCCATCCCTACAGCCTAACCTTACCTAATGTCTATAAAATTACGATTTTTTATTTTTTTATTCTAAAAAATCTTGTTTTGAAGAGACTTCCATAAAAGAGAGTGAATTACCCAATCTCTTATTGCACGCAAAGAGAAATGTGAAAGTCTATTAAAGGACACTACACAGTGGGAGTACTAAATAAGGGGTTATGAATCAAGCAACATATTGCTGCAGTCCAATGAAAAGCTCTGCTCCTGCCAACATGTGTCATTAAACAGCGAGCAACATTCGTCCAATTGCCTGTTAAATTACATAAATATGTTGCAATTTCATCGTCATAAGGAATCAATTTCTTGTATGATTTTGTACATAAAGTAACCAACCATTCTTCAACGACCTTAACGACATCTGGAGTAAAGGGATACTAGATCTTATCCGCTTTTTAAACTCCACAGGCTGGATCTAGGCACCGATTGTCTCCTATTTTCAACAACAAACAGCATCAACTATGTAACACGAGTCGAGGCAATAGAAAGGCACATCCTAGTGCTATTTGGATTCTGTTAAACCGCCACCTCTACCTACTTACCGATTAAGAAGAATCTATTCAACAAAAAGTCATGTTCAAAGTGAAGCCCTTTTATCTAAGTACTGTGGACTCTCAATCGACATCTGAGACAAGCTGGAGTGAAACTAGAAATACCTTCTAAGGATTACCTTTTCTACTTTGAATTTGTCTTAACGTTTTTTGGAGTCAGAAATGCTTCAACTTTCATTTCCTATTCCATGGTTTTAAATAGAAAAACTTATTCAAATATATGTTCGTATGTAGCAAAATAATATAGATAATGTAAGTCGACTTAAAAGTTTATTAATGGCTACTAATGTCAGTGTGTAACTATTTCTTTAAAGAAATATTTTTAACAAGAGTCCTTAGTCTCTAACGCAACGAAATCAACGAAGAACGACTGTCCTGAGTGTCTGTTCGTATGTCAACTTTAATTTCATAAGGACACTCAACTGATATGTAATAAAATATGTCTTATATCCATAAACTACATCCTTGGTTTAAAATTTCAATATTTCTTTTTCCTTAAGGACAAATTCAAGTCCACTGGTGGTATGTATTTTATTACTGACAGATTCCAGATTTTTCTTTATTTTACTTGTTCAGATATAACAGCAGCGGAAATATGATGCCATTAAATAATTTCTTCAAAATTCCATTTTCGAGGTTAATTGAGCAAAAAAATATGTGTATGGTATGGTATTTGATTTGTTGTTGGTATGTCCTTGAAATTTTTTTGGATAATGGCATTTTTAAATTGAATTTTCAAAATTTTATAGTCAATTTCAAGAGCTTAAATCCTCAGTCCAGCGGAAACAGTTTTTATTAGTTGATTCCTTAAAGATTTCTATTAACGATAAACTTTCAGACTTGTTATGGAGTCGACATAAAACAGTTTAACGCTTGATGGAGTATAAAACAAGACGGTAGCTCTGGTGAAATTCAATTATCATTAAAGAAAATTAATCGAAAATTAGGACTGACTGAAATTTTATTACTGTCTATAGTATCGTAACAACAAGGACAAATAGAAAGTTTTCGTTTTTAAGACATCAATCAAGTTGAGGAATAAATGAACACAATGCTTTTATGATAGGAAATCAATAAAATGTATTAGAACACGGATATGGCACGTCTTTTATTGTATGAATCTGTCCACAGAAAATGTATTGTTATTCTGGATAGTTGTATGATTACTTCAGGACAATGGATGTGAACAAATAGAATTAAATTGAATTGTATTAGTAATCCAAAGGAGTTGAAATCTTAATCTTTGTTCACTTATTTCTGTGATTAAAAGTGAAGCCTTTGTAATATTTTAGAACGATAGTTACTATTATATGAGACTGAATGAAGTATTAGAAATAAATACGACAGGGAATTGAGTTCAGAAGTTAAGCTTGCAACCTTAATAAAGGGTGAACTCTGTTTATTAAAATGACCCACCCTTTATCACAAATCTAATCAAAAATCTCCGTTTGCTTACATTTATGTTTAAAACTTCATCATGGAAAAACCACGCAATCGGCGTTACTAAATTGATTTGTGGGGCTAGATGATATCCTTGGATATTTTTTCTAGAATCTCACACGGATTTTCAAAAAACATAAGTATTAGATGCCAAGGTGGCTATCAAAATAGACCATATTTTCCTGGTTAAGTCTTGAAACGGACTCAAAACCGATAATTTTTTATCGACTTTAAAGCTGTAGATGCTATCATTTCGAGCCCTACAAAGTGGTGGTAGATATCCTACCGAGTACTGTGGAAAGCTTAAATCACCTCAGTAGACATATTCCAAACATGCAGCGGATTTCGGTAAGTCGATGCACCTACTATCTTGCAAATTCTTCAAATAGCTTGTGCCTTGGGCTGGTATAAGTACCGAACGAGCACACCCTACTCAGACTTCAAGATTGATTTTTCAGGTAGAGAACTCTATTCTAACGTCTTCTGATCGAACTCAGGTTCGTTCGTGATAAAAGGATTGTGCAAAGACTTAATCGCAGTCTGACTGTTGCTTTGAATGTAGGAACTTGGACATTGACTCAACATACACTTTAAAGTTAAAGAGTTTACCCACGTCGAAGTAAGCATCGATTTTAAGCGTTGATCCGATGAAGTTTGACACAAAGAATCCATGCAAAACTTCCCCCTCGGTTTGACGAAAATCCAAATCCAAAAATCCTATCTTGCTGGGCCATAAGTGCCTTCAAGCGAAAAATACTTCCTCGGATAATTGTTTTTTTTTTTTTTTTTTTTTGTGACAAGACGGTAAAGCGAAACTCTATCGATCATAGTGTGGATGTAGCTAGAAAAACCTAATTATATTGACGCACCAGAGCTTGAGCTAGGAGAGTTTTCGAATCCCAGTCTATTGTTCGAGTATGGCTGCTCTGGCAAACTGATTGTCATTGTATACTGTCAATGCTCGCAATTGGAATGAATGTAGAGCTATGGTCCATTAAGTGGGGATCGATCATGGATCGAGGATTCATTAAATTTAAGAAGTAACGAAATAGAGAATGCATTCTGATTATCCTCTTGTGTTTCAATCAGCTCATGAGGAAGTCGGTTAAAGTCACGATGTTTTGAATGGCAAATTCCTTAAACAAAACTGTGTTTAGAGAGTCATCCACCTTCGGATGGTAACCAAAGGTATTCAGGTATTATGATTCCCCATAATAAATTCGGTATTTTTTAAACAACGTATCTACCGTGGAAATGGCGATTTATTTTTTAACCAAAACAGATTCGGTTAAAGGAATATCGATGGCCATAAACAAACGAAAGGTAGATGGTTTACGCAAAATGTTAGAGTTTTATTCCACTCAAAAGCAAGGACATCAGATCTGTAATATTAACGTGCTGAGTTGAAAATCGAGGAATTTTAGGGGAATTCTTGGGTTAACGACTTCATTTGTGTGTCCGAGTGTAATCGCAAAAATCATGTCGGCGCTAGTGTTCCGATGCATGTAAGGAAAGAAGTAAAATGTTGTCCTAAATATTCGTCTAATCCTGACAGTGAATTGGAATACTTATTCTTTGAGCTGACAGTCAATTGTGGGAGGTATGATCTACAGACCAATCAGTTTTATTAATGTAACCCTTTTAATGGCATTTCTTGAGATCAAAACTTGTTTATTATAAGGACATCTTCATTGTTTTTCCAGAAACAAAATGTATGTTCAAGTTATTGTAACCAAAAAACGTGACTCTTTTATATTTAATGATTTGAATATGAATGACTTCAATGTTCAAAGCTTAACCGGAACTAAACAGAGTTACAGAGTTCTACAAAAATTGCAACAATTTAGAATATTTGAAATTCCCAAATTAAAGTAATAGAACGCTCTATCGTTTCCTGTAATCCCTACCAATTCCATTAAGTGACGGTAAAAACATATTTCCGTTCCATGAAATGCAAAATTGGAAAAAAAAATAGCTTATTTAAATATTCCTCGCACCATCAATCAACGTAATTTCCGACACCTTCAACGGCACGTCAGCCACAATGTTTCAGTTTTTTTTTTGTTTCCCCCCTCTAACAAGTCAATAACGTAAATAATTAATTTTAATACTTCACCCTCTGCTCTGTATAGCCACTAGCTTGACAGAGAACGTAAATAGAAGTCTCAACGATAAAATCACAAGGAGTAATTTATTTTTCACAGTCACTTTGTATTTGTAATTTAGTAAAAGTGATTGAGTTGTAGATACATATATATATCTCAAGGATATACTTACTTCATTTAATCATTATTGGCAGGTAATCCCTTAGGAAATGAGAACATCTGAAATGTATTTATTCATTATTAATCAAAGCTGTTCATTTTTTTTTTGCCAATTGAGTGCTTGTTGCTGGAAATGTCGCGTCGTCTAGGTAGAGGTTTGTTCGTCTACAGCTTTTAAAACCATGGCCGATACCCAAATGATCAACGTCGAACGTTTTTTTTTTTTTTTTGTGTGCTTTTTAACACTCAATTGACTTTGAAGGGGGTCTTATGTAACCTGTCATTCTTTGACGAATGATGGTATAAAAATCTACATTGTTTCAAACGTCATCAAACTGAAGATTATTTTTTTTCGACGTTGATTTGAGTTCGTCTAGATTTATGGTGTTTTAGGGATTGTGGAAACTTGTGAGGTATACTCCATCCAATTGGTGGTATTGTCATGGAAGGTTGCTTCTGCAGTATTTATCGATCGAAAGATCAAAGATTTTGTTTTTTTGCGGACGTCAGCACACAATCTATACTTCCTTGAAATCACTTTCTTACTTAATAAACAGGGCTCCCGACTTGTGCAGGAGTTTCTGCCTGCAGCACTGAAGACTTTCATTCTCTTTGATCTCCGGCACGCTGCTACCAGTTCTCTAAACGAAGCCCTCTGGCATAGTCTTTTATACGGGCATTCGTTCCTCCTTGTCCGAAGATCCTCTTGCCTGGAGCATTATTATACTTTTGGTCGATTTGGCCAAGCCTCTATATTCTACGCTCGTTTTGTCTGTTCTTTCATTGTCATAAAGGCCTTTATGAGGCACACTGGGAGCGTTCGATGATGTCAATGTCCTCGGCGTATCCTAGAAGTTGGACAGATCTTATCTATGATGTTCCAATCATCTGACATACTTTCACCCGACTATAATTGGTTGATGATTTGGTACATGCACCCTTCCGAGACCTCAGCGTTTTGATAGCGGCATCAACCTTTTTTTATTCTTTGAGAGGACTACTCCTTCATCGACTTCAGGTTAAGCGTTGTTTGTGCCTATTCAATATCTTCTGGAAGTGTTACTTAAACAAATTCCTGTGCATCAGTAACTGGGTTCGCTTCACTGTTCCGAAGAGGTTGCGCTTTGGCCTTGAAGTATACTGCCAGCTGCTTTATCTTCCTATTGAACTGTCAAATGTTGTTCCTAACGTGCTCCACATCGAATTCCTTGAGCCGGGAGACTTCATATGCCCTCTTCTTCCTATGTATGTTTTTCTTTTCCTCTCTTTTTCTGGCTTGATACTCTTCCCCCTTCTGCCACCTCTTTCCGGTATTTACAAATGTCATCATATCATGAGAAGCTTTTTGAAAATGGACGGTATGGTAGATTCGGTTATCTCTTTGTTGATGTTGCGTCACTGTGTATTGACGCCAGTGGAAGACGAATGCACTCCAGACAGTCTCTCACTCAGTTGCTTTCTGTGGTCTACGGCTACCCTAGGTGTCTTAACGTATCGAGTACGATTTAAACATCATACTCTGGACAGGCTCTATCCAGAAGTTCATTGAATTTCTTCTTCACAAAGTCTTCAGCCTCATTTGTAGTGGCGTGTACACATATTAGACTGATGTTGTGAAAAGTGCCTCTGATGCAACGATCATTCATCGAGTGATCGATCATTTTAAAAGTTTTAACGCCACCGCTGCTTCCATCTGGGGAATTTGTCTCTTGGTTAATCCTCGCTCTCTTATAAGTTTAGCAAGTTCAGTTCGCATGACCCGCAAACAATAACCAATGGCTACGACTTGTAAATAAAATCAGCGCAATTGATGTAAAGTCATCATTTCAGATTGACGTCAGTCAGAAGCTTCTGTATTTCTATAGCACGCAATCATAAACCCAACCATGTTTACTACTCGAACCACTTAAAATGTTTACCAAAGATCACGATATATACAAGTTCAATAATAATACATCGAAATCCTTACAGTCGTTACCAAGATTGGAGAGATTAAACAGACATTATCTTTTATCGCATCAGAAACATCCTTCCCCCACCCCACAAGTATGCACCAAATTAATCTAAATTCCATGTGAAAGCCATTTTGCTTCCTTAAGCACTTTGCATTGAGAATTCATTTTGAAAATTCCTGAATTCCTTTTTTTTTACTTCGCTAATCCAAGAAAATTGTGTTCCTGATACAAGACGCAAAAAAAAAAGTTTGAATGACAGTTTCAATCCTTAAAATCCCTTAAAAAAAACTTTTTTAATTGAAGGAAAAAAGTTTAAAGTTCAGGGGTGTGAAAGTTACTTTCAAGAAAGCACATATGAGAGAAAGTCATAATTGGTTTACTGTTGTAGTTAATTCTAAGAACAGGTAGGTACTTCAAAAACAAAAGTCATTACAAAAGTGTTCACACTGTACTTTGGGTCCTTTATACCCGTACAATGTGTTCAAGTTAACAAGTTCAAGTGAAGGGACAAGTATTCAAAATGCTTAAACCTTAGAACTGAGTGATAAAAATCTTTCTCCAGGAAAAAGTTTCATTCTAAAGAAAACAGTATGGAAGGTCAACAACAGAGATTAAGGACATGAAAACTAATCTTTTGTTGCTTGACTTTTGTGTACACCTCGGAATTTAAATATTATCTCTTATAAAGGTGTGGCTTTTCAATTCCAGAGAACTAGAGATTACTTTAAGTAAACTTTAATGAAATGCTATTGAACTTGACCTTTTGCATTTCACTAATTCTGTTCGTATGTCCTTCCTTGCTCTTCGTGTTCAAGTGCAATATTTTCCGAAAAACAACATTCAAGTCGGAACACACAACTCTTGATGTAATATACGCTGCTGGCCTTTTTATCATGAGTAAGTGGAGGAATTATTTACTGATCCGGATGAAAGCATTTAAGCATTGAGGTTTTTTTACGCCAGCTTCCTTCGAAAGCAGAATTAATTAGAAAATATTTTTCATTTGTAAGAACACTGTCCATTTTTCTGCTTTCGTTTTTTGCTTGCTTTGGCGGTGCTTTTATTTGCGGGCAGGCAATCCACAAAGAATGCTTGTGGCTTAAGGGTTTTTTTTTATTGAATATTCAATTGAAGGCAAAGATTTAAAAAGCAATTTTAATAGTATTTCAACGGACTTCTGTATAAAAAGTGTTGTAGAGGACGAGGAAGAAGGTAGACTAGAGGAAATTGTTAAATTTTCAATATTATTTTTTTTGTTATTTAGTGGTATGAGCTGCCATAAAGGACCATTTTGGAAAGACTTTTCCTTAACAATTTTGGGAGTTGCAATTATTCATTGTATGTAATAAGGGCAGGTTGTCATAGCCGCATGGTTCACAAACAAGATTTAAGTAAAAGCAATTGCAGTGTATTTTTTTTCAGCCGCATTAGGAGTAACTGCTTATGCACACACAGTAGCACACAAATTACTTCTCTGTCAAGAAAACTATCCTTATACCAACGAATTAAAGAGGGCAAACAGCTTCGAACTTGAATCGATACTATAAAAGTACCGCCTTCACTGGGTCTTGTAGAATAGATGGACACTAATGCTTCTGCCCAGAAAATCTCCAAATCCACCTCCGAGGAATGGCGCAGCAGGGGAAGAGCACGACTCAGGTGACGCACGCAAATGGAAGGGGACCTCAACTAACTTGGCGTGCGAAACTGGAGTCCGATTGCTAATGATCGAGCTGGCTGGAGACGGTTGTTTCTTGAGGTCCAGGTCCAACCCTGACTGTGGCGTCACTTTACGTAATTAATTATAAGAGTCCTCATTCACCAACAGTAGGTGTAGCTTTAGAAGGACTCCCCTCCACCGCTTACTTTTCAAACATTGCCATACAACTCTTTTGCCATGCGATCTCTCTTTTTCCAAACCAACACATTGATAAATTTAAACTACAAATATTGTTTCATTTAGCTACAACAACAAATTGCCTCCATAAATACTCCGTCGAAATATTTTACCCTTAAATTCAATATATTCCCCATTCTACTCATGATTTCATAACAATTACCATTTTCAATAATGGCTTCCGTCTACAAAATGTTCCCGTTCCCCAGCCGTTGCCAACTTTTCAATTACGCTAATTATTGGGTTCCTTTTTCACAGTTATAATGATGATGAATGCCATAATTACACTAACAACTGTTTCAAATTAATTTGAATTTATTGCATAAATTTGCTTCCGGTTTCAGTTATTGGCGGACGGAAACCATTTTTAAACATGATCTTAATAAGTATACTTTTGTAAAAACGTATTTTCAAGTATCTTAAAGGAAAAAAAGGAAAAATTGAAATACCCTGTCCTTATTGCCTCTTGGATGTGGTTCGGGTAGTGTTGTTTATGCGTATAATGATTGTTTAAAAAGGATGCATTAAAAATTCAGAAGCAAACTCTTAATCTTAAGTCTGGAGGAAGTGAAGTAAGGAGAAATGTTCAAAAGGGAACGAGTTCAAACTCTTCAATGAAACAACTTAAAAAACGAACTTTTTTGGTGGTGCAAAGAGATTTTTCTGATTTTTAGACATTGCATAATGGATGCATTGCTTGTCTTGTGCTTTGACCCTAAAACTTGACTGCATTTTTCAGGTTTTCCTTTTCCTTTCAAGAGTTGAGTTGAGTTGAGTTGAGTTGAGATTACTGGATTTCTGCTTATTTAAAGCTACCTATAGTGCTCTGGGTTTTGCACATGCATCTAGCTTAAAAATCGCTGCACTTATTTCCAATTCTAAAGTTTCCCTTTACACCTCACAATTCATAGAAGATGCCAGAGTCCAGTTTGGATCCTTCTACAGTAGAACTTTAACTATTCTTCAAAGCAAAGCCGGCTCTTACCCAGTCCTCTTTTCCTGATACTCGTAGTCAAATACTTAGTCTGCTGTCCAAGTCTGATGCATTCGGAAGTTGAACGTTCCTCTATTGTCGTTCGTCAGATCAGAATGAAGGCTTTTCTGAAGGTATTGCTTATTGGTAAACGTACCTCCATTAGTCTGACTCTTATCCAGTCCCTTTTGCTTGATACTCTTTCTTGAATGCTTACTTAGCTGACAAAGTCTGATGTATTCGGTAGTTGAACGGTCATCTGTTGTAGTCCGTCGGGTCAGAATGAAGTAGTAGCTGAAGGTATTGCTTAGTCTGATGACATTTTTGTCGTCTTGTTACAGTGGATATATTTGTGAATTAAAATAAGAATTGTTTCCAGTGCCACTATAGACATTGACGATATCTTTACTCCTAAGCGGCCGACTCTATATACAAGCAAACAATTTATTATTGATTGGCATATTCATTCTTACGTGTATCTTTCTATGGAACACTCTGATTTTGTCATTGATTTGTCGCACCTTAATTTTCAATTCAATTCTTCCTTCCAATCCTGAACCCTTCGGCTCTGTATAATTTATTTTGATGTGGTATTCCTATCTATCTTACTTTGCTTACTATCTTTCGGTTTCCAAAAACGAAAGGATGAGATATTAAAGAAGAAAAATTAACTCACAACTTAAGAACAGAGTTAGGAGAAATCACAAATGAAAAAAGCACTTAAGGGCGCACACCATGTGCACATGACACAATACGAAAGTTTTCCCACCAAATTATAGTCTAGTTTGGCATAAAATTTCCAAAAGTGAAAGAAAATTGGAGAAATATATGCCACCACCTTTTTTTTTCTGCTCTCTTGAGATGGAAGATGGAGGTAAACTTCATACAATGCGACACGTGTAGGCAAGGCACATATGTTCAAAACCATAACCTATATATCCAGCCTGTCAAAAACTGAAGGGAGAAGTTGTGTTAAGATACCTTAACCAATTTCTGTTTTTGATTGTGTTATTATAAACACAAGAAATATTAATTTTTGCTCATCTAAGATTAATGTGCACTCGGTCGTATACGTAACATTTTGATTATTATTTTTTGTTTGACTGTTGGTTGGCTTTTTTGGGTGTTTTGATACTTACTTGGGGTCTGGCAAGAGCCTATACATAGGCAGTTGATTTGGGATCAAATTGGAAAGGAATATGGATCTCAGAAGTTTCCCGACCTACGGTATTTGAAGGTCCTCCAGCCTATTTAAGAAGCTACTACCAAGAGTTCTCTTAATCTTCTGGTGGGTACTGTAGGACAGCAAGTTTCGTGGGAATTCTATTTTTCCTTCGTCCCTTCAGCTCTGGTTGTAGTCATTGCGATTAAACGTGAATTCCTGTGGAGACCGCTGAAAAGATTAATATTTGTTTCCGACTAAGTTAAGTGAGATTATAAAAATTCTTCGTAGTAAAGTCCGTCCATATTGATCTAGCTATTGTACATTTGTCCAGATGACATCATGGCATATTAGCCCTCATTATGGTCTCCGTATCTTTTTCTCTGCTTAAAGTGCTAATCGATAGCCTAGCACAGTCTCGGCTAGAGAGGGGTTGGTTCTGAGACCTCGTTTTTGGGGCAACCACTCAGAAGCGATAGTGCATGGCTGAGATTTTCATTAAGTGTTGGATGGGACAAACCTGGTGTTAGGAAAGTGATATCGTCATCGATTGCCATCATGCTTAAGCCGTTAGATTCACTGGTTTTAACTACGAGGAGCCGAATCAGTGGGGAAAAAAACTTCATCTTGGAGAGTTCTTCGCCCGATGATTTTCTTATTGTTTGCACTTACGGGAGTCATAGTTTTAAGCCCTTTACAGGCTCTTTTGGATTACTTCAATGCTCAAGTAGTCGAAACCTTCTTCAAATCAACATGAATTCAAGTAGTTTTTCGATTGGTGATGTAGAACACCATGTGCAGGACCGCGTCTACCGATATACTTTTCACGTATTCACCGTCATCTCTCATGTGCTCTTCGGGTAGGGCTTAGAATATACCCGAGGTAGGCATGCCTGTCGTAAGAGGCGACTAAAATCCAATCTCCGTATACCGAGTATATAGTGTATACAAAAAATGCAATGAACAAAACGAAAAGATATAATACCCCAGGTGGCAGTCCAGCTTTACTGGAAAATCCACCCTCTTCGGAGGTCGGCTCTACGGATTCTGGGGAGAGCCACTTATTGCAATCCAATGACCCTTTTTCAAAAAGCTCAAGGGTATCTCGATCTCCTCCACCAAGATCGAATAACTCCGGGAAAAGAAGTCCGCCGGGAGCGCCAGCGCGCGAAAAACGGGACTCAGAGAATTATAAAAGCTTCGAGGAAGAAAATAAAGCACTCCGAAACAAGCTTAACGAAATGGATCTACTCTATCAAGATCTTAAGAAAGAGATAGACTTATTAAAAGAAGAAAATAAGTTCCTAAGGGAAACACATTTGCAGAAAGAACGCGAATGTACTCCAACACGCTTAGCTATTCCGGAATACCACACCGACGAAGAAGAGCTAGAACGCGAAACGAATCGGGTCCCAAAGAAAAGACCTAGTAAGAAACGAAGAGCCGGTTCTTCGCCCGAAGTCGAACCCCTTAGAGAAGATAATCATAAAGAACCGCAAGAAAAACAACTTCGAGCGCAATCTCGTCCACCGCCACCAATAAACGTCGTCGGGATAGCGGAATATAATATGTTGCACAGCCTCCTCAAAGAAACGTTAACGTCGAAATTTAGGGTTACATCTTTGAGGAATAATGCGTGGAAAATTAACGTCGATAACCACGACGACTACCGCAGAGTATCCCAAAAGCTTAATACCGAGAAGATCCAGTGGTATAGCTTCGAAATTAAGTCAGAAAGGCCACATCGTGTTGTAGCAAGGGGACTCCACCCCTCATGCACCAAAGAAGAAGTTATGAACGACCTTCAAGCCAAAGGCTTTAAAATTCTTGATGCCGTTAATATCATCAAGAAGGAGAAGCAACAATCGGAGATAGACAAGGACATCTTGATAAGACGTGGACTTCCGCTTTTTATGCTTACCTTCGATAAGTCTGATAATATCGACGATATCTACCGAATTAAAATTATACTAAATATCGTGGTCAAAATTGAGCCCATGCGTAGAAATATAAGAATAATTCCGCAGTGCAAACGTTGCCAAGGATTTAATCACACGCAAATGTATTGCAAAAAAGAACCGCGATGTGTTAAATGCGCCGGAAATCATCTCTCCCAAGACTGTGGAGTAAACAAACAAACCTCCGCAACCTGTGCGAATTGTAAGGGAAAGCATCCGGCAAATTATAGAGGCTGTGAAGTAGCTAAGGAGTTGCAAAAACGGAGAGATGCGCTCCTAAAGCCTCAGAATACAAAACCGCTAACTAAATCAAAGCGTAAGACCGCTCAGGAGAAAGTACTCAAACCAAAACCACCGGGTTCTGAGCGCAAAAAGGTGAGAGAAAGAGTGACAACAGAAAAGTCCTCGACACCTATTCCGAAAAGAAACGGTACTGGAAAGTTACCATTAGAAAAGCCATCGGGTAATGGTCCTCGGACAGCAGGAGTGCAGACTTACGCTCAGGCCGCGGCATCCGAAAAACCAAAAAACGCCGAAATTTCTACAGACCCTGTTTCTCACGTTTTCTCAGTTATTCTGTCCAAACTTGAAGAGCAAAGCAAAATAAATACAATTATTCTCGATAGGTTAGTTAAGCTCGAAAGTAATTCACGGAAAACGCGTACTTCAACTAGAATATGAATGAAAAACGAATGATAAAAATATGTACTTGGAATGCAAACGGACTTTTGCAAAAACTCGATGAATTGGAAATATTCATGCGTGAAAAAGATATTGACATTTGCTTGATTACTGAAACCCACGTGAAAAATGGATCGCATTTAAAAATCAAAGGCTATAATGATTTCCACGCTTGTCACCCCTCGGGGAAAGCGAGAGGCGGATCATCTTTGTATATTAAAGACTGCATCGAACAATTCGAAGACCTGAAGATAGAGCTTGAAACCTTGCAACTGTGCACAATTAGAGTTAAAAACAATCAGCGTACTCTTAAAATCGCATCTATCTACTGTCCTCCGCGTTACACGCTAGAAAAAAGTGATTTTACTAATGTGTTTAAATCGCTGAAACCTAATTTCATTATTGGCGGCGATTTTAATGCGAAACATACGTTCTGGGGTTCTAGATACATCTCGCAAAAAGGAAGAATACTCTATGGGGCAGGTATGGAGTTCAGCTGTGATTTCCACTCGACGGGCAAACCGACTTACTGGCCAGCTGATCCTTCGAAAATACCTGACCTGATCGACTTTTTCGTTGTGAAAGGAATATCTACAAATCACATAAAAGTTGAAGAGAGCTTTGATCTGTCGTCTGATCATTCCCCAGTTATTTTGACATTGAGCGAAAAACTAGCCTATAACCTAGAGCCAGCGAGACTTACTGGTAGAACAACAAACTGGGAAGGCTTTAAGAACGAAACTGAAGAGAATACTGTACTGAGCGTTCCACTCACGACACCCTATGAACTTGAGGTGGAAGTTGACCGCTTCGTTGAGATCATACAGCTTGCATCCTGGAATAATACGCCCAACCCAAGGAAAACGCCGGACAAATTCGGTTTACGATATCCTCCGGAAATAATTGATTTGGTCAGAGAAAAGAGGAAAGCGCGTAAAAAATGGCAACAGAGTCGTGCCCCGCAACACAAAGCACATTTGAATCGATTGTCCAATTTGTTGAAGAAGACAATTGGGGATTTTAAGAACCGTGCGATAGGCTCTTACCTTGAAAGTCTTACAGCGAAAAAAGATTCCAATTACTCACTTTGGAAAGCTGTAAAAGGCACCAAAAGGCCCAAAATCCCCTCGCCGCCTTTAAAAATAAATCAAAATGAATGGGCAAGGGAAGATAAAGAAAAAGCGAACGTTTTTGCCACTCATCTGGAAGAAACCTTCAAACCGCACGATGGTCAAGTGGTTTACGACGACATTAACAGGCCGGAATTACCGTCTGACGATTTAATACTCAGAAGTGCAACGCTAACAGAACTTAAACAGGAGATCGTGAATTTAAAACCTAAGAAAGCTCCTGGT
Source organism: Criorhina ranunculi (assembly GCA_951813785.1). NCBI lineage: Eukaryota > Metazoa > Arthropoda > Insecta > Diptera > Syrphidae > Criorhina > Criorhina ranunculi. The sequence goes on from OX638383.1 coordinate 45,647,172, forward strand.
TATGATTTAATCACCGGAGAAATTCTCAAAGCTTTACCTAGGAAAGCACTAATCAAGCTTCTCCATATAATGAATGCCGCACTCAGATTAAAACACGTGCCGAGCCAATGGAAAGTTGCGGAAGTTATAATGGTTTTAAAACCAGGAAAACCGCCAAATGAGGTAAAATCGTACAGACCAATCTCGCTTCTTCCAATCATATCCAAAATTTTCGAGAGGCTATTACTAAGGCGCCTTCAACCGGTTATAGAAGGAAACAGTCTTATCCCTGACCACCAGTTTGGGTTCAGGAGTAAGCATTCGACGATTGACCAGGTGCATAGAATTACTGACGTAATCGAGAAAGCACTAGAAGAAAAAAAGATATGCTCAAGCGTATTTCTTGACGTCTCGCAAGCCTTTGATAAGGTGTGGCACGATGGCCTTAAATGCAAACTACGACAAGTTCTCCCTGTATGCCTATACGATATTCTAAAATCGTACCTCGGGAATAGACTCTTCCGTGTTAGACATGGAAACGAATACTCGGAGCTTAAAGAAATTTCGGCCGGCGTACCGCAAGGAAGCGTTCTTGGGCCGCTTCTCTATCTGTTATATACTCGTGATATACCGAAAGAAGATGGCACTACCCTTGCTACGTTTGCCGATGACACCGCTATCCTTGCAGTAGGTAAAACAGTCGAAGAAACGACTGCAAAGCGCACTGAATAAAGTTAACGAATGGACGAGGGACTGGCGGATTGCCCTCAACGAAACTAAATCTGTCCACGTGAACTTCACATATAAAAAAACGAATGACTTGCCAATTTTTCTAAACTTGGCCCAAATACCCTTTGCTAACGAAGCCAAATATCTGGGAATGACACTAGACGCAAAACTGAAGTGGAATTCCCACGTGAAAATGAAACGCAAAGAACTCGAAATCAAATATAGAGAAATGTACTGGTTACTCGGAAAACATTCCCAGCTCAGTACCGAGAACAAACTGCTTCTATACAAGCAAGTGCTAAAGCCGGTATGGACCTACGGTATACAACTCTGGGGTTGTACCAAGAAAACGAATGCGAATATCATACAAACATTCCAAAATAAAGTGCTTAGAGAAATTGCCCAAGCACCGTGGTATTCCAGAAACGACGATATCCACAGAGATCTCGGAATTCCTGCAATCGAAGCGGAAACTAGAAGCTTCGCGCGAAAACATAGAAACCGAATAATGGGACATGTTAACAATACAGTCCTAGCTGTTTTGGATGATAGCAATTTATTTCGCCGACTACAAAGAACAAAACCTTGCGACTTGGCGAGATAAGGACTAACCGCGATTAAATTGCGGAACATGCAGGATCTTTCATTGGAAAGTAACCTGCCAAACGTTTTATTTCGTGATAAAAAAATTGCTTGATAAGTTTTAACTTAGTTGCAATATCGAACGAATTTAAATCGAAGGGAGGTGTTTTTAGTCAGTAGGAATCTGACACTACTATGAGACAATATCCTCATAGTGTCTATGTAAGATTTTCACCTACCCTCGGGGAAAAAAAAAAAAAAAAAAAAAAAAAAAAAAAAAAAAAAAAAAAAATCTCTCATAAAAGTCTATCAATCTTCCATTGGTTTTCATAAGGAAGGAGAAAAGGCTAATAGATCTGTAGTCCTTAGCCGTTTTGTAAATAACTTTCTCAGCTTTGGAGCTGAATACTACTCTCACTTCCTGCTAAAAGTTAAATTAAGGGCCAGATAAAGATCTGCTTGAAGTATTAACCTTTAGTTTACTTATGGATAAATTGGACAAATGTCTTCTGTTGTTGTGTGCCGATCTTGAACTGAAAAAAATCAAACACACCACTATATTTCCTAGCACTACTAAAGTACTAGTACAAGTAGATAGGTTCCTCTAAGAACCTAGGAAGCCGCGGTTTATTGAAGTGTGAAGTGATAGTTTCCTCAAACTCTTGGAGCATAACTAACTGAATACCATCAAAGTTCGGAAAGTTTATTGCTCATGATATTTTTTCATTACCTATAATATTAACGAGTGTTTTTGCTTCCCTGCGACCCAGTTGTCTTTTCAGGGTTGGTTGATGGTTAGTTTCGGTTCGTCAAGTGATATCTTGTGACTTGGTTAAACTCATTCATCTTTACCTTCTTTAAGTCCTTTGGTTGCAAAATTGAATTAAAGTTTAAATTTTGCTGCACAAATTTCAAATCCGTTTTACGTTTATCTTGTTTGCTACTATTGAGTTGACGATTATTTTTAATGCACGCATTTCCTTGCAAATGTTTTATATAAATTTCCCCTGCACTTATGCATACTCAATTTGAATCGACTTACATCTTGCTTTGCATGCCAACGATACTACATTTAGATTTTAATATTCGTATCGACTTTAGATCCCCCCATCTTCCCATTTGTATGCAAATAGCAATGAAGATAAGTTTACAATTTATATTTTCATCTCATGTACTCGTACAGTGTTGTTTTATTAAATGCTTCTATCTTTTGCTTATCTGAAGTCGAAGGGAAAATTGAAATAATATATCAGATCTCATGCACGATTGATATTTTCAGTTTAATTTAATCGAGTTTAACGATTGTGTGCTGAGACTATGAATATCGTTCAAAAGTTTTGTCTACGGGTTTCTTAAAACATTTCTTTAAAAGAGTTTTTCATTGGATAAAAGCATGAGAGATTGCTTAAAGTAAACCAAAAGCCGTATATTAAAACTTGTATCATCCGTATTGATTAAATTCTACACGGATGACTTGAAAACTGAAAGCGGGGTTGGAGACCCTGTCGTGGCTGAAGTGAAACGTAATATTAACCTTCTCAGCGATAACCAAGCCGCCATTATGACTCTAAAGTCAAGCTCCCATTTAACTCTAAGACCATGACGAGATGGCTATGCAACATTCCCCCATTTTGGGTGTCGGAGTATAGATACATTCCAGGTTACTGAACGACTGATGTGTCACAAATTTAAAGATTTTACTAGAGGAGGGCGATCATGGCTACATGTAGACTGTTACTTAAGCTGGAGGCGATCAATAAAACTAACAATTTTTAGTAAGAAGGCACTATGTGTGAAACCACAGTACAGATTTGGAACGAGTAGGATCAGAAATGCTCTCGTAGCCCAGTTTGATTTATCAGCAGCACAACAAGTATCATAACTGGTCGCTTTCTCTTTGGAAAATATGCCAACCAGTTTGGTGTCTTCCATAATGATTTCTGTATGTGCTGTAGGAACGAGAAGAAGGAAGAAAGACTTTACCTGGCAAATATGAATGTCAGGTGCATCCAACGTTTAAAACAAAGCTTCAACTAATTCTGTTTTTAGTTTCTGGGGAAATACTTAGACTAAGATAGTTGTTGTATCACAATGGACCTGTTTCTCATCTTACCTAACCTAACCTTACCCAGTTGAGGAGAATTCTTCCTCGTAAACGAACAGTATGTACACACATAAAAGTTGTAAAGTCTTAAAAAAAAGATTCTTTGAATCTCTAGGACATCAAGGTAGGTATATCCTCTTCATCGGCGACTTAATTAAGTTTGTTTGCAAAGGCATCGTTATGTGTAGGCAGTGACATGTTCTCACAAAGTCCTATTACTTAAGTATAACTTTGAGAATATTTCTCATAATCTCTTACACCTACACTTCTCAAATACTCTCCACATATACTTATCGTTATCAGTAAAAGTATTTTATTTTTTATTGCACACGTAATAAATAATCAACATCACCATCACAAATAAACATTCACATTCAGTATTGATCTCTTTCTTAAATGCAAAGCTATCACGTGTAGAGGTTAAATTACCTTTCGTTGAACATTTCCACATCGTACGTGTAGAAGTTTCTTATAAGAAGACATAAAAGAGAATCCATTAGTATCACAGGTAAGGTTATCATCTTGAGGTAATCAGTCGCAGTCGTTAATGTTAATGTTATGGCTATTACAAAACTTTCTTGGAAACGAGAAAAAGGTTCGAAAGAGCTTTATGTGCGAAATGAATTGCCTGACATAAAATTTTGATATGATGTTTCCAATAAGACATCTCAATGTGACGGATAGGTTGAAATTGGTTCAACGAGTAGGTAAGGAACATTTCTCTAAGATCCATGTGGCATCACAATAATTGGCCATCATCTCCTGCGAATGTCCGTTGTACCCAAACGCATTCTCTTAAGGTGAGCCCTCAAGCTGGTTGTGACCTATCATATTGCCTATAAGAAGCGACAGTTGACTTCTGTTTAGGTAGGATTCTGTGAAGGTAGGATTGAGTTATAGGCCATTATCAGACCCATCTCCGAACCTATTGTGGTGAGTCCTTGAAATTAATGTTGGCATATTGGTTGATCGTCTGTGTGCCGCAATGAACATCTTATAAAAAAACTCCTACAGGTTACAGACTTTAAAGGAATGGGTTTAAAGTTATTTCAAGGATATAGCTAGCATACTCCTTTCTGAGGAAAAATACAATCAAAACCAAAGAACATACACTATATGAATAAGCGAAGTTCATAATCCAGTTTTCTTTTTGTTTCAGACTTCCCACAGAATCGACATAAGAAACAAAAGCTAAACACAATAAAAGAATCAAAGTCCAGACAATAAGGAAGTGGAAGTAGAAATCGATCCCATGGGTATTAGAATGGATTGGAGTCTAAACGAATATGATGCGAATATTGTACGAACCAGAGAAATTTCCTCAATTTCAAGAGCTTTCTGTTTCCTGTACACTGATTTGATTTTCCATATTCCATTGGGAACAATTTATGTAATTGTTCTGTTACATTCATTTCGTTTGTTTTGAAAATACAATTCGCGATACCAAAATGACTTGGATGCACTATAAGGATGCGATGGAAACTACCACGTTCGATATGTTTCATTAATTGTTGTTCTCTAAAACAAAACAATTCGAACGTGCACGACATATGTATACAAAACACGTCGAATTAATTTTTGAATTTTTGCCAAAAGGATTTTAGAATTCAAGAGAAAATAATGGAAACCACTATAACGCACATATTTCATACACAATATTGTTTTGTTATATGGATATCTGTGTTCGGGTTCATCGAATATCTACGTACATGTATCAATGTACCTGTGGTACATTCTTTTCAAGGACTTCAAGGTATTATATGAATATATGTCACTGTTTTTGTGAAAAGCAAGAGTTTTGAAGGATATTTCAACCAATTCGATTGTTCTACTATACCCCATGTAAAGAATAGCGTGGCTTTTTTAACAATTAAACTAAATAGTAAGCTAACACGGATCCCAACACCGACGTCTCGGACAGAACGTCTCCCTCGAAAGATACAACTTTGAGGTATTTAAGGACTTTGTCTACCTCAGCTCTCTTATCAATTCAGACAACGACACCAACGCTGAGATCAGACGAAGAATAACCCTTGCCAATCGCTGCTTCTTTGGGCTAAGAAGGTAATTTAGTAGCAAAGCCCTCTCTCGAACAACAAAAGTGACCCTATACAAGACCTTAATATTCCCAGTCCTGCTCTACAGCGCAGAGGCATGGACTTTATCAAAAGGGGATGAGGGTGCTCTTGGCTGCTTCCAGAGGAAAATTCTTCGGGTGATTTTCGGTCCCATCTGCATAGATGGGGAATGGAGGAGGAGATACAACGACAAACTGTACGGGTTGTACAGCGATATCGACTTAGCCAGACGAGTGAAGGTCAGACGACTGAGGTGGCTGGATCATATAGAGAGGATGGACACCAATGCTCTGGTCCAAAAAATCTTCGAATCCGCCCCCGAGGGACAGCGCAGTAGAGGAAGACCGCACTCAGGTGGCGCACGCAAGTTGAAGGGGATCTCAACCAAATAAGCATGCGAAACTGGAGGCGGCTAGCTAAAGATCGAGCTGGCTGGATACGCTTGTTGGTTGAGGCCCAGGTCCACCCCGGACTGTAGCGCCACTTTAAGTAAGTAAGTTACACGGAAGCTGTAAAGGTAAGGTCTGAAGGTATGTGCATTTTGTAGGGTGATTACACGGAGGCCATCTTACGTATGCATTCCATAGCCAACGCATGATTTTAGGTTGTAAGCCCCATCAAGGAGCTACATACATACATTTTTTGCACAAGTAAAGGGCTAGCACGTTTCTCTCCATGAAAGCTTTATGTTTAGTTCAAGTCTTTGATATTTAGCATTGTTCGCGAACCTTAAGGATTCGGACCAGCTACATTGTAGATTGATTTATATTGGAAGTAAATCTGGCTGACCATCCCAATAGAATACTTGGTGGCGAAGTTGTCGCAATGGAATAGCTCATCCACCCAGAGAAGTTCCTTAACTTCTTGAAATCAAATTCATCTGAAGAGAAACCGCAAAAGACCTGCAAACAATTCTCCCGAACACATATCATATAACATAACCACCCTACGCTTCGCATTTTCTTGTTCAAGAAGAAGAATATGTGGAAATTGCTTTAAAAAGGACATTCATAAACGTTGTCACCCTTAAACGCCCTTCTACACTGTCTACCAATCAGCAGTGTCAGTCAACAGCTGGCCTAAAGATCTAAGTCTAAATAATCCTAGTACTTACAAGCCTAAATCCATTTGGTTCAACACACAAAACACTGTAATGATTATGTTAATTTTTCTCAATTTAAATGTAATTACGTCAAACAAAGCCGGATTTTCCCAGTAATTACCATCCCCCAACTACATATACATAATCTGTCACCCCAAAATGATTCCATATGCCTTTATGTCACCAGAAATACAACAATTTTATTGTTGTTGTTTCTATTATGTCCCCGTAATGACTATTGATATGATATTCAAGAATAACATGATTCCAAGCGAACTGCAGGATTTAATGCGAGAGATAAACATGTCATCCCTGCGGGGTATTATTCAAAACGAATTTAAATTAATTCCGGTATTTATACAGCCAAGGGTGTGTTTGTTTGTTTGTACAATAAAAAATAAATTCATTTCCCTTTAATAAAGCAAAATTGTATGTGTGTGTGATCAAAATCAGTCCTAAAACAAAAATAATCGTGTTAATGATTCAATAGACTATTAAATCGGTGTTTATTCTTAAACTGATAAGCTGTGGTCATACCCAGTGAATCTTCTTCATCGCCCCAACAAATCAAATGCTGTTTCATTCATTTAGATACGTATACTATTATCAGAAAGTAATTTGTGCTGTCAGCGTGAACAATAAAAATAAACAACCGAACACTACAATAACAGTGAAATCGATTGATTTTATATCCACACGCAAGCTAAAATGCATCTATTATTCCATATCGAATCGTTAACTTTGATAGGACATAGGACAATAAAAAACACAGGACCCTGCCCGGTCAGTTGTCAGTTGTGTTGTATAGCGCTTTATTCGTTATTTTTATCCATCGTCAAGCGGATTGAATTTCTCCCAAAAGTGATACTTTAATTGTATTCTCGCCTCGATGTGATTTTTGTTTTAGCAATTGTCACGAAATATTCATTTCATTGAATTGTTAACAAGAGATTAAGTACTTTCGAGGCGATGAGATGAAATTAAAATTGATGACAAAAAATGCCGACTAGGGATGGATTTTATTTGACAACCACAAGTGAATTATGAGTTTGTCATTCCGGATTAGGATATTTGTTGGAAATTTATCATGATTTTTCTAATAAACTAAAGCAAACAATGTAATGATCGATATGATCATCAAGTCAAGCTATGAGATTGGTAAGAATTCTGTTGACGTTTGGCATTTAAATCATGCAATATTAATATTCAGAGCTGCTATATAACAGTAAATATATGAAACATATTGTATGTTAACTCTGTTGCATCGTTAAATATTTACAAGCAAGACAAAATATGTCAAGCTTCGTTCTAAACAAGCCTTCTTTACGATGAACAAATACAATATTTCACCAATCAAGGACTAAACATAATGCAAAGTAAGTGATATGATATACCTTCATATACTTATGATAAGTATTCATCAAAATCTTGGTTCATCTGATCCTTTGAATCAGATGATCAAATACTTTCATTTCTACAGATCGAAGATTTTTGCATGAGTGGGGCACTTCTTACGATACCCTCAGCAGTACTGGATATTCTGTTTCATCTGACAATCTTCGACAAATTAAACGCCAGATAGTACAACTGTTCGTCTTAATGAAATCTCTGAATAATTTCAAAATCTCTACAGAAAACATAGACTATACCATACCCAGGACAAAAAACTTCCCTGTAACTATCCCTTGCAGTTCATTCTGGGAGGAACATATATTTCTAGAAGATAAGTCTATTCACTTCTACACCGACTAAACAAAGATTGAGATGTGGAAGGTGAAGCTGTTCTTTGTATTAGGCTTCATCTTAACCTCTTCTTCACTCTTTCAAATCACTGTAGCGTGTTCCAAGCGAAAATAAAGGCGATTAAAGCAGTCCTATCTTGACTAAAGAGAGACGTGACATATCCGCATCAATCAAAGCTTTGGTATCATCATTTCTAAACTCAATAACAGTAGCAATCATATCTCATAAAGATGGTGGAGTAATTTTATACACAACTGTGTTGGATACCGGCATCTGGTTATTTCAGGGAACTGGAATGTGACAACTATACCCACTCGACCAAGAAAAGGTACCTTAGGATACTGATCGCAACATGTTAACTTGAATTGAAGCTGGATGAAGTCAAAAGAACAAATCCTAGGTGGACAAATGGTACACATTGTCTAGCAACAAAAAGATTTGTCCAAAGCTGGATCTAAAATGCCCTAAGATTTTGATTACTCTCCCTTAATTGCATATCGGCGCTACAATAGTGTTCATCACTGACAACTGTCTAATAGGCAACCATGCAACAAGGCTTGTTGTGTACTCAAATTATCTCTGTAGATTCTTCTTTATCTGTTCAACTCCCTTCCGCAAAAGAAAACATTGCCTAGGTTATTTACCTAGGCGATCATATATATAAATACAAATGACAAAAGCCCTCAATGATCATTAGGGGGAAGGATAATCAGGTGATCGCTATCCTTCTTGATCCTCCACCACTGTGTCCTTTTCATCAGGAACCGTCCCCAGATGAGTTAAAAAAACATGTGTAGAATTTCATACAACTGTCTTATCCTAGGTCTACCAGGAATTATCTTACCTAATAGCATGGCATTCATGGCATATCTTGAAAGCCAGTTTGAAGACATATGCACTACGTGACCAAATCGTTGGAGTATGGGTTGTTTTTTTCACAGAAGTGGTTGCGTATTCTGGTGTATCTCACTCGATTCGTGCGAATAATTCCAACAACACCAAAAGTAAATCGCAGTTCGCCAGTTTGTATCCACGATCTTATACCAGATTTCAAGAGAGTTGGAACAAATTCCAAATTATAGACCGATAACTTTGGTTTAACACAAAACAGATCACCAAGCTCTTCCAAAACTTATCCAGCCTGACCATTCCTACCCCGTAAGACTTAAACTTCTCCACCTGTTTCAATTGGATTCCACTAACACGCAGAGTGTAGTGAACTTGCCTTCATCAGCTCCGATTTGTTCGACGATTACCTTTATTCCTACATCGTCACAGATGATGAAAAACCTTTCAGTCTAGGAAGACTTAAAAAGATGACCAAATTATCTGCAAAAAAGTAGTTGACTGATCCCCTTCTTGTTATAATCCTTAGCCTCCGTTTCAGCACAAGTTGAAAAAGATATACATAAACAAACATGTATAAGAAATGCTTATAAACTCAAATGATTCCTTTTTGACCAACCGTCACATCGCTCGAGATCTTCTCTATATGTATACATAAGCACCATCATATTATTGTGTTTCTTGTGGTTCCCATAAAATGGATAGCAATTAAAAAATAAAAATATATTAATAACTCCGAACCTTTATATATATATAACAATTTAATTTACGACTTTAATAAAGGACTAAGCATTCTAATTATGATCTACCCTAATTGCCATATTTAGTATCAAAGGATGAAATTTTATCTTAGCACCATTTCATACAATTTCATAAATTATCTTAACAAGCAACACGTGACATGATTTCATATATAATAATAAAAACAAAAGGGTGTGCGAGTTCTATAAAATGTGGAACACTCAATCATCATTTAGCAACACAGATGCGTCCAGCAGACTCCAAATGATTCCATTGGAACGTGTTACCTAGGTTTATATTTATTTTGATGCTACTATCTCTGATATTTACCTTACAGGATGCAGAGAGGAATATTGTTTTTTTTTAAGTCGCATTCGTTGTAAACAAAAAACGTTTAAAAGAATAACAACAATAATTGCATGCCTTGATTTATTGAGGAAATAAATTACTGGCAAGGTAACTGTGGGTATGAAGTTTATATTGTACGATGTAATGGTGTAGATGGGGATTAGTTACTAAAATCTTTGAATGGTTTGATGGATATGACCATAATGTGGATAAACCTAATTTCGTTTTGCTCTAAGCGATCTTATGATGCTTCCTTGGTTTAACATCACTTTCGTTCATTAGATGTGAAGAATGTCTTCAATTCTACAAATCAGTCACATTTCTTTTTATTTTTATAATCCACTAGCGCTAAAGGGGTTATGAATACGTCTGGATGCTGTCTATCGTTAGGGCAGCGAAAACCATAGACTATGCGACCGATGATGCCCTTTTTGATGTATTCATCTAACAGAACACAAGACCGAGACAGTATTAATTAGCAGCAGGAAATTGAGAGAAACTGTCTCACTGGCCATAAAGCCATCTTAAGGGCTATATTTAAAGAAAGCATTTGCAAGTGCGTTCGATAAGGCAAACCACGCGAATGATGCTTTATCAAAAACAATGCTTTGCATAGGAAAGCCTGGACAGAGCAGAAGATTGCTATTGACAAGATTTACTCTGTCTACCATGCAAATCATCACTTCGTGTGTGTAGCGAGCACGGTATGCGATGATGCCATGTTCGTCCTTGCTGGTATGATACATGTAGATATTCTTGCAGAAGAAATGCAAGTAAAATGCACGATGATTCCACATTGTCCCAACTGTTAAACGAAGTACATGAACATGCCGAGCATATCTGTTTCCACTGTTCACGTTTTTCCTTTCTCCCAGAACAAGAAACACTCAGAAGGGAGGACACGTGCGATTAAATAGAACTTATGCTATCATTGCTGGAGATTCTGAAATGCAATTAATAGCATTTCAGCAGTAATATCGATGGAGTTTAGGGAAATAGAACACCAACAAAAACAGCATAAGCAAGATGAAGTGAACACTAGATAAAAGAAGATCCACCTCGTGATGAAATAGCTAGCGGAAATCTTTAGAACGTGCTCGAAATGGGAAGAGGGTTTAGTGGAAATTCCACACTCGAAAAGAAAGGCAGATAGGCACACCAGATTGATTGAGGTCCCTTAACACCTGCAAGCACTACCTAAGTCATAACCTTGACACATGGACAAGTCGCAAACATGGCGAAGTGGACTTCTTCATAACGCAGCTACTAAGTGGACATGGATGTCTCCGCGCGTATCTACACAGATTTAAGCACGACAACTCTCCGTATTGTCCGTATTGCATCGACGCTCAGGAGGATGTGGAGCATGTAATCTTCCACTGTCCACGATTTAAAACCGAGAGATAAACGTTGTGGAATGAACTTGGGGAAATACTAACCCCCGAAAACTTAGTACGATGTATGACCCAATCATAGGACAAATGGAACGTTGTAAGCAACTGTGGAAAGCAGATTATGACACAGCTAAGACACCTCGAACGAGAAAGGCGACAAAGTGAAGAAGTCCCAACAAGATTGTAAGCATGTGGTACTGCCCCCCCCCGCCACACGATGAAATGCCAAGACGACGGAAAAGGGCAAAGAAGGGGAGTTGGGTTTAGTGGGTGGAAATTCCACAATGTTACACGGTACGGGTCCAGTCTCATCTTAAAAAGATTTCCACCTCCAAAAGCAAAAAAAAAAAATTAACTTTTAAAAACAAATGGGCTAGACAGCCTATTAGGGATCAATTTTTGAATTTTAATTTCCGACCGAAGCGGTGGATTGAGAAGCTTCTCATGACAAACTCTAGATTCCAAAAATTTGCGTTCCCTGTCGAAATTTTATGTAGCAAAAAAAAAAGTTTGGTTTACTGAGATTCAAACTTATGTCAGCTCGCTTAGTAATCCAGAGAACTTACCCTTAAGCTATAGTAACCAAACCACTAAGGCACTGCATTCATATGGCTCTTTGGAGTAGCTGAATTTATTTATTTATTTTTAATTTATATTTTTTGTTAATAAAAAAGGAGAACGAATGTTCAACCTTCTTGACATTGAGGAGGTTTATTAAGTAACCCCCCAGTCCCCAGTCAATATTGGGCAAAAACTTTTATGTGTGTGTTTTTTTGTTATTTGTAAGTAATAGAGTATAAAGAGTACTTACATTTTCCTTGTCCCTCCTTCAAAATTAGGTCAATCATGATTGTAATATTTTTAAAACTTCTCAAAACACTCCCCTCTATTTGTAGACCAATCACCGAAATTCCTTTATTAAATATTTATTTCCAAAAACAAAACCTTAATATCTCTCCCATACAAATCGTCAATCATAAATACAAAAAAAAAACGTCTATTCAAAGGACATTCACATACAAGCGCAATCAATAGCTCCTGCTGACAACCTTTTGTCTAGTTATTTAAGTATCATTCGACATCAATCTGTCTCTTTGCCATTTGACAGTAATACATATACGGATAATATAACAAAAAAAGAAAGAAAGTAATAAAAGATGAGTAAATATAATATACTAGTATCTTTGTATTGATCATAGCTTAGCTCGGTTGATTCTTTTGTATTTTCATTCATTGATTTTGGCATAGAACTGAAAGTTCTTTTATCGTCCTTCTTTGTTTTTGATTTGAAATACAATCAATTAGGTAGAGATTTCTTTTTTTTTTCTCTGCTTTCTGAATCAATCTCTTTTTGTATTAATTACAATAAAGTATTTATCTATGTAAAGACTGAGAATTGAGGTTATTAATTTCATATCGATGTATCTATTTAGGAATTCCTGTGACATAATTTGTATTATTTAAAGAAATTGATTGATTTACAAATAAAAACAACAGACCAACTTGAATATTTCAAGCTTTGAAAAAGAGACAATAAATGTCTGTAAACGGCTACCCAGTTAAGTCAAGAGCAAGACTACTGGTGTTGTTTATATCCGACTTGTCGAAAAAGCCATTTTAACGTCCCAGCCTTTTAGCCCTTTTTATGACTGATTCAGGCATAAAGTGGCCACAAGGAAGTTTTCAAAAAGATGCCTCTATTTGCAAACGATATAAACGGTCAATAAATTAAATAAGTAAACATATAACTCTTCAGAGTCTAAAGAGAAATTTAAGCACGCCTCTCACTTAATGCACATCAATATAATTTCAGGCATCACTGCAGAATACTACTTCATAGAAAATCAACCGGACAGACTCAACCTTAAGCAAAGTTGAGTTAGAAGCTTCGATTTCTTTCCGTAAAGCGACTTCTACATTAATGGCTACAAAAATGCAAATTTTCATGGTCAAATAAGCTTTCAGGAACAATATGTTGAAGAAGCTCCAAGAATAACAGCAAATTAATGCAGAGCACCTTATGAAGAAGCCGATATTCCACCCATCTGATTTTCCAGGGAGCTTCCGAGCAGCCCCCCACCGATCTTTGCTGCATGTTCTTGCAAGCATTTTTTTTGTCAAACCAGGGGTCTCGTGTATCAGTATCAGTTACGACATTTCTGATAACATGTTACCTACGTTACCACTGGTATCTGACACTTTATGTTTGAGATTTCGAAATACCCATTTGGCATGATTCCTAGCGGTCTCAAGCGATTGCAGCCTGTCGTACAAATCGTAAAGTTATCCGGACTTGTAACTCGGCTGCAATAAGGGAGTGACCCGAGTCAATATTGGACATCAAGATCAGGGGAATGCTTGCTCCGCAGCAAAGTTGGTTTCTGTTTCCACGAATGTTGCCATGTAGGCTGTGCCTTTCAACTGTCCTGCCAGAGATGTCCTCCTTTTGTGTTTTGGCGTACAATATCTAGGATATTTCTCATATGTTCTGTCAAAGAGTTCGTGTTTTCTGTGTGGGCATGAGCGCATATCGGGCTGATGTTGGTGAATTTGGCATTGATGCGAGTTGTCATAAGACGTTAAGCCACGTGTAGGAAGCTTAAGACTTCTTAGCTGAGTCTGTCGCTTACAATAAACCTGCATTCGATCAAACGCTTCTATGTCTTTATTATAGCAGTCTAGGGCCTCTGCCGATTATTTGGGTAGACGCAGCCTATTAAGGGTCTGAACATTCCATGCGCATATCCGAAGATCATTGCTCTGATCTTGTTTCATTATCAGTGGAACGCTACGCGGATATTTCTTACGTGGTGGACAATTAATCCGCTGGCACAACCTCCAACCTCGAGGACTAGATCCTTGGTTAAACTCCTAGAACAGCGAGTCAGATAAACTGGTTCTTGCTGACCTGAGCTTTAAATAGAGAGTGCCTTAGTGGAAATACTCTCCCTCCCCATACTCTCTCGAAGGCGAGCTACCACCAACAACCTTCAATAGGAGTTAAAATCCTATCTCCAGTTAAGTTACTAGGCACTCGGAGTTCACCATGTATAGGTGAGAGTAGAAGTTGGGAGACAGGGGTTAGTTTGGGAACACCCGTAGACACGTCTGTCCTTTTTAATACACATATCCAAACTAGGATAATTATAAAAATGAACACAAATGTGACTGATGTAACAGGGCATTGGAAATAATGCCAATTCGAAATCAACAATTAAGAACGTTGCTATAGGAAAGTACAACACCATTTTACTAACAAAAATAAGTTTGTTTTGCTTCCTAAAACTTCCCCAAACTCATTATCCTCATCCTTAAATGAAAAAAAAAAAACGTATCTGATAATAAAACACAAAAACGTTTCGGAATTAAAAAGTCATTTGGTGGTAATTTTTATGTCCTTGTCTATCACAAAACTGTAATTGACAACGCTGTCTTTGTTGCTATTAAAACTTATGAAGCCATAATGGCACAGGTACACAGCTATTTCTTAATTTATTGAGTCACGAGCATCCCATTAATGTTATCCATGGATCTGTATAATAGCAGTCAAATGAATGATACAAAGCCTATAATGTAGGAAGACAATAACTTAAATTTTTATTTGTAAACAAAATTAAGTAATTTACTGTTAAATTTAAGTAAACTTTAGCGTTTAAATTTAAACGCAGTTTAAATTGGAAGGTTTTGTGGGTCTGTGGGTGTGCCTTAAATTGTGATCCAAAAAAAAAAAACATTTAAGTAATCCAACCTTGTGTTGGAAGACGCTGTCAATATCGGCAGTGTATGGTGAGTAGTTGCAAAGGACATTTGAAAGATTGTGCCTCTGGTGTTGGTGTGTGAGAATGATGTTAAGGAAATTGAAAGACAGCGCGTCGTCTTATCAGCATATTTTATTTTTTACATTAAAAGTCTCGGTGGGGAATATTGACACAGAGCCAATATTTGTAAGAATTTGTTTTAAGAAAGCAAGGCATTGCTTAAGATCTCATGCGAGAGGCGTTAGTTAGGCTTTAGATAAAGTTTAAATGGGTCAACAATATTCATTCGAGTAAGAAGGATATGTAATATGATAAATAGTCCTGAAATCACATTTATCTCTTAATTCATGTACAGGATCAGGCTTCTGTTCAGAAGCAATAAGTCTGAGCATTTCCTCTGAAACTGATTAGGAAATTGGAGGATTCTCTATGGGGTTCGTGGTGAGAAACCAATTGACGAAAAATTATTTTTATAGCAATATCCTGCGACCAAAGATGAACTACAAAAGAATCATCTTTCCCAATAAGAAAAAAAAAATCTTGTTTCCACTAGCACATTGTTCAGGACTTTTTCTACTGAAGGCTGAAGGTAGAATCTATGAATTACACTTTCAAAATTGTTCCGAAACCAAACCTGGTGTTGTTGAGAATTTCTCCAGCAAATGCTTATTTTATCACCAAATGTTCATATTCAGTGAAGTGTAACACCATTTCGAATTTCAGTCAAATGGAAGAGGGTCATGCTTCTTTTAAAACCTCAATTTGCCTATTTTACTAAATCCAAAACCAAATAAGACCATTCAAATACCAGACCGAAAAGCTCATTGGATATTGCTGTCTAGTTTATGTACTTTTGATCCTTTGTACTTGCTCTCTCTCATCTTCATGGACTGTTAAACAATGTTTGCTTGAAGTCCTTCTTTTGAAGTAAACTTCAAAAAGGACAAAACACAAATATACCCTTGATCTTTATGCACGATTAACTTGCTAGAAGAATGGTAAGAATGGTGTAAGGAGTATAAAATATGTAAAATTTAAGTCCTTAGTGAAAGTTTTTAGGTCAAATTCTTCTACCAGAAGAGGAACTATAATATATCTTCTAGCTGTCGGAAGTTTAAATTTCTTAAATAGTTTTTCAAGTTTCTTTCGAATCGATTAAATGTTCTTAGTGAGTCTCCATACTTCTTATCGAGATGTGTGGGCAACTATTTTCGAAACTTTTTTTGGATTATGATTGAATGCTTGTTCACTTCTCCTTCGGTGTTTTTAGAATGTAACCAGTAAATTATGGTAAAGGTGACTGAATTCCATAGAATATGTGTGAAGTGAAGATTGAGATCATCAATCAATTTCTCAGTGAACAGAAACTATATACAAAATTTATAGGTAAAATGACCTTTGGGCATACGGGCGTAGGTTGTTCGGTGAACATTAATTAAATTCATAATTAAAACTTTTCTTTAAAAAAAGGGATCAGATGTATAGGCATGTGGGAGTAATATGGAGCGGAAATGATGAAGTGTTTTAACATGTTTCACATGCACGTGCTTCAAATTTCTGAATGTAGGAACAGATCTAAAAATAAATGAGCCCCAGTTGGAAATTCTATAAGCCTTTGCGTAGGGAGTTCTAAAAATAGAGTTTACTCTTTCCATTTTATACTTTAGAAACTATGATCAAGGGATAGTGGGCAGCCTATGCGATGGCTCCAAACTTGACTCCAAATGTAGAGAGAACAAAAATTTGTGTTGGAATCACGGTAATTGAGAACCGGGTATACGTATGTCGTTGACATTATATTATCATTTTTCAATAGCGATGGTTGCTAAACTTTACATTCTATTATCCTTTTCAAAACAAGGTCTCAGTCAGCTGCTGCCAATCCGGAGGAGAATCTTCACTGCTTGCTTGGCACTGGCATACACTGTCGAACAGTTACAGTGGATTTTATTTCAGAAATCGGTAGAGATGACTTGATGATTTTGGTGGGAACGAAAGTCCCCATTTAATTGAGCTTAATACAAGCTAAACAAACTTAGAACTAACTCAAACTTACATTTAAAAACTAAGACTATATGGGGTGGTGGAGGAGATCGAATTTTAGGGAAGGCTCACGCCTGAAGTTGAAAATGGTAAGGATAGAGTTAATCTTTCGGAACATACGGGAGATAGGTTCGTTCGTGACATAAGAGATGTGGTGGGTCTGTAAATAGAAAATACGATCGTTCGTAGATTTCGAAGGTTAGTGTTGAAGAAAATAATGTTGTAAAGGTCGATGAATGAAAGAATGTCGGCTACATCTCTGTGGTTGCGGAAGTTTTGATAGGGAGGCAAGATAAAAAGGGTCATTCCAAGACAGACCCCGAAGAGCAAATCGAGGAAAACAGCGCTGGTTGCTCTTGATTCTTAAAATATGAACACGATGATACGGGAACATAGCGTACTCTTGGAGGGGGCAGACAAATGTAATGTATAAGGACCTGGTCACGTATGGGTTGGCGAATTCTTTGGACTACCGTTTTACAAAACCAAGTAAAGAGTTGGCTTTAAGGATTATTTCATCCATGTGTGAGTGGAAATTTACTACCTATCACATTACTACTACTACTAAATGACTACTCTGCCATCATTCCATTTCATCGACATTGAATCTTTCTTCCACAAAACCACTTTTGATGGCAAGTGTAGTTCCGCCAGAAAGCACGACTTTAAGGATCATTGCTGCTTGGATTGTAGCGATTTCGATGAATTGAGCACTGTAATCCGTACTTTATGGTGGATGTTAATATAGGCTGTCTACGAAACGGTGTTCTATCTCCACTGTGTCAGTATTTTGACAACTCAAAGGTACATGTTTCGACCAACGTAGAGTTGGAGATTTGATAACCTTGCATGACAGTTATCCAGCAACCAATATGCCGTCTTCACATAATGACTGCAAGTTCCCATTCACGACTGACTTTCTGATTATATCTCAAATTAACTTTTGCAGATGTAGAAACAATCCATGATAAATAAGCTTTAAGTCAATTTTTGCTTTAAACTCAACTTGTATAGTTCAACGATGTTCAATTTAAGCCAACCAATGTAAACGTATCCTTGGTAGGTATCTACTACATGCAATTCTTTTCTACTGTCAACCTGTAGTTGACCTAAAAATCGATATTACTTTCACTGCTTTCCGGAGACTTATCTCCTAACTATAGGTAGTACGGATGAGTTTATTGCTTTGTCATAAACTTCGACATGTGTAGGTACATGCTTCACCCATTCTTAAACCATTTTACCAGAATTACCTTTGCTGCTTACGTAAAAGCTTTTAGGCTTATTAAGTTGTTTATTGGCTTCCAAATGCTAACTAGACCCCCTTTTACTGATGGAATTACATGTTATACTCGTCCTTTGAGAACATCCATATTCATGAAAGTGTATTATGTGTTTTGGGCAAAAAAAAAAAACGGACCCTCTTTGGGTGAGTTGTCGTCCTTTTAACATGGTGTGGGTTTCTTTTTCTTTTTTTTTTTGTACAAAGCAATATCGATTGAATGACCTGTTACCTTTTATGGGTACCTACTAAACTTTGTTAATTGTGTGAGGGCCATTAATTTTATTGTTCATCCTTGTGGCTTGTACTCATCCCTATAACCAGCACACCTTCAATAAGGTTTAAAGCTGAAAATTTTCTAAAAAAATTTGATAGATAAACGGGAGGATATGTGTATAAGGATGAAATATTTGAAATTCTCTGCACACAGGATGTGCAAAAGAATTTGCATAGTCTGCTATGCAGTCGTTGGATGATATAAAATGGTTGTGGATTGTTGTAAACGAAGTAACTGGAGTGAAGAAATTCGTGAAATACTGTTTCATTGTTAATCCTTTATGTAACCAGTACCTGGACACAGTTGAAAGTCGTTGGCAGATGGTACAGACAGGTGTATAAATATTTGGAAACAACAACAAGTTAGAATTTGTAGTTTGAAGCTTATTGCATGAGAAACTTTGTTATTTGACATTTATTTGTTTACGCTCTAAAGGCAAAACAGAACGTAAGTATTGGTTGTTTGTACGGTACGGTACGGAACGGTATGTTAATATGTCAAGTTAAATTGAGGAAGAGTAGAGATGGTGCTTGTCCGGAAAACATAAAATCATGCATTCATTGTCACTTCTACAGATATATGTATACTCACCCATCATCTTGATATCATCATTTTCGAGTTTACAGTATCCAGTATCCTTAGTCTTCAAGGTACTTCGGTACACTTACTTTTGTCTGAACTTCAACTACGTTTTCATATGCGGCATTACGTTTCACCACAAACTGTGTCCGTCTAATTAGCAAGAGAGACTATCGATCGTTGTACAGGCGCATCTATTAAGTCCTTTTGATTTCTCGGTGTTGATCCCTTAGAAGTTAAATCAAGCTGCCAATACGACTGTCAATTATTCAGTTCGAATAATGTCGGAGCAAAAACTTTGGGTGGTAATTGAGCAATTAAACGGAACACAACAGTGTGGAATAGCTCATAGATCCAAGGTGCAATTAGTGCACCAATAATTTGACAGCCAACTAGATAAAGAGGCGGTGATTAATGCAGTTACTTCATACATGTATTGTACGCATTCGAATCCTGATTTTTTTTTAAAGCTTAGAATGTTAAGATATATGAATGCATAATATGGTTTCGAAAGTCCTTAAAAGAAGCTAAAGGTAAGGGTGACTAATCATCCTAATTTCCTTGCAAAATGTACATCTTGTGTTAATTTTTTTTGTCGAATTCTCTACATTCCTTAGTCCCTAAGGATACAAGTGGAACTTGACAATGTTTTCATTTTCTTCTCAAATGACAACTTTATTTTTAGAGCTCCTCCATCATCAGGCAAAAAATCATGACAGCAATTCGATTTTATTTCTATTTCTCCCCTCAAAAAACAAGTAATTTAAAATGTACGTGTGTCCTTTATACGATCAAGGACAATCTTTTTGTCCCCCTACCATGGAAGAAAATATTGCCAATCACAATGAAAATCATCATCGGTCAGTAAAATTAAATTTCAAACTCAACGAACATGTGTGCTTTGTAGCAGAACTTAAATCAAAAATATCCTTGGTGAAATAATTTCAATTTAAGGGAAAATGTCGGCATCTTTTTACAAGGTACAGCATTCGCATATGTGAAAATTTAACTACGCAAATGGAAGTGAGAATAATTTAGTTTTACCTTGAATCAAACCTGTCAAGATATATATCAAAGTCACTAACTTCAAAAACAAAACAGGAATATGCGATATAACAAATAATATTTTCTGCTTATATGCATCCATTTGCTGCAGACACTTAACATCTACACACTTCTGTGAGCTTGAATTATTCAAGACTTCTTTGTTTGCTTCACACAAGGAGTAATACATAACTTCACTGGCAGACATCATCCCTGTGCTCGTTCTTTTTTCCATCCCTTCTACACCATTAAACGCATTCGAAGTGAAATGCAAATGTGTATAAATCTTTAGTGTTCAAGTGCCAACAGAAGAAGACCTCTAAATCCTTCCATGAAAAGGAAAGAACATTTCCTTGCAATAAATTTCTAAAGAAAAGGAAAATTCTATTTACAACTGTGTTCAGTCGATCGGTTTTAATGTAATTGCCGCAATTTTTACCAGATGGTCTTTTGTAATTAAATAAAAAAGTCATTACATCTCATGCTACGTCTTAATTTCTGAAAGGACGTGAGTCCAGAAAACTCATTAAGCTTAATGAAGAAATCCCTGAAGGGAAAAGTAACTTTTTTTTTTAAATTGACGATTTTGTTGATGATAATTTTCTTTTCTTTTAAAGAAGATACATACCTATGTCGGTGGATAAACAAAAATGGTTTCTATTCTATTCGATGGTTTTTTGAATATATCATCTTAAACCTTTTTGAATAAAAATCCTCTATACAGTTTCAGAATAGATCTTAAAATCTACTAGCTCGCGACATGACCTATACTGTGTAATCTAAATTAGGTCGTGCTTACATCTTATTTGTCTCTGTGAGGAGTACCGATTTTAGCAATGTACCTTAGATCCATCATTGAGTTCTCCAATCCACGTGATTTCTCTTTCAGTATTCTGCCCAGTTTTTTTGACCTAAGCCCATTTGACAACTCTGACTTCTTGGGGACATAGGGTGTTAACAAAGCCTGATCCCAATTTTTTTCAAATTTGCGCAATATATTTCAGTTCCTTATGGTATATCTTCCGCGATCTTGATTCCTCCTTAATTATTCTGCCCAACGTTTACTGAGAACAAAACACTCCTCTGGTTGACTAGGTGCATAGATTCCATCACATGGTATGCTTCGCCATGGAATTTATTTTCGCAATAAGATGTGCCTAATCGACTGTCACTGTCTTCACCCATTCTCATATGAAGCCAGTCATATCGTTTCCTTTTGGTCATATTTGTCTAGCAATTCTACAAACATAACTTACATCTGTTTCTTTATATAGTGAAACCCAAGGGTATCATTAAGAAAACATTAACATCTCCTGCCATCGAAGCAATTCTAACTCAATCAAGCTTTGGTTGGTCTCAAGACAATTTTCTAATAACTAAAAGTCAATCACCATCGACCATATCTAGCCTCTTGGGACGGATTTGTATTCTGATATTCGCAAGTACTAAGGTATATACGTTGCTTTACCTAAGGTAATACCCTACTTTTGTAAAAATAATTTCGACTGCATCATTATGCTTGAAAGGCTTTTAAGAATGTACCTTCAACTTGTACTAAATTGAGAGTCAAAAGCTGTCACATAAGATTCATAAAGCTTCAAGAGTCGTGCTATTCTGCCTTCTGCATGTTTCCAAGGTCACTTCACTGCACACTGAGTTCCAAATAAGCGTGTTCTAAAAAAAGCTCCACCACTCGCGTCAACATGTTGCCTCAAATTTGTTGCCCAAAATCGGTTACAAAGTGTCAAAAGTTGCAAAGATAAATGTCATGGAATGCTATTGATGGATCAATTCAGTTTCTTGCCTGACCTCGAACTTGAAATAAATATTATCCTTGCTGTTAACAGCGGGCTCTGTTTGTAGTTTCATTGCACATTTTAAACGTGTTTGTGAAGTGTTTTCCAATAAGCTCTTGATGACTGAAAAAAGGACTTTCGAAATCATGTCTAACCTAAGATGTATACATCCTTGGAGAGCAGATAGTTTAAAGAAAAACATTTCAATAAAATGTTTTAAAGTTAAATTTTTAAATTTATAAGTAAACTTAAAGGACTATTGCATATTTGAGAGGAGCAAGTGTATAATTTCCTTTGTTTTGGTTAGTTTGATTTTTTTTTTTTTTGCGGTTTTAATGTGTATGGTTTAAGAATATCCTTTTGAAGTTTACTAAAAGGAAAGTCATGTTTTACATAAGGGTAAACGACATTGTAATTTTCATAATGGATGCGAACGGATTAAGATCAAAGGTTTAATATGACGTTGAGCTTAATAAAGGTGGATTTGTGTTTAAATTGTGGTTCGTTTGGAAAGTGCTTTAGACACAAGGCATTGGAAAATAATAATTCAAATCCTTTGAACGTTTTTTTTTTTTTTTTTGTATACTCTGGGGTTTATTCATTTATTTTTGGTGTTGCAAACGAATATAAACTGATTGCGGTCACATGACATGACAAGTGAATGGAGGCCAGGTTTCCGTACAAGTGGAAATCCTTTTGATGTTCATCTTTAAATAGGTTACCTTCAACAAAAACTTTAAAACTGTGAAGCACATTTGAACCCTGTAATTTTTCGACATCTATCAAGTCGAAATTATACCATTTCATGGAGATAGATCGAAAAGTTCGTGGTGTTTTTGACCATCTCGACGGAGTACTTTGTCGCATTACGATTATCGAAGCACTGTCAGTATCTACTTTATTCGACGCCACTTAAAAGCTCTCAAAATTTATCGTCATATCCGCAATTGCGCCTTGGCAACTACAGGGTAGTGGTTCGAGTCAATATTCGCACTTCGGAACTTTGAATCATTCATTATGCTGGAGGAATGCCTTGTTTTAACCTCTATACATTCTTGTGAGGCGTGCTAGCTATACGATTATGCTCCACCTCGCTTGAAAAGCGATTAACAAAAAGCTCTGAGTGATTTTTTTTTTCTATGGCGCTTGAATCGCTAGGAGAAGTGCAATAGAATAGCTATCTTCTCGCCCTAAGACAGAAGGGACCTGTTTTGGAAAACTCTAATTAGGCTTCAAGAGGCTAAAAATGCATTGCGACCTAAAAGATCTTTGGTGCCGAGAGAGGTCTTCCAACTATTCGAAAATGTTGTGATCAAGGTCATAAAGGAATCTCAGGGATATTTGACATATTGAAACCTCAACCAAAGTGTTCTTAGGCTTAGTTTAAGCTATCGCGGGACTGTTCGCAGCCTATTAAGGTACCAAACATTTCACGAGCAAATCCGAAGATTGTTCTTATTTAATTTTCAGAGGTCGTCAACAATAAACCCGTCCTTATACAGAACTTGTTGTTGCTTCCCAGTATATATTTTTTTTTGTGGTTTGAAAAATTCTAAGCCTGTACTTCTAGGACGTGGATAAAACGGTGCCAATAAGCTGAAACCATTGACGTCGCCACTAATTCGACCATGAGAAATTTTTCGACACCAGAGTAGAGTGAGTTGTTTGAAACACGCCCCCCTTTCATATTCATTTCTATAGAGAGGTCACTTTTTGTATCTTTTTCCAGCGAATAACTTTGGTTTTTCTGAGATTCAAATATGAGCCAGCTTACTTAGTAGTGCAATCCTATACGACCACAACAAGACAGAGGCCAAGAAACTTGTAGACGACCTGTAGATCCATTATATTGTGTTTGAGAGAGTGGTTGCTGAGCTAGCAGAACACGTCCAAAATTTTATTTTCCTCAACACCCCGGTATTCAATCACCCACTAAAGTTTAAACTTTTTGACAGAATTCAATACTTTAAATGATGTCTGACTAGCTGGGGAGATATGAATGATAACACTAGTTCACAGCCACTAAGTTTCGACTAAGTTATAACAGAAAATGAGTTTCTTCACGAAATAGTAGTTCTGCTCTTCAATACATAACTAACGAACTGTCTACCTTTGGATATGTATGCTGGCTTCTTATATAAGCATGAAGTTAATGGTTTTTCCTGCAAATTAACTGCAGGGTACTCCACGGAATTATTGTTAACGATATCCAGTTGATGTTTCCAGACTTTCAGGAACCCCTTCATTGGTCAAACAAAACGAAAATACACACGAGTTATACCCTCCTAGTTTCTTCAAATTTATTTATAGAAAATAATAACAGCCCTTACATTAGGTGGATGTTATCCAGCATCCCGCTTACAATACCTTCTTAGTGATATAGACAGCTGTACTCCTCTGTAAGTGCTTGAGGGAGTAGTTATATTTGCAAATATTTTACATACGTGTAGGTATCCTTAGTTTTGCATACACTTAAGTGCTCCCATATGCTTCTACTTACAATAATATTATAGCAATACGTACACACCTCAACGAATATCTTCAGGTGCACTTTTAACTACCAACGAACATTGTAACTATATGACAAGACTTTGTCAGACAACCGGGTATACATACCTCTTAAGAGTGCAGTTGGTACTCTTGCTTGTGTATGCTCTAAAATCCAGCAGATATTTAACTTTTCTCTAAGTTGTGTGCTACTCAATGAATTCAGGTCTTCTACGGGAATGAAGGACGTACTTTCTTATTCTTGGTTTGTATATAGTTGGCTACTCTATCATGGTCTTAAAAGTTTTCCCTTAATTTATTGCCAATGAAGTTTTGTAAAGTTTGGTATAGTTTAAGACAGACTTAATTGTATGTTGTATCAATTTTGAATTTAGATTTATCAATGAAAACAAAATGGAGGAGAACGACGTATGTTTTTCGACTAGGTATAATCTTGAAGAAAAAGAAAACGTTACGTATACGCCCGAGTAATCATCCCATAAAAAATTATTACTGTATGTACAAAGTGTCCTCAATCAATCAAGTGAATGAATTAAAATCCAATATTTACGTTTGTTTTTTTAATAAACATCAGAAGACAACAAACAAACTGTGAAAGTTCTACAAGGACATTGCCGAATAAGAAATCGATTACGAATTTTAAATTCAATTTCTCTTATTAAGCAGTTAACAGCATTGTAAGTGTTTGTGTACGATTGGGGGGGTTATCCTTGTAGAAAAATCCACAACCATTCAGATGTTGCAACATATGTGCCATACTACATAGTCTGCATGGCGTCGCTCTCACACAACTTTATCGAGAACAAGGACAACCGAAACAAGATGAAATAAGAGTCACAATATTTTTGATGAGTTTATGGTTTCTACTAGAAGTACCCACAAGGGACTCGTAAGCCGTAATTTTTTTTTTCTCTGAGATTTTCGTTTATTTTTTAAAATTATGCTTTTGAGGAAAAAGGATATGATTTTCAACAGATGGCACCGATGATGTGTTGGAGCATTGAAAGCAATATTGGTTTGAGTTTGCCTTACGAGTATTTTGGGAATTCAGAATCCAAAGGATTACATGAAAAATGAAGAAATTTTGTGTGGCAGATGGCAATAACTAACATTTCTGACTGTTTCTTGTCTACGCATATGTTGGTGATGTGATTGGGTGAATAGGACGATATATTTTGGCCTAAATATGTGATCGAATGAAGTGCGAAATTACAAGGAGTAAAGTGTATATCAATAGGCTATTGTCAGTGTTTATTTGTGAAGAATAAAAAAAGGAGTACTGAGGGAATAATGACTGAAATGTTTCTAGCAGGGAATCAAGAATTTGCTGTCGATATGGACACATAAAATCAACAAACCGGATGGAATATTACAGTGGACAGCCATAACAGTCGAGATTGTAAGAGACAATATCTACTTTTCCTCGGTTATCACTTCTAATAGCGACATGTCATCAGAAAAGAATCACAGCAACACAGAACTCACCACAGATCTGTGAAGCAGGAAGCAGGAACGAAGTGCTATGGAGAACTTGTACTGATGACGATGTATGGCTGTGGAAGAAAGCGCTGATTCTACATATGTCAAAGAAGGTTTAAGGCCAGCTGAGGGCTAGAAGTACTTAAAAATTGATTCTATTTATTAAAAAAAGACGGAAGGCGTTTAATACATCAGCTTGTGGCTTGTAAGAAAGGCAAAGAGCCTTGTGTAGGTATGTAGGTAGGAATCTTACGTACTTTCAGCAAAAAAGACGCACTCTTTCTTACTTTTCCGCTCTCTCTCCACATGATGGATCACACTGCTGCTAGCAGTGATAGATAGATACTTCTGTACTTTCGTCCACCGTCACCTTAAATGAAATGAAGTGGAGCTAGTTTAATTCAATTACACTTACTCTTCTCGACTTTGTATAGAACCCGAGTGTTAGAATAGGGTGACAGCTTTCTGATTTCTGGTTAAGTTTTCCAACTTTAACGAAAGCTTCTACTTTAGATTTCTACTTACAATTTGTACTATTCTGTAGTAGAATATGAAATCAAGTCCTGCTGCTTTGCCTATCTTTACTCTGAAGAGCCTGGCTCTGACTTCTATTAATGCTGCCAGTTCCTTGGCCTGTCTTTTTAATGACCGACTTTTTTTTTTACTTTAGATGGTCTTACTTTCTATTTTGTCTGCAGGGTCCTTGCATAGTTTAACTATCTTAGCAGCTTCTTCGTCCGAACAGGTTTTGGGTTTTGAAGCGGCGGCGAGGGGTGGGCTCTTGTAATGTTTTCGAAATAAGTAACATGATTTGTGGCTGGAATGAACAAGGATAGTATTTTCCACAGCGTATTGCGTTAAAAAAACTAGCAGCTCATCTGCAATTTCGAGATTGTAAAGCCGACCACTTTCGTCTATGCATACGTAGTTTTCGGAAGCTACTCAATAAATTCTTCTTAGCCATAGAATGAGCGATGCCTGCTGGACGTCTGTAGTTTCGCGCTTCTGACAGTAAGCTATAATTAAAATATATTGGAAAGGTTAGACATGATAAAACTAGGACAGGAAACTTCAGTCTCACATATCCTGGGAAAAATATATACTTTCTATCTTCTATACCACGAATGTTCATTTTAGAATGCATTTCAACAAAACGTAGTGCAAATTTACTCCATTTTTTCCATTTACTCGTTAAAAATATGCACATCCTTCAAATTCAGAAGCTTACTCAACTTATTTGTTTACGTCCGTCATGTCAAATTTTAATATCAGAATCTACTTAACCTATTTTAAACACCAATGTTCGCAGCATCTATCCTTTATTTCATTATATCACACCTCTTAACTCGCTCTTTAAGCAAACGGAAACGGAAACTATACGGTTTTTATTTTATTACAACACTTACTACTAAAGTCCATTATACTTTATTGTCGATAGGGGAATTGAATGTTATCTCATAAAATTCGCATTTATGAGTAATAAAGATGAGATTTATGCATGTATTAGTTTCACTTGAACGAAGCGCAAAACGGTCGATTACTGCTTTAGGATATGAACAAATGATTATCGTAAAATATCTTATAAATGATTTCTTAAGGATTTTTTTTGTAATAAATACGATAAGTATCCGAATGTGTGGGTGTGACTAAGCTGAATATCCTTCTGGACTATTATTTGGTGTTTTTGCCTTTTATCTTCATGGATGATGAGCGCGATAACCTTGTGAGTATCTGTGTACTTGGATTTGTAGTGATACTTTAAATTTGTCTTGTTTTTCAGGATATTTCAACGGACATATGTATTTGTTTGTGTGCTTTGAACAATTTATTGGAATTGGAATCTGTTTTTGTTTTGGAGTGTTTCGGATTTGAGTCATGTTATGGAGCTGTGGCGGATAGTTCTAGAAATCGATTTTCGTCATTGGTGTTTGGACTACAAAACTCTGGCACTTTTAAGAGCTAACAAATTTTTTTTCTAAGAGATACTTCATCGATTAATACATGAAAAAGTATGATTCACTCTCTACACCATAAAAAAGCAATAATCTTCATTTTTTGATTGCATGCAAATGATTTAGTTCTAGTTGAAGTGGATAAATATATAATTTGAATACAATTTCTTATGAGTTAACTTTACAATCCTGCTATACATACAATATCCTTCCCAATAAGCATGTATACAAAGAAGGATAACAAGTAAAAAAAAAAAAAAACAAGAAAAGGGTATACATGCTATAGTTGATTGAAGTGGTTTATGATTATAGAATGTGTACATACTCATTCTTCTGTAAAATTTTCATTTTTATTTTCTGAGTGGTATTTGAATAAGTACTCCCCGAGGATATTACGATATTACATTTTGCACATTAATATTAATATCACGCATAGTTAAGTAAAAATAAAAAAAGGTTATCACAAACAGTTTGCCTTTTGTATTTTGTATTTTTTATTTTTTATTTTTAAATCAGTACCTCTTTCAAACTTGTATCTCTGGGGGATTTCTGGATACGAAATGCTTGACATAAGTCCCTCTAGATGACTTTAAGTGAATTAATTTGAAAAGTTAAAAGTAATCAAAGGGCACACTGTTAAAGCAAAAAGTCGTATGGTAAAAGTCGTTTGTTTGCTACAATACGTTTCCTCCCAAGTCAGAAAAAATACACTTGCTTACAATGGTAATACCTTTAGTGATGGACCTAAAAAGGTAAACAAAATTAAATTGGTCTTCTTTACGCTAAAATATAGAATTTGTCACATATAATATAACAAGATGAGAAAGTTGAGATGGTCCAGTGGCGTAAATCTGAGAGATAAAGTACGCAATGACCACGAAAAAGAGCATCTAAGGTAGCTCCTATCACAGAGAAACTGAAAGAAAGTAGATTGCGATGGTACGCATATCAAAAAGAAATGAGACACACTTTACGTAGAAGGCGCCGAACATAAAGGAAGGACTGATGACCAGAGGTCGACCAAAGGCAGCATGGCTAAGCACCATTAAACATGACAGAAAGAGAAAGCCAATTAGATGAGCAGACAACACAGAATCGAATATCTTGGAGGCTTAGATCTAGGAGACGCGATAGCCAATTGAATGTAGCCTAACTTATCTCTTAACGAATTTCAACGTCATTAGGGAAATAAGTATGAACGTCTTGGAAAATGCATTTCCATAGTCCTCGGGATGGAAAAATTCTGTATAAAGCAAATGAATACTCGACAGTTTGCCCTTCTTCTCAGTTGAACAAGCTCCACTGGCCTAAGAGGAAGCAAACAAGCTTTCTGATATCATCTTCATTTAAATTAAATAGTTTCCGATACATATTAAGAGTATGGCTTCCATTTATTAATCATGGTTAGAATATTTGTCTAGTTGAGATCACAGAAAGAGGAGAAAGAGAGCTGTAGAGGATCGTTATGTGAGTATATGTCTAACAATTAAATTGCATGTCTTAAGAATTATGCATAAACTTGTTCCTGGATGTAGTTCGGTTCAGCTCATCGAGCGAATGGTTAACACCGCTTTAGTTAAAAAATTGTTCAAATTACAGACCTCAGATTCGATTCAATCAGAAAGACTGAAATTCTATCATAAAGGCCAAGTTAAGATCCATGGGCTTCTGAACTCGCAGCAAAATGCCTAAGTACGATGTGAAAAGAACCTGACGGTGTTTCAGGCAGAGAGTCTTCACGCCTCATAAAGTAAGTAAGTTCATATAATATAGCAGAGAGTGCTGCAAGCTCCACTGGATAATGTACAACGAAGAAAATATGGACTGATCAGGACCCAAATCCATTTGCAAAACAGGCTCTCTATATGGCTTTGTTTGGTAGCCTGTATCGGAGCGGGACCAATTTATGTGACCGTTTCCCAAAATAACGAAATCTACTAACACATTATTTTTTGGAAACTACACTTTGGACAAGTCCATACTATGTGAGTTGAACCAAAAGAATAGATTATCCTTACCCGATAACTGTAAAATGGTAGAGGAACAGGAACAAAAACTAACTCACAGTCTTCTTGCTTACGAGCTACCTATTCACAGAAATGTCAGCTTCATCGATGGAGCGCATATTTTTCTCGATGCTCCAACAGGGCCTATTTGACAAAACTGCGACAAGAAAAAAAACTGATCACTTGTCCTTGAAAAACTTTGTTTGGATGGAAACCCAATGAACCCTTTACCGCATTTCATGTTAAATTTGTTTCACAAGAAACCCTAAACGACAACGGTTAGATCTAATCAAACGAATCGAAAACATTGAATGTGATATACACGAATTAAATAAAAATGTCAAAGCTCAAAAGTTACATAGTTGTTGTAGCTATGGAAAATGAAATGTCATTGCAAATAAATCCAACGAAAATGTGAACAGGAGACATAATTCAAGGACACATTTCATGCTTATTTGTAACAAAGTATTTTTTTTTTAAACACGCCTGATACTAGGTATCAAATGATTGCATTTTAACAACTCAGACAAAGTTACATAATTTGATTCTACGCATACTTTTGACAAACCGGAATGTTATGGATGCGAAATGTTACTCCAGTCTTTAAAATGTGATACAACGATTTAAATATGTCTACCCCTACCTGGAGTGATGTAGCAATATAGCATTACATTCCGAATAAATTGTTTCCTCCGCAACTGATATTCATGTAGAGACTATTAAAAAGTCATACATACATACCTGTACAAACTACGTATTAAAATAATGTTGAAAACAAAGGACACAATCTGCTGACACTGGTCGTTTTAATTAATCTCCCATGTATCGAACTGATTACGCAGAAATATCTCCCACGGATTATTTTTAAGTATTGCTGCCGAAAATTACATGCAGTAGTGATTATTTTGGATTGAATGAATTTTTTTTTTTCCAATTACGTGTTTCAATTAATTTTATTTGAATTTCATAAATCAGGGATTGATTTAAAATATGGTCGGTAGCATGAAGGATACCGCAATGCGGCGAGTTTATTTGTTTGAATGAGTTCAGTGATTGAAAGGCTAGAGGAATAAAATTAAGTCCAAAAAAATAGATATAAAGTCAAGAGCCAGTTTCCTCTTGCTACAGATATAACCCTTTCTACGTTTTTTAATACTTTCAGTAAAAGAAAACCCAGGACCTGCTCGGAAGACATGCATTTCTTTGCTTGTCTTTCCATCACTTTTCTTTGCTAGTTGTGTATGTGTAGAATGGGGCTTAAAACTCAAGAAAAATCCACACCCTCGTTCAGATATGCAGCCTGGTTGCTCCAGCAGCGTCGAATGTGGCGCGCTGCAGGCCGAAAAAAAGTGGTTTTCCGCACCGACAAGGACCAGCTCGGAAAACATGAATTTTTTTGCTCGTCTTTCCTTCAATTTTCTTCGCTTGTTGTGTAGAATGGGGCCTTCAACTCGATAGAAATTCACTCCCGTGTTCAGATATGCAGCCTGGATCCTCCAGCAGCGTCGAATGTGGCACGCTGCAGACCCCAAACCCACGTCATCAGAAACATCATAAGACATAAGAATTGATGACGACAACCATACACTTTGAAGTAATGTGACATTTACATTGCCGAAAGGTCCGAAGAATAGAACGGTTCAAGATTGTCTCGTTTCACTAGTAATATTATGTCTCATTGAAACTTAATCCAAGCTGATTGTGAGTAGTATTAACGTGTCTCCATTGCAATTCTTCAGCTTCATACATATCACAGATTATAGATTTAAAACATACAGCAGGCATATAATACCCACAGACAAGAGCGTTGTAAAATCCCTTTTCATACAGAACAATAAAATATATGTCCACCGCGAATTCACCAAATAAACAATTGCACACTTCAGGTAGCATTAAATGTGAAATCGGTAGACGGCTCTAAGATATATGGGGGACCAATGCCACGTAAGGGATTCGAGAAATAACGAATTACAGATACTGTTTGTCTTTTTTGGTGCTGATTTATAGCTACCACCTTTGCAAGCCGGAGGATTATGTATGTGGATTCATGTAAGTTTTATGTTTATCCTAGAAGGGTTATGCATAACAGAATGTTTTAAGTTGGAACATTAAATAATTTTGTTTGAGAATGTTTGGTAATTGTATGAACGATTTGGAAATAAATAACAGAAAATGTGACAGAATAAGGTGTACCTACTTATGTACCATTACCTGGTCTACCGTAAAATATATCTTTTGATTATTGATCTGAATATCAGAGTGTGGAGGCACAGTAACGTTTTCGGTCTGATATTCCCTTTTGTTACTAAAAATTCAATGGCAGGTCCATGGAAACAGAGCAAAACTAGGAAAAAGCCTTTCATCTTCGTGTTGTAAGTACTGAAATTTCCATGTCATCGATCTGGATTATGCTTCTATTAAGCATGATCCATCTACAAGTTGTAGAAAATAATTCCGTGCTGAGAAGTTCCTTCTTGGCGGACTCATAGGATGTGCAGACTAAGTGCTTCTTCAATGTCAATGTTAACGAAAAGGTAAATTGTTGTCAACGAAGAGCTTAAAACATGCCGAAAAGGTTTATCAGTCAAAACGCAATCAAATCAAATCAAGAGGCAAGAGGCAGTCTTTACAAAAACTCTACAAATCTACAGGACGCTTGAAGTCGAAATATACATACGTGTATTCAAATAGAAAATAATTAAATTCCATTAAAATTCTACAAGGATTAACTTTCTACCGCTGGATATTATTTTGCTAACTTTTTGTTTTTTTCTTTTATGCCGGAGGATAAAAATACAAAAAAAAACCAACGACCAAACAAAGGACTCAGTATCAAATTTGAATTTGAAAATTAAATTCCAACAAAGGCTAACAATAGAATTTAAGGAAAAACTATCCATATCCCATATTTCATACCAAAAAGTACATTCATAAATTCCCTTTCCATTGTAAGTGAAAATACCAAGCATAGTTTAAATGGTACCGAAGGGGGAAAGCTATGAGTTGGTTTCGATTCCTTCCACCACACATAAGGAGTATCCTTTTTTTTCTTCTTCGATTCGAGATGGGTATACTAAAATCGTAAAAACCTGTAGACAGGGGTGAGTGGCAAAAGTATAGTAGCTTAATCGTTTATTTTTATCGTAAATAGTT
Source organism: Criorhina ranunculi (assembly GCA_951813785.1). NCBI lineage: Eukaryota > Metazoa > Arthropoda > Insecta > Diptera > Syrphidae > Criorhina > Criorhina ranunculi. The sequence goes on from OX638383.1 coordinate 45,680,695, forward strand.
TATCTAGATTCGGTATAAAGGAGCAAAGACATGGTTAAAGGAAAGGAGTAATGGCTTATTGAAAAATATTAAACTCATTCCACCAGAGCTTCTTGGATTCCGTTCATGTTAAAGATGAATATTTTTAATGTGATTTTTATGTGTTGTGAAGAGTTTATGACTACCCTTAAACTAGAGTACAATCATTAGGGAAATTATATAGAGAAGAGACGACGGAGATACCGATAAAGGTTGATTTTAAATGCTTGTAGGATGTTGGGATGAGGAAACACAGAGTTATGTAGAAGTAGATCACTCCACATGTGTGTTAAACGGCTTTGACAGTTTATGCGTCCGAAAGTAGGCTAAAGTCTAAACTGTTGGGAGACCTTTCACTAGAGCACTGTTTATAGAAGAATCGATAAAACAGTGAGAAGAGAAACGGGAAACATTTCTTCAATGTTCAAGCGAGTCGATTAACTTCAAAAGTTTTAAGACCTTATTAATACCCTTATGATGATATGCACACAGCGCTAGTGTTGATGTAATGATTTTGAAACTGAGATAGTATTAGGTTTCAGTCTTTGCTCCGAGGGTGGTGTCCAGAATGACTGGGGAGAATTATCGATATTGTTGCCATTGCTTATAATTCACAGTATTTCTTTCGAACTTGCTGATGTCATTGTGCCATTATGGCTATGCAGTAGAGCTGACGTTAGCTTCTTCGTAGTTGATCGACTTTGGAATGTGCAACACAGTTTTTGGTGCATTAGACTGAGTGTTTTGGGTGAATGAGTGCCTTTGAGACTAAAGCCAGATCAGTGCGCTTTTTGCATTGTTAAAGGAAACCTGAACATTTCGCAACATGTTAATCAACTTCGAATATGTGGTCGTTCCATAAAAGGTCGTGTTTCAGCTAAGACGATGCAGTGTACCATTCATAGATAATGGTTCCAATTTTGGGTTTCGCTTAAGTGACAGAAGATAGCATTTTACCATGTTGTCGAGGTCATAATTCAAATATATGCCTTGCTGTTCCTCTTTTAAGTCCAAAGAAGAGGGACGAATATTAAAAACTGAGAATACAGTCATCAGCGAAGGAATAGATTGAATTAGATGTTGCAAACCAAGGATTATTTTTATAAAAATGAGAAAGCGAATCGGAGACTTAATGGAACCTAGGGGAACCTACAATGACTTGCAGTTCTGAAACCTTCTAAAATGACTTGAGTTGAAAGGCTCGAAAAGTAGTTTCAAATCTGTTGAAGGAGACATACATCGATGCCGTTTTTTCCACAAAAGACCTTGATGCCAAACTCTGCCAAATGCCTTTAAAATATCACATACAACAATCTAACTTCACCCAAGGGATGATTAAATTCGGTTCACTTCTCGGTAAGATATGACATCAAATCAAATCGGTGCTGCGTAAACCATAATGCCAGTTGACGATTTGTCAGCGTTCCCATGACCTTAGATGGAAGGGATTTCGGTAGTTCGGGAGCTAAGAAGCTTTGTCTTTTTTAGAGACGAACTGAACAAACACTGTTTTACATTTACTCGAAAAGAAACCAGAAGAGTCGGACAGATGATAACGCTTTCACAGTGCTTTTGCCAGCAAAGAAAGACAGCTCTTCAGCACTATTGGTGAAATATCATCATCCTTTACATTAAATTTAAAGTAAGTATCCCAACCATAAATTCTAAAACAGCATTAGGATACGATTTCAGGATTTTATTATCAACGCAGTGAAATAGCACAACGTTACATAAAAACAAAATAATACCATCCACCTGCCAGCCGGGTGACATGTGCAGATTACATCGTAATATAATTTTACGAGGATACAAATATCCCACGAAATATTTCGGTATAAAAGCGAAATTCAAACCAATTTTACGAGAAACGCGAAATGACAAAAAAGGACCCCTTTTGGGTATACAGTGCTCTTATTAGTGTCAGTGTCGATAGAAGGATTTAATGGACGTCTAATAAATCGAAGATCATTATTATGGAAACCAAAAACAACAAAATTACCTCGCAAACTTACGTTGCTACAAAATCTGATAATTAAAACTGTCAAAAGTGTCAAAGCAGAGCTGTCAAAATTATGACATTGACTATAATTAGACAGTTTTTGCTGTTTTTTTCTTTTTGCCAGTCGACACTATAGATTATAAAGAATGAGTTATGTACCAACGATAGGAATAGAGAACAACGAGTGACAGATTGCTAAAATTTTCATTGAAAAGTTTTCCCATTATCTGTATACTTACTTACAATGGTTCTATGGGAATTCTTTAGACGAATGGAGGAAGGAAATGTAACTAATTGAGTTATTGTTGGAAAAGTTTCGTTTCACTATTAATTTCTAAGAACCCGGAAACATACCAGATGACATCACATAATTAATCCATTAATCGAGTGAATAGTTAAGGAATGTGAGCTAATTTTTGTCCCTTAGATAAGGAAAAACAAAGGTGCTCGTCGTCTTTACACATATATGTATATGTACGTGTTACATTTCTGGATGAAGGAAAACTTTAAGTTACTAAGTAATGTACTATTTAAGAACCCCGCTGGTAGAATTCTTTATATGTGTACCTGTAAAAGCAAGTTATTTGTTAGTGCTTGCCTCCTTTAACCACCCCGAAACCAGTGTGAATTTTAGAATGGCACTCCGGGGTATGGTGGACAGTTTACTCGGTTCGCTAAAGATGCATGCACCTAGGGTTGCTTTCCTGCTCCTGTTGAGGCTCGAGTAGAAGCAGAAGAACTGCGTTGTGTCCTCTGCAGATGTCAGTCGTACTTTTTTAAGTTGGACCGCCAGTAGGTTGTGGCCTGTGAGGATGCTGATCACTTGTACCATCTGTTTAGCTAGAGTTAAGAATCCTTTTATACCCCTTCTCTCTTCAACATTCATTTACGATGAATATGATGTACAGAAAAGGGGTCATCTCCATGACAATGTGTACTTTCGGTTGTGAAACCTTAAGTTAAGTTTCGTTCACCATAACATAAAGTTTAAACTCATAAAATATTTCCTCCAAAATCCCTTTTAAACCTCCTCCATGTATATAAATGTATCCGATTCCCAACCTAACCCTTCTATATTACACTTCAACAGATTTTCCACCATTTTCACATTCCACTACCCGGCGTAACACGTACTTCGCACTTAGAGGCAATGTTCCTCAAAATTATTTTCCTACATCGTTCTCTACTTAAGAGAAAACTTTTTACCGAGAAATTCTCAAATCAGTAGGTTCAACCCAAGCCAACAACACATATCCATCCCCCTTTTTCAGGTGTTTGAGCGGAACTAAGCTAATTGAAAAATTGGAAATGAAATCATGAACCTTTCCATCGCCTCCCTATGGGATGCGCTGATGTAGGCCAACCTTTTGTGTTTCGACAGAACACCAATAAATCCACGCATTTTATGTTCACATGTGCTGGGATTTATGATGTGGATGGTGTTATTGTCTACCCACCATAAGGACCATAAGGGAAACATTCAAATTCTATTAAGCCGAACGGTTTCATCCTTCAGTCAGGTGGAAAAGGGTTCTTTAAGGACGTGATGGGTGTCTAACTTATACGTATGGATTTTGCTATTTTGTTTTGTTTGTCAAAAATCGATTTGTTGAGAATACCGTCGGGAAGGATCTCACAAATTGATTCAATGTTGTTGTCCAAAAGGATGGGGCGGCCGGTACGAGAATATCCTTGTCATACTAATCTTCCACTGGTTTGGTCATCGGCACGTGAGTGATTTCCCCAAAAGCTGTTTCCTTTTTAATAATGTTGTCACATCCCTCGGTGAGATAGGCTTTTCATAGGCGACCTACTAAGAATTTAATTGAATTCTCAGAAAATATAGATTCAACTCATCGATCAAATTATTAATTCCAACTCTTAAAGGATATTTTTTTAACAAACAATCTTTAATAGCATATCTACTCTAGTTAAGTTCATTAGGTGTAAATTATTTCAGATAATTTTCTACTAGCATCCTTGTTAAAGGTCACGTTCGCTGAAGTCATGGACGTGGTATTTTATCTAGCCGAGTTTCTCTTGTGGTTGAAAATAATATCTACGTTAAGGGAAGAGAAAGTTTTTGTGTCCTTTTTTTTCCGTGAACTATTTAAATTTATAATGAAGTCAGTAACGACAAAGACGGAAGCAAAATAAAAAATCACGTAATTCTGCGATGCAGTATAAACTTGGAAAATTATTACCTCCCTTATAATTTTGTTCCACTGTCGGTCACGGTATACCATCGGATGTACTTAACATACAAAATAATATTGTTTGCAAGTTTTCAGATGCGAATTGTAACTTATTCCGGAACTGAAATTCGTTTGAATTGCAAATTTTTGTGAAAATATTAGTTTCAACCGGAAACTTTTGCAAAATACGTAGTGTTGATGTTGAGAGTTTAGGTTGGGATTTGTTTATATTTTTATTGTTTGGATTTGTTTTATTCAAAACTACATGAAGTGCCTACGTATTTTGGAGGAAACCTTTCAAACTAGTTGTCTAAAAAGGATTTTTGTTCTTTTGTTGAGTTCCTGTCATCCCATCTAATGCATGAACGATATTGTTTTGATAGTTTGCATGAGAGGGCTACTCTCCAAACTCATCCCGAAAATGTATTTTTCGTGCGACCCAGTGCTGGAAGAATGCGTCCGTGACCGTGGTTGCAGTGATGTCTTCTGGCCAACGTGTTGCCCGGTCGATGCAGGTTAGTAGGTATGCACACAATGGTCCCCAATTACACATACTGGTTATCACCTCAGACTCAACTTGAAAATTGATGATAGTCGGGATCGTCTTCCTAATCAGAAGGACTTACTTCCCCTTAGAGGGTCTGAGCCTAAATTAATGCCGCTTTCCATCCTTTACGGTCCGGAACACGTTGCTTCCAGTTTATTAGACCAAGGTTGGACTACCTTCTTCTTTTCTCTGGCCAGACCTAGACCATATTCCTCCATCCAGAGATGTACCCGTCTCATCCTTCACGGCCCCTCATCCTCTCGTCCTCTCGGCCTCTCGTCCTCTCGTCCTCTCATCCTCTCATCCTCTCATCCTCTCATCCTCTCATCCTCTCATCCTCTCATCCTCTCATCCTCTCATCCTCTCATCCTCTCATCCTCTCATCCTCTCATCCTCTCATCCTCTCATCCTCTCAACCACTCATCCTCTCATCCTCTCATCCTCTCATCCTCTCATCCTCTCATCCTCTCATCCTCTTATCCTCTCATCCTCTCATCCTCTCATCCTCTCATCCTCTCATCCTCTCATCCTCTCATCCTCTCATCCTCTCATCCTCTCATCGTCTCATCCTCTCATCGTCTCATCCTCTCATCCTTTCATCCTCTCATCCTCTCATCCTCTCATCCTCTCATCCTCTCATCCTCTCATCCTCTCATCCTCTCATCCTCTTATCCTCTTATCCTCTCATCCTCTCATCCTCTCATCCTCTCATCCTCTCATCCTCTCATCCCCTTATCCTCTCATCCTCTCATCCTCTCATCCTCTCATCCTCTCATCCTCTCATCCTCTCATCCTCTCATCCTCTCATCCTCTCATCCTCTGTGCCCATTAATAATTCATACGCTTCAAGTGATTATTGTTGATTATTATTTTTTCTGTTTTATTTTGAATGCAAAAGTCCACAAAATACAAAACGTTTCAATTAAGGGAGCCACAGGAATCATAATAATTTAACCAAAACATATAAGTTTCGCTGTAACAAATTCAAAAGTTAAAGAAACACAACGCCCTTGGGATTGTCCTTGATTTGAAATTTAACTTCAATCTCATACAAAGATTTGTGCACAAGGAAAACCGAAAAGGAACTCTTTCCCTTTTTTGCTTTTTTCCAAACGTTAGCTTTTATTCGATTTGATTTCCTTTTCATACTCCGAAGGGGCCAATTCAAATGAATGGCTTCTTTTGCGTTATCCTTTGTGTATCTTCAATTTTGATTTGAATATACATATGTACATATTTTGATACTTAACATTTTAAATTATTATTGTTGGATACATTTATTTAGATGAATATCTTTTTTTCTGTATAGAAATCACGTTTAAGGTATTGCTAACAATTAGATATTCCTCAAATGTTTCCTTAGTTAGCAAAGAAGAACTTCACGTGTGTCTGTATGTATGTCCTCGAAGAAAGATCATGGCGAAGACAAATTTTCAATTTTCAGTTGGTACATAGCTTATTTTGAATTCCATTCACATTTTCTTTCATTAACATAAATTCATAATAAATAATGTCAGCAATTTTTGGAAAGTAAGTAGTGGGATGAATACATAATGCCTTAGATCTATGGCATTGCGATTATTTTCTTAGACAATTTGGTTAATCGAAAACATGTTTGTCGGGAAAAAATGATGACATCCTGTTAGGAATTGTGGTGTCATATTACACTCATATTACGTTATAATAATTTTTTAACTTAAGCCGAATTATGTGGCGTGTAATAGGAAAAAGGAGCATCATAACAGCATGAAAATTAGAAAAATCATCGCCTACAACCAACTTTAAACACTATTGATACTTCATCGGGTTGACAAAGTGGCTGGGATTATAACATCCTCACTCCACTTCCTTACTTACTACATAAGTGGAGCTAGCGTTCAGTGTGAACCTGGACCTCAACCAATAAGTCACTCTAATTGGCCCGCACTTCAAGTTGGTCGAATTCTTCTTCTACTTTTATGCGCCACCTAGAGCGAGGTCGGTCGCTCTGCCGGTTTCCCTTGGGATTAAATTCAAAGACTCTGTGGGCCGGAGTGTTGATGTCCATTCGTTCTACATGTCCTTGCCATTTCAAACGTCCAATGTGCAGTTTTTTTAATAGTTCGATGTCGTTATACAGGTCGTGTGGTTCACCAGTGAATCTTCTTTTTCAAAACCAATTAGACCGAATATCTAACGAAGGCATTCGCATTTGAAAAGATCAACGCCCTCGACAATGTGCATACTTCAGTGCCATAAATAACCTTTAAGGAGTTTTACTGTGGAATCGGGCTTTACTAGTCTTCAGAGAAAAAGAGATTGGCAAGAGTAACGAGTATTCTTCCTTTGATCTCTGATGAGATGTCGTTGATTTCAGAGCCAAGGTAGACAAAGTCCTTTACTACCTCGAAGTTATAGCTGTCTCATGTGATTTTCTGTACAATTCGTCGATGTTGGTTATCCTTTCAAGAAGAGCAATCTCCATCATTATACTGTACAGACAGACGAGTTTGACAGCGATGCCGAAACAAGCTCTATAAAGCTTGTCTCTATAAATGCTATCATAAGTGGCCCTAGAACCGGTAAAGAAATAGCGCTCATCGGACTTCTTGGATTTTTTTCCATGATCTGTTTGAAAAATTGGTCTGAATTTGACTATCTAAAACCATACTGACAGGGTTCAATCATATAGTTGATGAAAGGTTTCAGACAGATATGGTGCTGAGGAGACTGATGCCCCTGAAGTTGGCGCTAATAAGGATTCTCTTTTCTTGTGGAACGGACAAATAATGCTGAGATTCCGTTCATCAGGCAGTTTGACAAAATCTTAAAAATGCCCAGCACTATTATTGGAAATTAACTTGGATGTTGCTATCCTTGCTTCATTTTGATCAGGTTAATGGAAGTTTGGACTATTGTTGCCTACTATGAATGGTTCGTTCTGTTTGATAGTTTGATCTTGGTCTTCGTCGTCGTTATACAGTCTGCACAAGTAGGTTTTCTATATTCTCAGCACCGACTGTGACTTTTTTTTCCTTTTCGAGACGCCGATTCTCTACCCTTCTCTCTGTTCGCAGAGCTCGCAAGCAGACCTCGTCCTTCTTTGCTGTATCGCTTAACATTTAGAAAGCATTACTTTAAAAAAAGTTTATATGTCGGTTCGTATGCTTCTTCTTCTTCTTCTTCCTTTGCTTGGTGATTGTATTATTATTCCATTTTCAATCTTCTAGCTCAAATGTAGACATCTTCTATTTCTAATTCTAAAAAAAAGAAATTTATTTTCGACTAACTTCATTCTGTAGGATGCAAATTGTATTTTGAAACACAAGACCAGTCCTTATTTTCCATTCTACCTCCTCCTTAAAATAATAATATTTTCGAAACATAAATTTAAGATAAAGCATGCGAGAGATTATGGAAACTAAGTGGTGGTGTGAATACATAATAGCTCCAGAACCCTTGGTGGCTTAGAATGTGGTTATTAATTTACAACAAACGAGGGAGCGAATAATAAGAAGCTTTTTGTGAAAATACAAAATGTTTGTAGTAAATAATTGTGGTAATAGTCAGGGAATGGTAATTTCGCTACAACTGAAAATATGGCTATAAGTTTCCTTTTTTAAGCAAAACTCTCATATTGAATTCATTTAGATATTGTGAACCAACTTCTATTTTAAGGGCATTTCACTTCGGGTTTGTTGACATACTTGTGTTTGTTGCCCGACTTTAGGTATTAGTGCTGTTCTAAGGAGAATATCCTGATGAATCTGAATAACCATCAGAACCAGAAGCACAAATACTTTTCCATATGCCTGTCTCATATGGGTAAAAATTGATAGAAAATTTCAATGAGATACTTTAGTGAAGTGTAGACATTACACTTTTGATACAAGAAGATAAATGTCAAGTATTTGATTTGCACTTAGTTCCTATCGAGAGCTTTAACAAGAAATTGGTAGTTACTTACACAACTGTTATTATATTAATTATTCAATTACTCTTGAATGAATATTTGTAGTTCATTTTAGAATCATACAGCACCTAGGAGGTGAATATTTTTAGGGCTACGTTGTCTGTTGTTATTGCAAATATGATATTGAAAAATGCAGATTACAAACGAGCCAATCAAGTGGCCTCTTGGATCTCAGTTAATACGTGACGACAAAGGATGTGCAACTCAAAATTTGACGGTATGAAGGCATACAAGTACAATAATAAGAACTTCATTCGAAAATTATGGATACACACTGTCATTGTGGTTTTTGGAGAGGAAAGTTCACAATCGACCAAATTTTTACACCTTGGCGCATCCTTTAGAAAACCCAAAAAATTAAAATTGATACCCTACACCTCTCTTTATCAATTTTATGGTCACCTTCGAATGCATTTATACAGATGAATTTTATCGAGCCATGTCAAGTTTCGGCATCCCTGTCAAACTCACCTGTCTCTGCAGTATGATGATGAAGAATGCTCGCTGCTCGATTCAGGTTTTTTTTTTTGTTTTTTCTGTTGGGGTGTTGGAACACCAAGCTGGAGCACTCAGACGCAAAAACAGGTCCATTGTACTACCAGCAGGTACAACCCTTTTACTGTCAATTCAGGTTGGTAACAACCCCCCATAGTTTCAAGGATTGTACTCACAAACAAACACAAAAGGCACAATTTTTCAAAAGTCTGTGTCATTTGTAGAACTGAGCGAGGTTTGTATTGAGGCAGTAATTACCAAAATGGGTTTAGCAATTAAGGACAATACAAGTTACTTGTATGTACGAAGTACGAAATACAAAAAGAGACATCCAACATACCCGAATTTAACTTTGAGGTAGTAAAGGAAGTCATCTTTCCAGGCTCTACTACAGCCAACGACATCAGTGAGGAGATTCAAAGTAGAATTACACTCGCCATTAGCAGTAACTGTGACTTTATTAGACAACAGAGTCCTAGGCAGACACTTTATAAGACCCTCATCATCCGCGTCCTTCTATATGGTGCAGAAGCTTGAATTTTGTCAAGATCGGATGAAAGCGCACGACGGTTAATTTGTGGTCCTTTGTGTCGCTGTTCATGGAGCAGAAGATTTCACCCCGAACTATACAATGACACCGATCTGGTCAAAAAGATTTCTGTACATTGATTACGATGGCTAGTTCATTGAGAGCGGATAAATACTAATACTCAAGCCAGAACAATCTTCGGTTCCACCACTGAGGAACAACACAGAAGAGAACGACCTCCAGCTAAATTTAAAGGTAACCCCAACCAACTCGGTTCAGGATCGTGCTGGCTGAAGAGACCTGCTGGTTGAGACCCTCTTTTACCCCAAACCATAAAGTTTTCAAAAATAAATAATTAAAACAAAAAATTAAAATCGACGCAAATATTTGATCCTTGCTGGTTGGTGACCCTACCACTATGGCTTCTGAATTTATACGTCTTATTATGTACTGTAACCAAATACTGTCACTTTGGTGAATTTTTTTTAGTTCCTTCTATCTAAAAAAATCTCTTCCAAAAAATGAAAATGTCAAACACACAAAATTGAATTTCAAAAGGACAATCCAAAAATAGACCGCCTACAGGCATCATTCAATTGAAACAAATTAAGCCTGCCAACATCAATGAAGCTTCTTGACATTTTTCGTTGAAAAAAAAAAACAATAAATTCGATAAATCCCTTAGTTACACCCACCACCACCTTGTCCATTAATTATTTTTTTTCATTTTCCATTCGCTTGGCCTTTTGGAAAACTTGTTGTAATGAAAATATTTCATTAAGGGCCATTAAAATAATTTCGCTGATAATGCAAAGACTGGCGAATTAATTTGATTATGTTGCAGGAATTAACTTAATTTCAGGAAATCATTATTAAGCTTACACACACAGGATATTGATGGTTTGCTTCACGAAATAAAACACGCCAAATTTTACCCGATAACTGTTCAAAGAAACGAATGAATTTCCATGCATTTTGAGGTGGAGGACATTATAGTCCAACTTTTCATACTCAGAAACTCCAAATGCGCTTATTCGTACCGAGAAAAGACTCATGGATTTACCAGAAAAAAAAGCTCTAGTCCTGGATACATGTTGGTAGACACTGAATGTGTCTAGATACATTCCATTTACAATTGCAGTAGTATATGTATATTTCGATTCGACCATGACCTTAAAAAGAAATTTAGAGAGATGCCAAAGCTTTAAAAAAAAAAAAAGTTAAGAGATGTCGTAAATTTTCCTCATTACTTAAATTTAGTGATTTCCTTTGGAGTACTTTTATTACGTTCAAGGTCGCACGTGTTATTGTAGATATACACCTACATTGGGTCATTTATTTATTTAAATTTATTTAGTTTTTTTTACTTTAATAGAGTCATTCTTTTATAAGGAACTTCCCTTAGGTATGAAAACTTTTTAGCTATGTCATGCTGTATCATCTTTAATGAGGGATGATGAACAGCACAAATAGCACCCGGAGTAAACATTAATATGAATGGTTGGGTGGGTGGGTTGATGTATATATGAGTGGCACGTCCCTCTATAATGGAAACCTTTTCAAGTCTGCTAAGCGCCCATCTGTGGTACTAATGATGATTGAGTGGTCCACGTTTCGTATTATGTTAACACCTCTTTCGACTATCTAGTATATTTAGAGTTACATCACGTTTAGCTTATTTAGGTAATTTATACATACGGATGAAATAATATTTGTCTTATGCTCACAAAATAAGGTATAGGTAGCATTTTGTGGAGATTATTATTAAGGGTATTTAACCCTTTTCAACGTAAATAAGGTCATGCTGTTCTTTTACAGACCCTGATGGACACATTTAGCCCACAACAAGGTATGTCATCTATTTGAAACATCTAGCCTTAATTTTAAGCTGTCAATGGTTTTAAAGCCAGAGGATTAGCCAAAAATATCCTTTAAAAAAAATGCTAGCATCACGATTAACCGCGTACAGGAAAGAACAGTAGAAGATACGTCTGATTGAGACAACCCGTGGAAGAGGGACGAAAAAAGAGCCGATAATGTGATCTGCTTTGATATATCTCTCTATATACTATGTAAATATGTAAATACATCCAACACGTGTAGCCAAGTTTATACATCCTGTCCTGCTGATGATATTTATCCTTACAACAAGTGATGCCGAACTCGTCATAATGAACTGTGATCTATCGACGCTGATGATCTTCTTCCGTAAGCAAGTACCAAATATAAGTACCATTCTAAGATTTCTCAGAGAAACTAGTTTAGGGAAGGTTCTATAGGGTGAAGTCTTCTTTCCAAGGCTAAGCCAGAGTAAATGACAGTGAAAAATAATTCTGAAAAGAATTACTATGTGAGGGTAACTCTCAAGAGTTTGGCTACAAGGTCGTATTGCATGATGCAATTTTCTCAAAAAAGCTTTGTACAAACCTTATCGAAGTGCGATACGATGTGTTTGTAGTTAGTCATGACATAGTTAAGAGTTTCGTGCTCAAACTCTTGGCTTAGACAATAGCTGTTCAGTTTTCGTTTGGTTACATGGGTTACGAGTTCTGAAAAATTCTATATCCAAAAAATTGCCGATATTTGAGCCTCTGAATGTGTGCTCATCTAAATGTTGAACATTACACGTTGATCGATTCAGATTGCAGTTCGACGATGCCCAGAGTGCTATAAATGTTCGCTTATAAAGAAACGTAGTGATGCTCCACTAGATAACAATGCGCAGCAAAACCGATTAGCCGGAGGGTTGTATCTTTTGTTGTGAGTGTGCTGTACTTTCCGACTAATCCACGTTCAAAGTTGTCCCTAATCTTCGAGCACACATAACATTTGTTCTTGATTGAACTTTCAGACTGTTGGTTAACATAGTCGTGGTTGATCAAAGCCAGGTGATTATTTAGTCGATAGAAGTCAAGATCACATGACCGGAACCAGTTTCCTATCACAAATTTGCTTCCGAACATCTGGAGTATCTTGTTGTTTGGAAAGCATGGTGCGAGAGTTGTTACTATCTCGTATGCATACACTATCTTGCGGAAGCAAACGTGAAATTGAATCAGTCATCATCTGACCATTAATGAGTGCATGCATTGGCGAGCCGATACTACACATGACAGCTCTAAAGAATGTCGCAACTGACTTTCTTCAATTTGCCTTGAGGTATCTTTCCTTCTGTCTCTTTCGACGAACAGTCACAGTTGCCCTTCGGTCAAAACGCCTTTGCAAAAGTGTTCGTGTAGATATGAACGTCAACTTCCGCAAATAATGTGAAATATGTGAAGAAAATCCCATAGAAAGAAGTTCAAGCTGGAATAAAGCACGGTTAAGTACTCAAACAAAAGCATCCAAGGTTCTATAACAAAAAAATAAAAAATCAAATGAATTATATCGAGGTATATGTTTAAATGTGTTGGTTCACCCCAAAAGCAGTAAACAATTTGGTTATGACATTTCAAAGATAAAAGTAAAAAATAACCCCCAACCACCAATCCAAGTCATGCCTACGTGAATGTAGACAAAATTTACTTTTTCACTGTAAATGACAACTTCCCTACACAGCTTCACGTTCGTGTCTAGAATTAACTTCCCGTGACAAATATGAAACAACCTTCAATGATACACTTTATGTACATCAAAATGAATACGAGACCATATCTTGTGACAACTAATCAATAACATCCTTGAAAATTGTAGAAGGTGGAGTGTCGAAAATGTCTTCTCAGTGGCACATTGGCATCTCTTATCGGAATGAGTTATTACTTTTACCCTCGATCTAAGGATATTTGTTTATTGAGCAGAGAGTCCCTCCTTGTATCATTAAATCTCAACTTGAAGATTACACAATGATGAGTGTCGTCTACCAACTCATCATTTACATCGTAATAATCATGAAAATCGAAAATATGATTTATATGGAAGTTGTCTAATAGATATTGATTTCGAAGGATGTCGGATTTGAAGGTCGTTTTTGATTAAGTGTTAGAACTGATTGTTTGATTTACTTGTCTTGAAGACAAATCGTTTATTATAATTGATTGCTTTGTAGATTTGCTCTATATACGCTAAATTCAGGTACCTCTTCTTGAAATAAAGATGGAGGATGGAAAAGTGGTATGAAAAAAATACCTAGACTAGGGAGAGAAGCATGGATCTTAAGAGAAGATAATAAAGATATTCTTGGTTGCATCGACAAGAAGATTCTGTGGGTGGCACCACCTTATGTCGATAGAGTGTTGAGAAACAAACGCATGTGGACACCAGGGGCTCTGGCTGGACACTTACATAATAGATCAATTTCAAGTGGACAAAAAGTACATAAATACTGATGAAAACAAGCTTCAAATTGTCGGCATACAAAAGAGCAAGTGCTTAGCTCCCGGCAGCTTAAGACTATAAATGAGCATTGTAAGCCAATGAAAACTTCGCAATTTAAAACTGAAAGAATAACTTAACTGTAACCTCTTAATCTAAATACGATTGTCTTACAATTTTTAGGTCAACAGATGAAAACTATGATACTTCTGATTGTAGGACGTATACGTAATATTTTTATTTATGTTCGAAACAAAAATTTAGTAGACTACCCGTGGGAGAACTTTCGCATGTGGAAACACGCCCATTTCTTCCTACAACCGTTATGTAAGATACAAATTTTTGGATACAAAATCATCGACTAGCCGATAATTAACCGAGCATACTGCTGCTGCACCGCCTGTGCTGGTTTGGTGAAATTTGCCGACGAAATGAAAAAAGTAAAATCTTTCAAACGCTTATATTCAAAAAGTGAAAGCACTTTTCGTCACTGCTCCAGGAAATTTTCATTCGAAAGGAATCTATAGGTATACTATAGAAATGCATTTACATATTCATGTGTTTACCTAAAAGAAAGTGACCACTGGCTGTAAGTGGAGAACTCTACGAAAATGCCAATGCCAATTGGTCATAGAACTTGATGAAGGTGAAAATCCCTGTTTCCCACTTCACTGTGATAGAAGACGGGCAACGTCCTTGACGACAAAGTGAGAGGAGAAATGAGTGGCTGCCGGAATATGCTGGTCATTAGAGTGATTTTTAGTTCTTTGGCTTGTGGAAACCAACCTCAAAGACGAATGAACTACAGACAATAGTCAATGGCAGGAATCATACCATGGTGGATAAGCCTATTTCTGTAAGACCAATGGCAGCAGTTAGTAGCGTCTGTTTGCCTTACTGGGCAGCTACAAAAGGCATCTGTTTTCCCACAATGGGGGGCCTCAATTCAGTATGTGTTCGACCATCCAAAGGGCTGGTGTACCTGTCGAATCTGGGCTTAGGGAGTTATTAATCTTATCTTGGAAAATACAAACGGCGGCGGAGCGAGAGATGTTATTGCATGAAATATGACAATCAGGACGCCACAATAAATGAATCGTCCACAAATTTAAGAATTTTTTTTGCAGTGTCAGATGGATAGAACTTTAAGCTAGAACGTGGCTACAGCTGAAATCCCTAGCTGCAGACCGGGAAAGATGGAAGAGGTTTGTAGCAGCCCTATGCTCTGCCCGGAGATGAAGGAACTTGATGATGATGGTGAGCTGCGTTGGTGTTGTCGTTGAGGAGTTGTATAGTGGGATGCCACTAATACTTTCTGGTTGCTGGTACTCTTAAAATAAGCAAATATAAGAACACTTCAAGTGATTCTAAAGAGATCAATGTCCAAATGACAACATTTTTACCACATACCACCAATAAAGACTTCAAATTGGATTTAGTGAAAATATAACACGGTTAGGTTATTAAGTAATAAAATGCGCCCACAAAATTTCAAATTTCATATCAACTGTTTACAGCTGAAATAGTAGTCTCAATATTTTGATACAATAAATATCGTTCCGAAAAAAATCAGAAAAACAATAAAATACAGATACCTTAATTTATAAAATATTGATTTGCTTTGCTTAATGTTCCTTTAAAGGATTATGATGCCCACAAACCATTTTATGATAACTTTGAAACCTAGCGGATATTACGAATTTTCTTAAACAATATTTACACCCTCTTAAGAATAATTTTTTGATTGGGTAAGGGTGACTTAATTTATGGAGTAATAATGTTGACATTAGGAAAGTTAATCGGGTTTGTTCAATCGGAAACTAATTAAAATTATATCGAAACATTCTGGAATAAGACATTAAAGTCTTTAAACTTACTTATATTTGTGTAGATAGTTGCTTAAATTAAAGCCTGTGTAAATTTAGAATAAGCCTGCTAAAAATTGGACTACAATGATCGTATTAAAATGGCCAATGTAAGAGAATGCCTATGCAACTGAAAAGAACTGAGTAGTGGTAGGAGTCATGTCATGAAATATATATGTATATGTATGTCTGTCTGCAGAAGAGTCTCTTTTAAGGAGTCAACTCATTTCAAATCTACTCTTATTTATTAAAGAATGACGGGATAAAGATTATAACGTAGAATGATGACATAGTCATACTTTAGTTAGTTCTCAAGAGAATTTTGAGCACAAATATGAGTCTCAAGTCAAACATTGTCACAGCAGTCGAATGCAGTAAAAATCGGCAGAACATGCGATCCCAAGTTTCATTTGACATTCACTATCTTTGCTATGAGAAGGAACTTTTTTGAAAGTTCCTTGCTCCAGCTCAAGCTAGATATCATATCCTCGTCAAATAAAAACGTTTAAAGTATTTCTGGTTTACGAATGCAAGGGACCTACTATTTCCTTATCAAATCCAAACATTGTACAGAAGCTCTTCTCTTTATAAATTATGCACTTGAAGAAGACTATAGTAAAAACTTGTAAACTATTAGTAGTTTGAAGTATTTTGGAGTTTTTTTTTTTGTTCTAGAAGAGAGCTACACTTAGGCTAGATGTAGGTCTATTGTAATATTTGAAACCCCATTCTACTTCTGATGCTTTTAAGATTTCCCAATGTAACTTTTTAAAAACCATTAGAGATTCCTGAAGAAATTGTTGCATATAACGCCGTAATGCTTTCTATCAACGGATTTGTGCCATGTTATGGCTGTTTTTATTTTTTTTGGCTTTCGACCTCCTAGGATCGGGTAAAAACCAAATAAGCCCAGCCAATACTAAAGTTGTTGCCATCTATGATTTTCTTTCGAAGAAGCATCGATGTAGATCAAGTGTTTAATAACCGACTTGATACAATCAAGATTTCTACTCTCTTCACCTAAAGCTAATTTGTCATCTGCACAGTTCCCAGGACCCGATAGATTGTGGCAATGTGCTGCTTCCGTGACTCGAACTTAAACTCGTGTTTGTTAGGATGCTCAACGGAAGACATTTTTAACACATCAATCACCGAACAATTAGTGAAAGAACTGAGTCCAATTCAAATCGAATTGCAAACTTATACATTTGGTGAACATATAACTGCAGGGCTGCATAATATAATTTCATAGCAGTGAATGCATAGCCAAAAAACACTGTGCGATATATTCAAAGGCCTTCTCCAAAACAATTTGCTAACTTAATCCCTGTTTAGGTGAACATAAATCTAATTAATACGCACTAGCATGACCCGCCTTTCAAATTAGCACTCTTCCCCAAAATTTCATTTAAGTTCAACACAAATACTGGCCACAGTATCCTTAAGCAAACCACATACATAGGATAATGAATGTTAGTGCACACCAAATTGCCTAAAAGGTTTTCACAAAGCATAATGTGAATGCAATTTGCAATTTAATTGCTACGTACATGCTGTTCTATAGAGTTGCGTAGGATACAGAACGTGAGTCATTTAAACTGAGGATTATAAAAGGTTGTCAATATGAAGTTAAGATTTCAATTAACTGTATCAACAACCCCACAGACCAATACAAGTGTCCCCAATTCACAATAAAGAAAAACAAAGACAGTCCGATTACTTCCATTTCTTATAACAAATCAATCCTTTCTTCAACTTTGACACGTTTTTATGACACGTGTCCTTCTGCCTAACTCTTATTTATGTTGATTTTTCAAACTCCCTAAAAAATATCCAAATTGTATTTATATTAGTTTTGTGTTGAACTTTAAATTGCTTCACATGCTAAACGGTATAAACGTAACCATGTGTATGTAAGACGCTTTACAAAATCCACCCTCCTTATTTAAATGCGCTGGAAAATTTTATGGAAACAGGATGCTACTTCTTAGAAACATTTTAATATACACATTTGCCGATGGAATGGCAAAGTAAGTAAGTACATTCAAGCGAAGGCACGTTTTTTTTTCGGTTTAAGAAATATATTTTTTTAAAGGGACGATTGTGGGAGAGGTGTAACGTGTAAGTGACGGCGGTTTTTATTTTTAAGGCGTCACGTGCTACTTCGACATTATTATCATAAAATCTGTGGGATGAAGTTGGACAACTTTTACTTAAACTTTTATGAACTCGATTTGAATGGTTTTTTTTTAAGTTCAAAGTTCAAATTGTAGGAAATCAGAACTGGCTTACGAATTGAGTTTGGGATTAAACTACTGACGAAGAAGGAAGTGTTAAAAAGGTTTTCTTTAAATGGCTTATGAAAGAAGTTTTAAAGAATTGACATACATATGTGTATCGATATACCTTTACGAAGGGATAGTGAAGGTTTAAGAACTTTGATGTCGCTCTTTCATTCAAATAGGCTAGGCTGTAGGGGTGGTTGCATTTATGTATAGCCTCATTCGGATCTCAATGGATCCATTGTGTTCCCCGATGTGGTGTGGGATACCTAAAATAAATGGAATAGATTGTTAAATTTTTTTTTTTCAGTTGGTCTCCCGAGTTCCGAAGGAATTGTAGGATGGTTCTCGGTGGCTTGCTTGACAGTTCGCCCAGATCACTTAAGAAATGTTCTCCGAGGGTTATCTTTCGGTTTTTGCTAGGGCTAGGGCACTCGCATAGGAGGTGGAATGTGTCCTCCTCAGCGTCTGTGTCGCCACATCCTCTGCATAGTTCTATTGTGTTCAAACTCATTCTCTTTAGATGGGCCGCTAGCAGGTTGTTGGTTGTCATAACATGTACCTATAAGAAGTGAGGGTTGACTCCTGTTGAGTGCGATGATTTCCTGTGCGGCATGTTGTGAATTTCATTCAAATAAGACTAAGAGATGTGATCATGGGCAATGGCTCTAAGACTGTTAATGAGATGGGTGGTGGAGTTTTCTCAGAAGTGCTGCATCGCTTTTTTGATATCCGGGCCATTGTAATACTTTCCAGGCTGAGATGATCTCTATATTTTGTCATATATTATGCCAAGGATATAGGCACCTTCAAAAGCTACCATAAAATCTCCAAAATCGATCCATAGCGTCATTCTTCGGTTAGTAAGATTTTTGAACACTTTCATGCTCGCTTGGACCATGTGCTATTTCATGAAGTGAATGCATTTTTTATATCTTTAATCAAAACAATCCCAAAACTTCATTTCAACTTGCACTTGAAAACGCACACAAGAATTAATGTTCCCCAAAAACTTTATGCTTAAGATTTATAATTGAATTTCTCTCCGAGTGCATTTAATGGTGTGAAAGAGGTGGATGTATACAAGAAAAATAAATTGCTTGCGTCTATTATTGTTATATTCTTTGATTTATATGAAGTGGATGAGATTCAACGAATTTTTTAAGTCACAGAAGTGCAAGGCTGCAACAATTTATAGATTTATTTTGAAAGCTTTTCTACTCTATCCATACGCATCTAACATTTATTATTTTTATTTCTAAGTGACTGGAAGGCGAAAGTATGGAATCGCTTTAAGAAAGCAGGAGTGGACTGTGTAAAAAACATTTTTTTAAATGTTTAAACTTGTTTTCCTTCCCTTTCCTCTTATCCTTTCACTTCTTTATATATTAAGTTCAGCAACAAGTACATAACATGTTTTCATTTCTTTTTCTCCTTTTTTAATAAGCTTATATACTCGGCTCTACGATGCAAACTTTGCTGCACTCATCTTCTCAGAAACCTTCATGGTAAGAGATAGTTCATATCCAATTTTAAAAAAAAGAAGGATGCTGCACTCCTTATTTTTTTTTTGTGCTGCCTTCCTACGTAAAGTTGAATACAACTACAACCAACAGCACTTACTTGTACATGCCTTGAATGAAACCTACAAAAGAAATATTAAAATTCTTTAAATTGTAAATGAGCACTTGTTTACCCGCCTGCAAGGCCTATAATAAGAGCTTTAAAGTAGTTATGTAGGCATGTACTGTACACCTACTATAACTACTACAACGGTGGCTTACCATATTTATATGGTTGTCAACGGTAAGAGGTCGCAGATGAATAAGAGGATAAAAGGGACACAGGTTATTGTTGATAGCCGCTTTAGTGTATAGTGTAAGGAAAACTTGGAAGGAGCCATACCTCTTGGCTGCGATTAAGAAACTAGTGAAGCTTATGTCATTTCATAATCTGAAAAAATGATGACAACCTTTTGTGTGTATAACCTACAAAATAGAAGCAAAGCGAACTCTGTTACTCAAGTTAGTATTCAATAAAGGCCAATTACTCTCTCTGAAAGCAGGCAGATATCATCAGCGTGATTTCGTTGTTCCAAATAATATGTCCACGTCCATCCTCTGTCAAAGTACCCAGGATAACATCATTTTACATATCAGTGGTGAGAGCTTTCATCCTTATAGTACTCTACTTCAGATTTGAAAGTTCTCTGACATTTCTATGGTGATCGGCAAGACTAGTTGTTGGATTCTATCTTACACACTTCTAGGCAGTGTCATGGGCTGTGAAAAATGCTCCCAAATACATATGTATGTAGAAATCCCGCCGATTTATTTGCCTTCCTCAGCAAGGATGCCGTCAACTCTTATTTTAATGGTCTACCACCAATGAGAAATGACGTCACTATCTCCTGAGATAGTCCATTTGCAACCAAAATATAATTGAAGCTTCTTCTTCATCAGTCAAGACAAAGGGAGCTAACAAGTCACTCTAAAGCCAAGGCGTTAAGCGCAAGGGTTTCTTTAACAACTTCACTAATTAACATAAAACTAGAGGAGCTACTTTTGCTTTAGTTTCTTCATCTTAAGTTAACAAGGTGCTTTAAGGTCTTGCCCTTTTCAAATATTTGACTAACTGACCTTTAAACTCAGTCATAAAAGTCACAGAACCAAAGTTAATACATACAAAGTTCTCATTTTCTTTGTTATCTGTTATTATCCTAAGTCCTGGCCGGAGTACTTACATAATAAAATACTCCTTGTAGCCGATTATGGCACCAAATCCTTAGAGAATCTTATGTCGCATTGTGTTCATAAAATAAAGATTTCGAAAAACATTAAACACGACATACCTAAGTACTTATATTTTACATGGACACAGTCCAAGGATTTCTTATTTAAATTACAATGGGAAGCTTAAAGTCAAACAGCAATTTAAGCAAATCACATTTTCCTAAAGCAATTAGCAGTAAAACTCATGTTTACGATTTACACAAACAATATCTGACACAAAGGATACGTGCAATGTTGAGAAGTTTACATCCAATTGGCATGTTACAAGATTCATTTTAAAGCGAACAAATGAAGAATGTATCCTTTTATTAGCACGAAATTGATGTAGATGCACTTGCTTTTATGGTGTCACATCAACAGTGTGTGTCTCATCAGTTCATTTAGGTCCTTCAGTTAAGTCAGTTGGTTTTGAATTTCCTGTTTGCGGTGCTTATGGTTAAGAGAATTTCAATCGATCGTTTAAAACTTCTTCAATAGATTCGTTTGCTTGAAGTATAATTAAGAGATAGCATCGGAGAAATTAAATGAAAGTCCTTTGGTGTTGTTTTGTATACAAGTTTTTGAAAATAAAAATCGCATTTTAGAAACAAGTGAATGTTTTAATGACTTTCAAAACCAAATAGACATGAAAAGTTGAAACAACACAGTGCTCGTGACAGGAGTTTGTTTTTTTTAGTAAATTGTTTGGCTACTGTTGCACAAAAAAAAGTTCAAAATGCGTCGGTGTTCAATTACACTTGAGAGATCTTCAACATCGAGGAACAGTTCGATTGTCACTCGACATTCCATGGTCGGTCGCAGAATGTCAATATATGTTCCAAATATATTTCTAACGACTTCTAGAGATCCCTACAAGGTAAGTACACTACCTGCATGTACTCCAATAGGGATAAAGAATTAATCATGGATTGAGAGGACCTTTCGATAAAAAAATGTGTAGCACTGAGCTTCCGGCGAAATATGTTTTTTTCGAAATTATGTTAGAAGTTAAGGCTAAGGTTACATTGAGTGTTTTTTCTAGAAACACTGTTTTTTTTTTGACTAACAGCTTTTTAAAGTTGAGTGGTATCTCGGTCTTCGAGTCTCCAAGTATGGTGTCCAGAATAAGTGGGGAGCATTTTTCGATATTATTGTCATTGCTTATAATTCACTGTATTTCATTCCAACTACCCGATGTCAGTACGATAAACTCTTGAAGCCGTATGACCACCCTACTGCCAGTGTTATGCCTATAAAGAAGAGTTGACATCAGTTTTTTTTCAGTAAATCAACTTTCTTGACATCAGGGGTTGAACATGAAACCTTCAGCCTGACAATCCTTCCTCAAGAGAATCGGTATCCTTCCTACCACTTCATGTGATAATGGTGATGAATGGCACCATCTTCCATGAAATCTTTCAAAATTATGTGAGGGAACTAACTACAGACATTCACACAGAAGGCAGAAGTCTAGCCAACTGCTAGGATATGCAGAAGACATAAACATCATTGATCGCTTCCAGCGTTATGTGTCGGCTTTTACCGTAGTCGAAGAACTGGAGAAACGAGTAAGCGTTTATGAGAATAAAACGAAGATTTATCAGAAAAAAAACATAAAAGCATCTTTCCACAGCCTAGGACAAAACGTCACTATTGACAACCCCAGGATCGAAGAAGTTAAGAAATTTACCTACCTTCACCATCAACTTTATGAATAACACCGTAGTGTTGATTCTACAAAGACTAACCCTACGAAACTACTGCTGTTTTAGTTTGGTGAAACAAACATATTTAAAAGTCCTACCTTGGAAGCCGAAATACATGCTCTACAAAACAACGGTCCTACCAGCTTGTCTCGTATGCGAAGAGGGCGAATCGGAGAGAAGATACAACCGCGAATTCAACGAGCTGTAACAAAACGTGTTCAAAGTCATAGATTAAATGGAAGGTAATGCTTTAGGAGGATTTTCGAATCACAGCCTCCAGATTCAAGACGCTGAGGGTAACCTACCTCCGTTTCATATCATCTTCTGTCTTCTTGTCTTCTGTTTTAATTTTCGTGTTCAATCGTTCACTAAATCCAGCTTCATCAAGTATCCTTTAAATATTAAGTGTTCTTTGAGAAAGCGTAGTCTATTCATTCTGAAGCTTATAACTTTGGCGTGGCAATTTTGCAATCCATGTCCAGCATCCTGAAGCATGATAGGTCAGATTTTATCATAAATCGAAATAAACATCTATGGAATCCGACCAAATTGATGTTGAACCAAGAAATTCCCTAAAACTGTCAAGAAAACGTGAGGTCAATTCAAAGAGAAACAAAAGCTCATTCTCTCTTATAAAATTGAAGAGAAATGCACCCGCAACAGAATGGAAAGGAGCAAAAGCTTAAATATTTCAACTTTCAAGGTTGCAGTCAGTACTAAATTGGGGGGATACACTTGTAAATATATTGAACTTGTACTAAAAAAAAAAAGCTGGAAAAAAAACAAGGTACACCTGTCAACATGTACCTACCAAAAACGAGTCCTGAATCCTGAAAATTCAACAAAATCCTTCCGTCTCAGAGAGAAAATCCAACAATGTCATCGACATAACAAAACAGTCTCTTGCGTGATCTCAAACTAGAAACAGCATCCTTTAAAGTAACGCATGAAATTTTCCATATTTTTCGTCCTTTTTTCCCTGTGCTGCTCATTTCTTTTGTTTTGACGAAGTATTCTCATAAAATAAAAGACGAGAATAATACAAGAGTGTTTACTTTACGAGCAAATGTGATGTGGTTGAGTGGTACTGCGATTGTAATAACCTTATGACGGGGTAGAACGGGTAAAAAGGGCTTTCATGTACGGGTTTTACATTTCGATGTTTGAATTAACGGATTAATTCACTTTTCTTCTGTCTTTTGTTATGTGTTTTAATAATTGTAAAGCAATTGGTAATGTGATATGATGTGTTAAGTGAAAGGATAAGGAAATCCTTGATAAAGTGACTTACACTCATAATTGAAAGTTATTTCAGTGTTTATCCTTTAAAATGTGTTGCAACATGCATCAGTGTGAAATTGTGTGGGTCTAAACAACATCCTTAGATTGTGAGAAGATTATGAGAGTGATGGGTTATTCCTTGTCTCGTGTTTAAGTTTGAAACAAAAAATTAAAACAAAAAATATGTCCTTTTGGCATTTTGGATAAGGAAAAAGGAATATGCAAGAGGTACATCAAGAAAGGATACTTGAAGGATAAAATCGGATTTATGAAAACCCTAAACTTTAACATGGTGAATACGAATATAAAAGGATAAAGATCAAGGACATTTCATACGAGACACATTTATGAGAACGATATGTTCTTCGATTTAGGTTTAGATGTTATCTAGGGAAGGGTTGATCTGGATTGCAAATTATATATATATTTTTTTTAAGGACTTGAGTAGAGATATTAAAGTGAAACTGATAAGGTGTGTGTTCATTTATTCATTCACTACAGTGTTTTAAAGCAGATACGTATACAGATAGGACCGATAGAGGTTACTAATTTAAAAGAAACAATCTAAGGTCAGAGTGATTCTTTGCTTGACCATTGCAATAGGGTTCTTAGCACTTGGCGGAACCTTTGTGCATGCATACATTTTTATGCATACTTTGTAGTTGATGCTCATAGACATCACCTACAGCATTTTTTCTCTGTGAAAGCCAGATCCATGTATGAATCTTCTTTGGAATTTAGTGGGCCAACTGCTATCCTGTGATCAAAAAAGGAAGCTTTTGCATCATTTCATGGTATATGGTGTAATTTCTTATGAGTCTGGAAGGGGACATGTACTATTATTCTATATCCAGCAAGATTGGTCTTCTCCTGGAACAAACAGTAATTCCGCTTTAAGACAAACGAGTATTACTTTCATTTTATCTTGGATTTCCTTGTAGCAATATTGCTCGATCTGGTCATTCTAAAAATAGTTCATCAGTTTGCTTAAGACAATCGGACTACCTTTGTCCTTTGTCGTCATTTACTCGTACCTCCTCTATCCTTCTTAAATATACATCTATTCAAACACAACACGGTATCACAGTACTCTAAACGGTAGCAAACACTTAGAACTAAATCTCTGAAGCTTAAATAAATATTCCAGTGGAAGTACAAAATAATACCCATGTGTGAAAACCAAGGACACTCGTCTCATCGAAACTGTCATTGTATCTTAGTGTGAAACTAGAGAATTGTCGATACGCACAGTTGTCGTCTCTAGGGATTTGTTAGAGTGGTGCACCTAAAGTACTACTGTCTTCTAGAAATCCTTTTCCCACAGCATTGGTTTTACAAATCTTTTTCCCATATCCTTTTTATACAGGCGAACGAGTTTACATTATCCCTGCTTATCACATCTGATGAAATCCCTGATACTTCGCGCAGGAAAAATGTTTGAATATTTCAAATGAGAGGTTTTTCTTTCCTGTTTTTTTTTTATGCAATAAATAGTGTACAAGCAGTTGCATGTAAGTTTAGGATCTCAAAGGACTTATTTCAACTCTGTCAAGTTATTCCATAAGAATATATTTTGAGGGTGAAATTAAATGAAAATTGGAAATAGTGTCTGTGGATTTTCGAAGAAATGTGAACATGTAATTCTTGTTCGTGAAAGTTGTCTTTTTTCAAACTATAGGGAGGACGTCAATGTAATGAAATGACCATACCCCAATAGTATAGTTAGTCAATTTTTTTGTTCGATATTTAATCTATGTTGGAAATCCAAGGACGATAATTATCCTTAACGAAGTAACATAACCACCAGAGACCTATTAGTGTCAACAAAATTTCTGCGAGAGATAATGATTAGGCCAGAACTAAGGATAATGTGGGTTATGTCTGAAATAGGAGTCGTGGATGTCGATGTTTGTACATAGACATACCTTTAGATATGGTAGGTCAATTTGTGTCAATTTCTGTTTGGTCAAGTGTCAAAGAGTTTTCAAAGCTATTACAAATAAAAATGCATTAAGTCTTAACCAATCTATGAAAGCTTGGGTAACTATAGCTATCTGGGCTCTTTAAGAGAAGTCCTTAGAGTTTTAGAGTACTCCTAAAAATTAAATCATGCAATGGACAGTATCCAATGGCTTAGTACCGGGTTTATCAAACAAAAAACAAAACAACATTTTTTCAACATGGTGCTGAGCTCTTTTGAAATAACAGAGGAATAACAAGCCATTTCTCCAACCTCCAACTATCACCTGTTTCGAATCTAAAATAAACTTTTGTTGCATCTACAGGCTTTTTTACTTCCTCGTGCTTCATCTTTCCAACCCATCACTTGCAAATGCCACCGAAGATTAGACATACCGCTTCTTAAATTTCCCTCCGGAGCAGATTCGAAAACTATTCGGGCCGGAGTATTGTTAATTTGCTCTAAATTACCTAGGGTTGGGTGCTTATTTTCCTCATAAGATCAAAATCGCTGGATAATCCGTACAGTCCGTAATCAAATCTTTTCCTGCATACGCCATTATTTATATTTATATTTTTATTTATATTTATATTTCTTCCAACAAAAATTGCTTAAAATTTAGGAAAAGAATCTTATAAGGTAGTGCAAGCCTTAAAGTGGTGCAAGATGAAAAATATATTTGGTTAACAGTGGCAAATGAGGCTATAGATCTTCTTTTTTTTTTTGCTTTTAAAGATTCTAAGAGAGCTTTTGTTCGACTTTTATAACGTCCACGTTTCTGCAATACGTATAAAGTTCAGGATGATGTGAGTTTTATACAGCATCTCCTTAGTTCTTCTTGCCTTCTAAGCTCGTTAAAAAAGCAATTGGCAAGGGTAACTCTCCATTTGATTACGGCGGTGGTGTCATGGAATACAATGCTTTATATTTATTAAAATTCTGGTTGTTGTAGGTACATATTGATCTTGAAGAGCTTGTTGAGTTTTATAAACTAGGGAGAAGGTCTAGTTTTGCATAAGATCAAGGTCATAGAAGGTTCTGGCTGAGTTCTTGTTTTAGATATACTGTAAAAAATTGCTTTATCCTATCTGAACTAGCCTAAATTTACAAAGCTTTCAGTTGCCCAAAGATCGAGTGTGACCTTCACATCTGGTCTTGTGTGTCAGAAATTGTTCTGTTCATTCAAAATAGAATCTAACCGCGCGTTCAACCTTACAGGTGATAGGCCCATTGAAACAAGTCAAAAGACAATCTCTTATTATTTTATTGTTTCTTCTGTGAGCAGGGTTCCAGAGTCACCCACAACATAAATCATGCTTTGAATGGATATTTGTTTGACCAACAAGCATATCCAGCCAGCTTGATCTAAAGCTACCTGCCTCCAGTTTCGCATGCTAAATTGGTTGAGATCCCCTTCCACTTGCTTGCGCCACCTGAATCGCGGTCTTCCTCTACAGTGCTGTCCATCGGAGGCGGATTCGAAAATTGTTTGGACCGTGGAATTGGTGTCCATCCACTCTTCATGACTCAGCCACCTCAGTTGTTGGACCTTCACTCTTCTAGCTAAGTCGATGTCGCTGTACAGTTCGCCTTTAAGTCTATTTCCTGTCAAATTATAGGAATTCTTCCATAGGCCATACAAAACTAATGTGGATAATCTGCATAAGCTTCTTGATCTGTAATGTTCTTCCAGGTTGGAGGTTAGACGTAGAGGCATCTTCCCACCCATGGGCATCAGAGCATCAGAAAGGTGCTGAACCTCAGATCGAAGAAAAATTATTGCTATGGTGTCTCATAAAGAGACTCTTCACTGGTCGTTAGGATGTGAAGTAAGTAAGTAGCTTACAATGACGGAGTTCTCCTGAATCAATATGTACTGGACAGTTGAACTTCTAGTTCTGTAGTTAGGCAAGTGATCATAGCTTCTATGCCAAATTTTTACTTGTTCAAGGAATTACTATAGTATTTCAAAAGAAAGATTTAATTTAAAAAAATTATAAAAATGTGTAGCATAATCTTCTCCAAATTTCATTAAAATCCACAACCATTTTGTACAGGAAAATCAAACAACTTTTGTAGTCTATATTTCTAAGGAAAACGAAATCCTACCATCTAATTATCGCATAAAAGAAAAAATTGGTTCTACAAAAAAAATCGACAGCAAAGGGTTGAAAAGGAAAATATATATTCGTACAAACATATGGTTGTGTGCTGGTATAAGTAATAAATCTCCTTCAAGTTCATAAGTAATTCGAAAGCCTTAAAGTCTGTAAACAAAAAAGAAAAAAAGTAATTATTTTGGTAAACTTCCTACCCCCTTCCACATGTATACACGCAAGGAAGTTGTCAATTGAATAAGTTTAATAATTTTATTTACTCCTTAGATGTATCTTTATACAGATGTATAATGGTAAAACGTTGATACTCAGCTTATACAGAAAATATTTATATGAAGAAAGTTACCATGAACACCAAGTTTTTTTTTTTTGCTAATTAAACTTTTTTTTTTCTTCATCACTATAAGACGGAGAAATGTTGAAAATTATAAATGAGAAGGAAGAATTATGAATTAGATTTATGAACTAAAAAAAAAGAAATGAATTCATCTTCTAATATTATGTGCATTCAAAGATAAAATTTAACGTTCAAGATATTTCTAACGAGATGAATGATTGAATGATGGTATTTTTTTGTTTTTGAAGTTCAGATTATGTTCTTCAAGGTCACATTTAAAAATTTTGAAAATAATTTATAACTCTCTTATAACCTCAGTTTACGAATCTATAAATCAGTCTAGAAAATTAAAATTCTGAAGGACATTCCAACTATAGTTACTCGAATAAATTCCAGAAATTCGTGAATTTAAACTTTAACAATACATTGATTCTACTTATGTGTCCCGTTTCCTTTCTCAAATCTGAAACTTTCTTAGCGCATTGATCAATTTTCTGCTTAGAAGTAGGATACTTTACTCAAAGCTAGGTGGTATATCTGTTAGAAGATTTGTCAGTAGAGATACCCCACAAAGTGGTGTGCTGTCCTTTTCTTTGGAATTTTATGCAGTTGAAGTGGCTATAGAAGTCTTGAGAACTTCAACAACTAGCTTTGATGTTTGGATGTAAAGCCCAACAAAAAGACACTGACATTCTTATTTGAGAGACTCTTGTAGACTACTTTAGATAATCTAAACCGTTAATCAGCTAGTTTGTGCATCAGCATAAAACTTCGTAAGAAACTCTCTGCAGCACTAGACATTCTTTTCATTCATTACTCGCGGCATCTTTAAAGCAATCTTCCGAGTATAAAGGTTCAAGAAAAAGTTTGGCTACGCTTTAAAAATTTCAAAATATCTCAAGAAAGTAGCTCTGGATTGTAGATCATTTCTCACAGAGATGGCGAAACAATTCTATATTCACCAATTCTAGGGAACTGTAAGGCAGACGAACTTACCAAATATGGAACAACTATGCGTATTCTATCGGAAATAGGTACCTTCTATGTTAGTACCCAAACATTTTTAGGAGGTGAGGCATTTTGCGTTCTCCCAACTTAGGCAGCATAAGCCAAGAAGAAAAGAAAATCATCTGCAGAGCCATTAAAATCAAGTGACATTTAGACTTTCCTATGGTCTTTCCAGGATCTGACGAAGTGTAGAAATTTAGGCGGCTGTTATCCATTCTGACCTAAAACCACACCAATAAGGTTGTTGACGAAAGGTTTTCAAGGTTCACACACTATGACAGATTAGATCTTGTAAGTCATGGGGAGGAGACTGATGCGTCTGCAACCAAAGCAGCTTGGTTAATGGTGTGTGAATAAAAGAATAGTTTTGTAACCACCTGCATTTAAGGTAGTTTGGTTGACAACAATCAGAATCCACCACTTACCAAATCTAAAAAAAAGTAGATGTAGGTTAAAAATATGTCCATCAACGCATGATTGGTAACGTTCTTGAGTCCTTGACCAGTTGCAATGCAATGATTAGGCTCAAGAATAGATTGAAGAAGAATATGTCCGAACGGGTTATTGACGTTCTCAACGTTTTGTCCCAAACCACTAAGCCCTTATATCTGATCGGTCGCTGGTGTACATCAATCCATAAATTCGTGCTGCATGATGATATCTGATGCCGGAGATGTAAATGGCTATGGTTCGAGTCCGCTTGAGTCAATTTTACGACATTCCTTGCCATCTTCTCTTAGGCATCTTGGTCGGTTATTCCGACTTCTCAAGGACATCCTTTTTCTTTTTAAATTCAGCTCGTCGGTCCCTGTAATATATTGCTTTTTGGAACTTCTAATATTCTTATTTTTTTGATCTACCTTTAAGCCCTGTAAAGAAATCTAAATTTGCTCTTTACATAAGTAAAGAGATGTTTCACGGGACTCACTTAGGTGCAGAGCCCATTATGATGCTTTTACATAACAATTAAATAATCCTTTGAACTATTAACTGAGCTGCTGAACAACTATTACAATGCATTCAAGTGCAATAGCAGCTAAAGCAACGCCGCGGTGACTCAACAACCATTCAAGTCTCACTAATTTGTGCGACATTGGTAGCTTGCTCAGATGAAACCGAACCAATATTAGTTCAAATAGCATTGATTAAAGAGATCCTTCCTCTATTTAACCCTAAAAAGCTTCTCCTTTCATTTGCGCGCAGTTGAGATAATAAGCAGTTTCTCGTGACATTCACTTCTCAAAGTATATCCCAATTACCCAGTACGGACACAACCGTAGTTCTACGTCAAAATGTTTAGTCCTCGACTCAATCTCAGCACCAACTGAAAGGATGCCCAAAGCTGTCACTCATTTTGGTTGAACTCAATTGTTTTAGCTGATATGATGTAAAACTCTTTATTGAAGTACCCATGATACCCATAAAAATGGGCATGACATGAACATCGTCGCTAAGCATAATATTGTTGAAAAAATCTAGACCATCTACTTATTTTTCTAATTACATTATGGGTGATCCATTGGCTCCAATCCTTATATTAGTTCAATGTAAGCCGCTCTTTTAGATTCCGAATTGTTTCACGTTAAAATTATTTCAAATGGTACAGATTTTAAGGGATGTCAGGAAACTCTCAAAGAATTTTGCTATAAATATTTCAATTCTCGTGAACGACCTTACAAAAAAACACACCTAAGCTGACATATTACAATATTTTCCCATTTCATATTTTAATATACGAAAAAATAAAAGGAACGACTTATTATTTTTAATATTAAATAATAAATCCTTCTCGACTTTTCATACCTTTATTTCGACTCATATAAACACACATGCACGTGTAATAAACTCTTTCATCATGGCCTCCCCTCCAATTGTTTGTTTTCGTAAAAATAAAAAAAAAATACTTTAACCTTAAATGGCGTACCTTCGTGAAGGGTGGCTAATTATTTTAAATGACTTGGATTTCATTTCAAAATGAAACGGAAATGAAAAAGTTTTTCCCTTTTTTCAAGGGTTAATCCGCTTTTCGTATGTGGGTGTGGAAAAAGCGGTACAAAAATGTTGAACATGTGAAGTCTTATTATATTTTTCTTTATTTTTTTTTTCGTTGTATTTTGTTTGTTTCTTCTTGAAGTGGTACAACATGTGGATGTGTGTGTGTGTGTAGTTCGATATTAATTTAGATAGATTCTGTGAAATACAATATGATACAACATAAGGCATCCACAGGAAATTCGGATCGTCTTTCTGGGAAAATGAAAATGAAAATGAAAATTAATGAAACAGAGAAATATGTATTAATGGATTCTTTTCTGTGCAAGTGAAACAAAATATAAGAAATTTTATTGAAATTCAAAACCAAACAACATCCACATATATGGAAACCACAATTTGAGATTTATCTCACCTCATGCTCTCATGTGCATTTGCAACTTTATCCATCCTTGTACCGCAATGTCATCTATCAAGTTTCCTTCGTAAAGCTACGAAAGTATTTTATTTTATTTTCCTCGATTTTATATTCTTCTTCTTCTTGTGTAACATGTGTCAGAGAAATACCAACCAATCTTTGGCACATGATTTCGTACATCACTTTTCACTTAAGAAGATACTTTTCCCTTGTGCGAGTCTTATATTACTTTCAGGATAACAGACAAATTTTTACTCCACATTCGATGGAAAATAAATCCATTGAAGGATTAAAATAAAATTACTTAATTTCGCACCCTTGAGTGCTAAGAAGGGATTTATTGTTAATTTTATGTAATTCCCTAAGAGAAGGGTTTTTTTAAATGTTTGTTAATTAAGTTCATTTCTTTGTATCAACATTTTTGAAAGTGTTTTTTGATTGAAAGGATTAAAAATATTTCCTCGCGCAATATGGCATATTGAAAAAGATTATAAGGTAAAAGTGTTATGTTTTAGAGTTTTTTTGCTTTATCCTACGTACATATGTATGTACATTTTGCAAATGACAGAAGTACATGAATGCGAATTTTTATTTTTAAAACTTATATTTTCTACATGTTGACGCTCAAACTAAACGCACTCCTGTAAGCTTAAATTGCAAAACTCTGGGAATTCCTCTCACTTTGGTGCAAATAGTTTCCATTTATTGAGCAGTAGTGATCTGTTGGTCCCTGTACACATCTGTACACTACTTTCAAAGTAGCCTCATACAAAATAATCTTCCCTTACAGTGTTCGTGGACAGACCAAAGTGTATTCAGTAACGCTATCCCACTAAAACTATCTGTTTCTGTTGAAGGAAGAACTGCTCTGAAGTTATGCGTTAAGAAAAAGTCGTAAATATATCAGAAAATGTTGCTTAAAATTATCTAACACACCTTTGATTACTATAGCAAATTGGTAGGTCGAAGCGGCTGTCTGATAAGTTCTACCAAAAGCACAAGTAACGCTGATGCGCCTTTTTAATACTACAATTCGCATGACATGTTGATGAGTGTGACTACGAGGGACAGTTTTCAAATCCATCATGGTGTTTCAAAATCTGATATTAGAGATTCCTTGAAAAAGGCTTTGCCAAGTGTGAGATGCCTGGCTCTGGCTTATGCCGGGCAGTTTATCAGTTCACACCTAGCTGACAGTGGCTACTTCTGACAAGACATCGCGCCGTGTCTTTCTATAATACATCAGAGCCGTAAGTTGCATTTGCCTACCATCACATTTAGGTCGTCCATCACTGCATCATAACCTTTAATAATTATGGTACTATATACGTATTTTAGTCCGAAATCTGCCAGTTAAAATTCCATCAACATATAGTTTCCAGTAAATTAGGCCTTTAACTCCAAATGCTATCAGCAGGAGACACATTCCACATTCCTGCATTTTTCCAAGCAGTTTCCTCGAGTATTGACTTGTTGTCTTCTTGGACTTGGACTTAGACACCTATTCTAGAAAACCAAAATTAGACTCTACTAGAGGCCTCTTACCTACTGCATGCTTGTCGAAGATAAAAAATAAAAAAACGCTCCGACCTAAAGATACTTTGAGGACGAGTCAAGTCTTCTTCAACTGGGATATATTGTGATCCAAAGGAGGAATATCAGAATCGTGCTTGAGGATAAACGGTTGACTATATATTCGGAGAAGCATCTCCCTGCCAAAGTGTTAAGTTGAGTAAGCAATGTTCGGTAAGGAAGTCCATTCGGATCTTATGTAGCAGTAAGCTTGCTTAGTACAAGGATTTTTATTGACTTCTGTTAGGTTTTAAAGGTTTAATTAACTTTTTAAATTGACTACAAGTTGCATGACGGTACATAAACTACAGAACATGGATTGATCTCTTTGTCTGGTGAGCTATTCGACAATCTCGTTGACGCCAATGTTTTTGTGTACGGGAAACCAATAGATAAAATTTACTTACTACTTACTACTTGAGGGTGCTTGAGGGTTATGAAATCTCGAATTGGAATTTATAACTCGAATGCCCTTCATTCCAGAAACCAAATTTAGTCCGGAGACGATATTCAAAAACGTGTTGATTTTAAACGCACTTTAATTTCTTAGAACGCATTTTCCAATCTCATATGTAACTCCTCTGAAATAAAAAGCAAACAAACTTAAACACGACCATACTTATACTTAACAGCACACTCGTTGAAATGTCAAATAGTTAACAAAAACAGCAAAAGCAAATTACGCAAAACCAATCTCTATTAAAAGAATATATGAAAAAATTTAACAAAAGTGATTTACTCGTAGCAAACAAAAACTATAACTATAACTCAAAACCTCGTTACAAATCAAATATTATGCGATGGCTTCGTGTATCACCATCGGCTATAAATCCTTATGACAACTTCGATGGCAATAGGAAGCATCTACTCAGGGAGAAGCTAAATATTTATGATAACGGATACAGGATTAAATCTTGTATTGGAACATCACAACTACTATCATTTCCCGACGAAATACCCTGGAGTGCGGGGAATGCGAAACAACCAACAAAAAGGGAATACATAACAATAACAACAATTCATTCAATCACATCATCGTCGTCTAACTGTTATCTTCACAGCGTAAATTGTCATTTATCTTCCTCTTCTTATTCCTCTAACATTTCGGATAAATATTCGAAAAAAAGATCCTTGTGTGGATTACTATCGGTTTAAGGATATCACAATATGTTGACCACTCATCACTTACATAGTCATCATCATCATGGTACCACAGCATTGGAATTGGAGAAAATTAC
Organism: Criorhina ranunculi; assembly: GCA_951813785.1. Classification (NCBI taxonomy): domain Eukaryota; kingdom Metazoa; phylum Arthropoda; class Insecta; order Diptera; family Syrphidae; genus Criorhina; species Criorhina ranunculi. The sequence goes on from OX638383.1 coordinate 45,715,288, forward strand.
GAATTTAAGCACGGTAATTTTTTATTTTTATCTCAACAAATACATTTGTATATATTTTTTGATTTTTATTACTCTTACCGTACACCAACTAACTTGTGTTGTATCCTTGTGTCAATATCTCCTGAAATTGTCACAAAAAAAAGAAGAGAAATTTAAAAGGGTTATCACTTTTTATTTTCGAACCTTTCTTAGTAAACATTTGTTATTTTTATTTATTTTTAGAATCAATCTCGTGGTTCATTTCCTTACCGAATTACTCAGCATAATTGATTGAATATTTAATATTAAATTCTTGATGGTTTACGGTAATTCTATTAGCAGAGTACCAACCAAGTCAAAGATTATTATAGTTGTTGTGGAGGATGTACCATTTATTATTTAATAATATTTAAAAGGTTAAGACACGTTATCCTTCTCAAATGTGCTATAATTTTTGAAAAGGGATTTTTGGCCATTGTGTCGTATACGTAACATTTTTGAATAAAAATCAAGTAAAATTTGAATTTTTTGAATATGAAGGGTTTATTGAAAGAAAGTATGTAGTTGATTGATTGTCTTGTGAATTTGGCAGATTATGTAATGATTGCAAATTCCGAGTACACTTTTCACTGACAGTGTCCTACAGATGAATTGGATGTGAATGGAGTATAAAATTTCTGGCATTTGTTTCATTCTTCTGAGGTTTTCATCTATTAGATGTAACTATTTGACGCTAGTCTGCTTCTATATCCGATAGGCCGATTTCTAATCACTCATTACATAGTCCACACATAGAGAACACCATATTCATTTTGAGGACTATGTTCAATTTCTGGAGTGACCGAACTGCTTAGGCCAAATCAAAGCCTGACCAAATGCATTATGGTAGTTAGTACATCAATTCTGTCAAGCCATTGACAAAAGATAACGTATAAAATGGAGGAACATGAGTTAGATTTCTTTTCCTATGACGCGACGTGATAGTGGAAAAAAAATGGAAGAAATCGAGAGGTTATGTGTAGCCAAAAAAAAACATTTGTTTAAATATATTCAATAATATAAATAACTCAGCTTTCGTTCCCACATTGACCACATCATCAACAGAGCTAACTCCACCCTTGAGTGGAACCAAGTTTATAATCGGTGGAAGCAATTTAAAATTGAAGAGGATCGTTATCGATATCGCCTACTTCGTAACCAAGTAGTTGCAGCTGTACGCAGAGAAAAGGCACGAGTTTTATCAAATCGGATAGCCACATCAGGGAACGGGCGGAAACTCTGGAATAGTTTGCGGAGTATGGGAATTGGAAGGCAAAAATCAGACCTGCCAATAAATATTGATTGTGATGAACTCAATTACAAGTTTATTTCCAAAGTTCCACAGCCATTGTCCGAACCTCCAACCCACACGTATGTAAGTCACGCGCCTACAGGATTTAGCTTTTCCAGAGTTGAGCCCGCTGATGTGGTGGAAAGTTTAATATCAGTTAAATCTAATGCGGTAGGTTTGGATTACGTCCATCCTGTTTTTATTAAAGCGCTTCTCCCAAAACTTTTACCTTTCATTACACACCTGTTAAACACGATCCTTACAACTTAAAATTTTCCTGTACAATGGAAGGTCGCCAAAGTCATTCCCATTACTGAAGGGAGGAGCAGAAATGAGTACAGGCCCATATCAATACTCCCATTTCTTTCCAAAGTATTTGAGAGAGTAATTCAAAAACAGATTAATACCTATCTGAATGATAGAGACTTCCTTTCCAATTTTCAATCCGGCTTTCGTCCCAAGCGCAGCTGTACAACTGCAATCTTAAATGTTGTTGATGATATAAGAAGCGCAGTAGACAATGACCAGGTTACTTTCCTGGTACTCCTTGATTTCTCGAAGGCATTTGACTCAATAAGCCACTCAGTACTATGCGAAAAATTATCAAATCTGTATGATTTTGCACCAGAAGCTGTGAAATTAATTTTTTCTTATTTATCGGGTAGAAAACAAGCTGTTGCAATTGGAGAAAAAACATCGAGACTTCTAAGCTTACGGCAAGGTGTCCCACAGGGTTCAATCTTGGGGCCACTTCTTTTCTCTATGTATATAAATGAAATTCCTGATGTTGCTGATCAATCTTTTATACACATGTACGCCGACGATGTTCAGTTATATAAAAGCTGCCCTTTGGGACTCATCGAGCACTGTGCCCAGTCCTTAAATGAAGACCTTCAGAATATTTATAACTGGTCGCAAGTCAATAGCTTAGTATTAAATCCTGATAAATCTAAGGTCATAGTTATTTCAAAGAAATTGGTGGACTTATCGTACTTCCCTCTAATTTATCTTAACAATGCTCCTATACAATTTGTTGATAGTGCAAAAAACTTGGGAATTATTTTTAATAGAAATTTAACCTGGAAAGACCATATTAATTCCATTGTTGGCAAAGTATATGGTGCTCTTCGAGTGCTTTGGACCACAAAAGATTTTACTCCTCTAAAAACACGCAAAATGCTTGCCAAGACATTAGTTGTACCAATCCTTACATACGGATGTGAAATCTTCAGCAAATGTGATGCTGTGAGTCAGAGAAAGCTTAATGTGGCATATAACAACATTGCGCGATATATTTACAGTTTAGGAAGATATGATCATGTTTCGAGATTCTCTAAAAGTATCTATGGTATGTCATTTGATAACCTTTTAAATTTCCGGACACTCCTGTTGTTATATAATATAATCCAGACCCACAAGCCTTCTTATCTGTACAACAGACTTCAGTTCTCAGCATCAAACAGACTCTTGCAACTCAATGTTCCTCGGTTTTTATGTATGACATCTGAAAAGCAATTTTTCGTCAATGCCGTTCGCTTATGGAACTCTCTACCACCCACTATTAGAAGGACAAGTAATTTGACGGAATACAGAATGCGATTGCAATTATTCTACTCTTCATCTCCCTAGTTTTTATTGCTAAATCTTTGCCCGAACCAACACAATTTTTTACTCTTATTTTTCTTTTAACCTTTGCTTGCACCTTTTCTTTGTTCTTTGTTTTTTTTTTTCTCCTAAATTAAATTTGTTATTATTTACGTTTGTAATTTTTGTATCTTTTTTTAATTTTTATAATTTTTTATTTTTTTTTTGCCAAGCTTCACAAATTTATAAGATATTGTATCTTAATGTGTCAGCATATTAATAATAAATGAAATGAAATGAAATGAAATGAGTTTGTAAAACGGTGGTCTAAAGAGTTTTCAAATCCCTACGTCACCAAATCCCTTTACATTACATACGTTGAACTCATCTTCGAATATGCTTGTCAAGTATGGTCGCCCTATTATTGTAATCACATTAAGAGAGTCGAGGCTGTCCAACACAGATATGTTCGTTTTGCTCTGCGTGGCCTTCCTTGGGTTGATCCTTATAACCTGCCTCCCTTTTTAGACCGCCTTCAATTGATTGACCTACAATCCCTTGAAAAACGTCGAAAAGTTTCCCATATGCTCTTTATCCAACAACTCCTAGCTGGCAATATCGATTCCCCCCAACTCCTACAAATGATACCTCTCAACACCAACTCACGTAACCTTAGATCCGTTTCATTATTCCATCTTAACTCTCACCGTACCAATTATGGGGATAACGAGTCGATATGTAGAATGCTCCGCAATGTTAACAGCATGCATTTCACATGTGATTTTAACCAAAGCCGTTTATCTGTTCGGAATGCTCTGTACCGTCTTCCATCTCACACTTCCTGAAACTTCCCCCTCGTTCCTGTTTAATTTTAAGTCTAGCGTTAAATTTTTCTTGCCCAAACTCAAAAATCAAATGAGCTAGGAAGTGTACTTTCAAGTACTTGTGATGGTAACGCCAATGATAAAAAAAAAATAATACGAATCTCGCATTCGCCATGTCTCTTCACGAGTGATTGAGTACTGCCCTACAATTTTGGGAGAAACCTACGAGTGATTGAGTAAGGTGTGACCAATCGACTTTCACTTCCTTCGAGAAGATGTTCATTTGTCTTTAGTTTAGGTAAGTTGTCATTGTCCATTGAAGTCCTCTGACAGTATAGCAAGATCACATCACTGATAACTACGAAGAACAAATTATCTCGTACTCCACTTCAGACTTCAAAGTTCTCAAAGCATATCAAACATAGTTAAAAAAACACAGATGTTATGGAAGCCTACACTCAATTTGGTTGATAAATGCAGAAGGATGCTGATCGAAACCCTGCCTATTCAACATAGAGTTACTCCGAGCCTTCGTCATGTTTTTTGAAATAAAGATCATCAGGTATTCGCTTAAAAGGCAGATCCATTTTTGCCTAACTAATATGTAGTGAAACCTTATTTTGTCGTCTTTCATGAAAGCACTAGCTCCGCCCTTTTTACTAGTTTTTGAGACCATTTCTGACTCTAGCCCAAGCCAGTCCTGAATGCACCGCAGCCGAAGTTCTAAGCATCAAAATCGTAGGATAAGTGTCACTCAATACCATCAAAATTACAATGTGGATAATACTGGAAACTACACCATCTAGAACGGTACATTGCTTCGATAGTACTAGGTAAGTTTAGCAGTGCATCTGGAACAGAGCCAAGCGTACTCACCAAACCTTCTGTTTGATATAACAAGCAAACACACAAACAAAAGCACATGCTGGCATATAAATTCAAAGAAAATTTTGCAATGATAAGCCCCACAGTTGTTTATCTAGGATCACTCCCAAATATGTGGCTTCATTGCAGCTCTTGATAGTTAAATCCTTGGTACTGGCTGGATTTAGACCGCTCATGTTTTAATGAACAATAAAAATCGATCATGTTCATGGCCGACAGAAAGTATAACAACATCATCCACATATGCCTGAGCATAGACGTTAGGGCTATTGAGAGTGCCCAGCAGAGTGGCAAAACCAAATACACCTTGTGGACAGTTCCTGTTTATCCTTGATAATATATATCGACCACAATCCGCATCAACACCCAACGTTCTGTTCATTAGCATTGACTTGACCATAATACTAATGTTTCGTCTACATCGTGGCGCGTGGCAGCCACAACACCCTCTTTATCGATAAAAGTGTTTATACACTGCATGAATTCAGCCTTAGAACCACTTTACACAGGTAGATCTCAATGAGTCCTTCCACGATATTCAGCAGGAACGTAGTCAAATTACTAAGTCTTCTAAGTTTTCAGAAAGTTACACAGTATGATGAATGAGGATGTAGACACAAGTATGTTTCAGTTATCATAGCATAATTCAAGCCTAACACCTAATTTAAATCCGAAAACTATAAGTCATTGACACAATGTTAAACCTACTCGGCTTAGGATTGGACTTAAGTCCAATGATACATTTTGAAGGACAAATCTTTAGAGCATCAAATTTAAAACTCTTACACAAAGATGTTCCTACAAAATGAACACAACAAAACAAGCCTTGTGCTCTGGCATTGTAGAGAACGTCGCATAAATAAATCCCTTTAACACGCATGTATTTATGTATCTTAACGCATATGTATCCATAAGTTTCTACGGCATTCACATCCAACCGCAATAAATTATACAAATTTTTTTTTTTAACTAAAAATTAAGTTCAAACACAGGCGACTTTAAATTTACATGTCTCTTTTATTTTTCCAACACAAACTTTGGTTATTTATTCCTTTAGAAACGTCTTTACAAAGAATGTGAGAAGGAGAAAAAATTGACATCTCCAAGCTCATAATGACTACGATAAGGGTTGTGTCACTGGTATCTAAATAGACATATTTATCCAACATGGAAGACCCTCATTTAAGCTGTCACTAAAGTGTCACTTTTTATGACAAACAATCGCCTATCTTCCCTCGAAATGCTAGCCAGACAGCAAACACAAAAGACGTTTTGAGAAACGATGAAAAGAGAATGAAAATTGTATACGAGACGGCAATATTGACGGGAATTCTCACAAATTTTAGTATTATTTGGCCTTGTATTGTGCTTTGATGTAAATTTTATTTGCTTTAAAGCAAATTCGCAAAGGAATAAAATTAAAGGTTATGTAAATGTGATTGACGTTGTAATACTTTTCTGTTTGGTATTCCAATCGTATTTCTTCTTTTCTTACATTACTGACTGTGTACTTATGTACATATGTAATTCTAAACACTTCAGACATGAGTTGTGATAAAAAAAATGAAAGGAAAGCGGTTAGTTTAGCCACACTTGCATCGTGAGTTAATTTGTTTAACAAGATCCTTAGAAGAGCTCCTGTTCACATGCAGAAGTCGTTATAATGTGCGGTGTACTATGGAACTCAAATTTGTACTTAAGTATCCTACCCTGGTATTCAGGACTGACATAGGTCAGAATCTGGGGCACGAATAGTCGCATTTTCATGGCTCGAAAACTATTAAAGGGTCTGGGATGACAACATTCAGGAACGACATAGGTCAGAATCTGGGGCACGAATAGTCGAATTTTCATGGCTCGAAAACTATTAAAGGGTCTGGGATGACAACATTAAGCTTCACCTTTCATGTGGCAAATAAGAAGGCATAGAGGAGGATTTCTCAGAGGCAAAGTCAGCTTTTGATCTTCCTGCAGCCTTGGTAAGGGCTTCCATTGACGATTGGGTCTCTAGCAATTGTGTGTGGTATGATTTCAGGTTACAGGTAGGGTAAACGATTGCTCTCGCGCGCTTGCTGCCACTGAGTAGAATAGGTTGCAGATAGTTTATTGCTGTCATAACCATACACTCCGCTTTTGGCAAGCACCTTAATGCTAGGTTTAAGTGAGACTACAGTTTGTCATGCTTATGGGGAAAGTACGTTTGTTCTAGAGTCAATCCTGCTGTTTCAGAAACCCTTTTTTAGTCAGCCACTTGTTTAGCAGCTGAATAAAGGCTTAACCCATAGGTTCCAGAGTATAATGTAATTCTGTAGATGTCCTTATGCTTCATAATAAAGCCGTAGGGTCTGAGGCTTCTGAAGGCTTTATCACCCACTCATCAAATCCAAAGAAATTTGACTATAACATAAACTAAACAGATCCTTAATAACTTTCACTCTGATCATGTCAAAGTTTCCTACTGATAAAGGCGAGTCATTCATTTTTATTGAAACTGCAAGTTTCATAACCTCCCGGTACTACCACCATCTTTCTAAAGCAATTCTCTCCTCCTGTAGTGCTAGTCACCCGGGAATTATCTCGAGGGAAGGTTATTCTACGCACAGGTCCACAATCTGCTGACTCATGTCACGTATTTCTAGAATTTCGAAAAAAAGGACATCATTTTCTTATCCAACAAATGAACAGAAATTGTCAACTCCCCGAAGGACGATAACCCTCAAATTTTCACTTAAAAGCACGACATATCCCTCTGGTAACCCAACGGTGTGACATACACTTTAATTTAACAGAACAACAGTTATTATTTGATCCTCGTTAATATTAAGAAAACAATTTTCATCTCATCCTCCCTCTAGACCATCGACATGTGTGCCTGTGCTTGTGAATTATTACATTGACAACACCAAGGGTGTGTTTTTGATGTCCACACAAAGGGTAATACAGAATTCACTTTTGGGATCCTTGTGTCCTTCGAGATTTATTCTTCACTCTATTCTCTTTGTGTGTCTGAATTCAACGCCCCCTATGAACCCTTATTTATAAGGCTTTCCCTTACAAATTATTGAAATAACTTTGTGGAGAAGGCAAGGAATCTCTCTGGTAGCATGTTATTGGGGAATTTTGTCTTTGTTTCATGAGATATTCTAGTGCTTCATACAAAATGTATCATCGTTTGTCGGTACCTTCCACAAAGGCCAATGGCATCGGATAGAACATTCGTGAAGTACATTATTCATGCTAAGGATATCGTGTTGGTTTTCCCCGAAAATTGGATGTAATTACTAGGGCAATTTATAAAGCATGGTCAGTCCCTTTTGACAGGTAATGACGATTGCATTAGGGCCCGGTCATTTAACGTAGAGATTGTCCTTAAGTGACAGTTCTCAAATATTTAAATCAAAGCCTGAGTTTGAGGCAACCATTGGATAAATTATTCATGATTCATTAAAGTAAAGCAACCTTAATCGCTTTTAATTTTCTTCAAGGATGCCCCGCAATCTATCATTTATTTAAGCCTCTAAAGCAAATTTCTAACACTACATACCAACATGGATGGAAAATATCTCTCCACTGGGTCTCTTCCATTGTAGCATGAAATCCCTGAAGCCCTGAACGAGCAATTCCATTTGATAAGTCGATTATTTACCAAAGGATACTAAGTACATATTGAATGGCAAATAACCCATATTTCACGCTCAATTAACCTCGGAAATGGGCGTCTCGAGATACAATTTGATGGCATCCATATTTTCACCCTCTGAGCTTTCACAAAAAATGAAAAAAGAAATAAGCTGACCATGCAAAAAGGAATGGGGAAACCGCGCCAATCTATAGAAACTGAAGAAACATCTGTGGACTGAAAGTTTGTCCACAGGGGAGAAATAATTTTAAAAAGAGAAAATTACGTCCACTATTTGTAAAAACAAGCTTCAAGGGGATCCTTATCGTATTACTTCTTCTTTATAACTTGTGTTTGGTTTGTTTGACTGTACTGAGGACATCTAAAAACCGAAAAGGAAGAAATTTTCTTTCCTCTTCAACGAGATAACTTCACATATTGCCTTGTTACAGAGAGAAAGAACCTGACAGTTAGGATTAGGATTACAGCATTTGGTACGAAAAGAATTTCTTCGTATCATTTCTGTCGGACTTTAAAATGACATTAGAAGATATTGAAGTTGCCAAGGCGTGCATTACACTACTCTTGGGTGGAATTCTTGTGATCTGTGACCTCGAATTAACTGGAGTATCCTGGAGGACATTTCGTGTATGACCAGCGTCCCCAGACAAAGATTGATTTCAGGAAAGAAAAAACCTTGTAGCAGTTTACGTACATATACATCTATCGTCTTGAACTGTGTGTAGGTTAAGTGAAGGACTGAATACGAAACCATCAAAGTAAATATAAAAACTTTTATCACCAACTATTGACTTCGATGAATAAGTTTCTCAAAACATCGGATTCATCAAACTTGAAAAGTATTCATATAGTGGCATCCGCGATTGCCTGATCTTTAAACCGGAGGTTCGTTCTTCCTCTTCTTCGTAAACCAGGTGGCTGGGATTCGAAGATTCTTTAAGCTGGAGCATTCTCATCCATTCGCTCGATGTGGCCGAGCCATTGCAGTCGACGGATTTTTGTCTTCCGGATCACATCCACATCTTTGTATAGATCATAGAGTTCGCGGTTGCATCTTCTCCTAGTTGAGTGCGTTCAGAAACTTTACCCTGCATGTGCATTTCCGTGCCATTGGAGGAGTTTAATCCACGAACCCACCGAAGGGTGGCCCAACAAACATCAGTCTGACCAAAATTACTTTAAGAACTAAAACCCATATAAGGTCAGTCTTTTAAACTAAAATCTACCAAAATTTAGATGCAGTGTAGTTCACATAACCTTCACTTGCAAGAGTAGCTGGGAAAGTGACAATGAGATGCTTTTTTTTATAGAATCATCCAAGGTGATCCAAACTGAAACTAGCACCAAGTGAGAAATTTGTTTGGGGTCGGCATAGGTATAAGGGGCGGCTGCACTTATAAACAACCTCACTCGGATCTCAAAGAATCCATTGTATTCCTTGTAATCGGAGCAACAAAATAAATCCTTGTTCGACTTTTCAGAAACAATGTCATCTAAGCCGTCATCAAAGGGCTCAAGAGAAACAGGATGAATTTTTCAGTTCCATTGAGCTGTTTTAGGCAATGCTGAATGCATCAGATGTTATATAGGCCACTTCAAGAATATTCTCAGATACACCACCTGCACCAAAGAGTTTCTTTGTTATTCTGCTAACAAATGGATTGAATTATGAATGATAGGGAGAAAGATTTTGACTGTTAAAAGAAGTATTAAGGGTTAAGACTGACCCGCAAAGAGGACAAAATATATAGATTGACTATTGACGTACATTTTGACATACTTGAAGCTTTATTTGACCAAAACAAGTTCAAAGAGGAATTTTGAATTGCATATTTTGGAGCACAATCCTCAAAGAGGAAGAAAAAAAAAGGCTGCCTCAACAAGATTGGTTTTGCTCCAATTATTAGAAGCGTGATTGTTCCTCGTTTAAAAAACGGATAAAGATAAGAAGCCAAATAAATCCTTTCCCAGAAAACCTAAAAATTGTTCCTCCCAGTCATTTGTACAAAATTGGGCTAATCTTCTTCCTTAAAATCGTATTCAAAAGCATTACACACGTATAACTACTCACATTAAATAATTTTCAACATGAAACATTTTTTTATTTCGTGCTAAATGATGTCCATTCTTTACAGCTTATCGTCGAAATTAACAGCCAAGTAGCATTATTCCGTGACATGCTCATCCATGTTGGCCAATCAAAAGACTGCCCTGAATTACGTGAAAAAATCCGGAAACTACGGAGATCCTGTGTGGAAGCCTGTAAGCATACGGTACAGATAATAATGCCTCAAGTCAAAAGGTAAGTACTACTCCTACACATTTGCATATGCAATCAGTTACACATTCATCTTGAGCAATATCATCATCAGTTCGTTACATACCCATCCATTTGCACAAGGTATCCTTTCGTTTCTGTATGGCAGGTAAAAAAGTTATCTCAGGTGATGTGTCAAAAGGTCAGGCAATCAAATGATTACTTCTCTGATTAAGTACTCAACGTATGTGTACATTCAACAGAGTCATACAGTCAAAGTTGAAGATCCATTAAAATCTCACGCACGCAACAATTCACTTTAGTGCGTATATGTATGTGTGCGTAAGGAAGGGATGCAAGTAATTCATTCCGCTCTTTTTTTATTTGCGTGCAATCATCATGAAATTGCGTTATTGGAAATGAAAAAAGCATTAAAGTCCTTGACCCAGTTACTTTGATTACAATCTTTCACCAGTCATTGTAAAAGTTTATTGTTAAAACGCTTCGCGAGTCTTTCAACAGTTTTTAACAACCTCTTTGTGTATACGTAGATTTACCCATAAATTGCATGTTTAGGACTCTTCAACATTTTACATGCAACTGCAACTAAGATACAGTAATTGACTGTAGTAGTCAAGAGATCATTAAATGAAGTAGGTACATATAATGCACTCTCATAGTTGTTGAGGAGACTACCATATAAGATGCATTACACAAGTAATTAATGAGAAGCTTATGTAGACTAGTAAGTGCATAGGAGATGGAAAGAAATGAATTCGTAATTGCGCAGGAGCATAGCCAGTTATTTAGTGCTTTCTTCCTTTGCAAATAATGTTGTGCATCACTATTTTTTTACTTCAGTGAAACACGAGTAAACATCCCTCAAGGTGGGCTGACGCCTTTGCCAACAACATGAATTTGGCATGTCTCGCGTTCTTGCCGAACCTTATCCGGGAGAGATTTTGGAAAAGAGAGAGAGATAGTTTAGATCTAGATTAGGTACAGCTTTTAGTGTTAGCATAGTTCAGGTTTAGTTTAAATTAGTTGAAATAGATACAAGGTGTAGGTCCTTGAACACATTTTCTCTTTTCCATCTTTCCTTATTCGTCCGTCTGATGTCTGCGTAGGATATTAGAAATCCCCTTTTCTTCTATAAACTAGCTTAAATGGCACTAGATTTTGTGTGCTATGCAGGTGGTACTAGGTGGGGTCGACAAGAAACATCCCCGTCTAACAAGTTGACCCAAGCAACCGCAGCGTTCCGCCGTCCTCCTCACCTTTACCGAAGTTGCCTCCATGGCTCTACCCTGCCTTACAACAAAGGCGAAGAGGAGACCCCCCACTAGATGTTCCACTGCAATACACCTTCCCTTGTTTGAATGAAACAAGACCCATCTTGACTACTTTTGGTTCAATGGTCATCTTAATGAACGTGTGAGATTATCAGGAGTCCTAAGGTTATACGTAATCTCAAAACTAACAAAAAAAGAGGAGGTAGACCTTTGATATTTTCAGATCTTGTCGAGGTTCGGGAATGCAAAACCTCTCTGAATGCGTTCGAAATCTAGTTAGGGTCACAGGATACAACGAGGTCTTAAAAGATGAGCTTGCTAGACAAATATAAGAAGAAAATTTGTCAGAACCTTAGCCCACATTGGCTTCGCTAGGGCTCTCGGTTATCGCTTCCATTGACAGTTGAAGGTCTAATGTACACTTACTGAAATGGCATTACCTTGTAGGATACAGACAATCCGTGGTATTCTTGCTGGATCGTAGACAATAAAATGGCATTTTTACGGACCATTACGTATTTGCCAAGTACCTCAGTGGGGTAGGTCTAAGCAACTACACTAGCACACCCCCCATGAGCACTCCAACACAAAAAAAACCATGCCAAAAAATATCCTAAATTTCCTTATCGGTCCTTGATTGCTTTAAGTGCCTCGCCTACTCCATCTTCAGTCAATTATACTCGAACGCATTCCAACCCCATCTAAGATTGAATAACTCATGAAATCATGCTCATGCTCATGGGCAGATTGAAACATATTTAGACGGAATCTTTCCTTCTTTTCTCTCTCTCTCTCTCTCTTTGTGGATCCTTCACATTGCAATTAATGAGAAGAAAATAATAATCAAGACCGGTCTGGTACATTTGTTGAGTACTACCCTACATATCGTGTCCAAGTGTAATTTTTCTACCAAATGTTCCTTCGGACTTAAGCTATGTAATTTATTCTGTTGGTCTCTCTTCATTACCATTGAGGGTGGTTTCTACTGCAAACATTGAACTACTGACACAAATGCAGAGGAGAGAAGAAGGATACCATTTTTTTCCAAACCACATCTATTGTAGCAGCTTCAGAAAGGAGTACGCGTTAATTAGAAAGTATATTTCATTGGCAAGGATACTGTCCGTAATTTTTTTGACTCATGCTTTGATCCTGTTTTCATTTACGGATGGCTAACCCATAAGAATTGCTTGTGGTATTTTTTACTCGCTTTTTGACTGAATATTTTCAACTTTAATGAATTTTCCGCCAGGCACAAACTGAAAAGGTGGTAATTTTAACAGCATTCGAGGAGTGCCTTTGGCAAAAGCAAATATTTGACAGCGGTTGACGGGATGGCTGAAATGGTGGCAAGGAGTTAATAATAATTATATCAAGACATGGCTAGAGGCGACAGCGCCGGCTTGAAATGGCTTGTTTAGAATCTTAAAATGTGTACTTTTATAATTATAAACTGTTGTTACAGCGTGCAGACGAGTGGTGAAGGGACATAAGCATTATTTTAATGAAGACTGCCAGTGAGAAATGAAACTATCATGCCTTTTGATGGAGGTAAACCAAATTTTTTCATTGCGAAAGTTGATTCAAATAAGGAATGAGCTGTGAATAGGGAATAGACCTGACAGTTTAAAGTTGATATTTTGTAAACTTCGAAGCAGCAATGATTACTTATAAGCGCTTATAAGCCCATGAAAGACTTTAGATTCAAATACGGACATGGAAGGTCCTCTTTTTGTTTGTCAATGATATACTCATAAGTCAGACCTGCTCAATGTAGCAGTCTACTAAGCTTGCATACAACTTATTCATAAAGAGCTGTCAGTCCTAAGATTTGGGCTACAGGGTGGTAGTATTATAAAGTCTCCGTGCCAAAAATTAACAAATTAATTTTTCGTTGACAAGGTTCCTAAAAGTTAAGTGTTTGATTTAGCTGATAACCTGTTAGCAAATATTCTGTAATTCACTAGCTGTTCTGCTTCACCTCTTACCAATCCATCTACATTTCAAAACCATCGCCTTGTGTAGCGTAGCTAGACTCAAAGAATCTGCGTGTTAGACTACCAAGCCCTACGACCACAGTAACATCCTCAATATGCTAGCAAGAGAATTGTTTGCATCCATAACTGACTGCATCACTTTTAAATCCAATAAGGATGAACGCTTGTTATGCTGATGGTTCCAGGTCCAACTCTTGATGTCATTTAAGTCAATCAACTGACAGCAAGGTGGTCATATGGCTTAAAAAGGTGCCCGTACTTAATAATGATGATGGTGATGATGATGAATCAGGAAGTTGGAAAGAAATACTGTAAGCAATAACACAAACAAATTCTCCCCGGTTAGTCTGACCACTAAAACTGGGCTTTCGAAAACCCTCGCGCTGTGTGAATAGCATCATTAGAATATTCATAATCCCATGAGTGCTATAGATTCCTTCAGAGCAGAAGAGAACAGGAACCGGTCAAGATTTCATTGGGTGCCGCAAAAGTAAAAACAACTCCATAGTTCATACCTCTTTCTCTATACTTTTCTTTAAGTCCAATCCATCAAGCCTCCTCTGGTCAATCAAACTCTTTTTCCAGAGAAATGTTCGGCATCAAATGGTCAACCATGATTGATCTTATGAAATCTATTTTTTGAGTAAAAGTTCTATAGCTTCTTTCATCCCCTCCCCCTTCTGAATGATTTGTTACATTACCAACGATTTACTACACGATTTTTTCTAGTCCTATCACTCCCTATTGTCTAGTCCTTTAATTAGTTACCCGCTTAATTAAATCGCATATCATTCTGAAATTAATCCAATTAAACATCTCTTTTAATTACAAACATTAACCGGTGCCCTTGAGCATATTTTATTTCTCGACTCCACACACCACTGCTTTCAAGCCGGGCCCTATAATTTGTCTATGGTGGAGGAAAATTAATAACAACCGAAGGATTCTCTGTTCGTAAAACGTTTCAGAATCATTTTCAGTATAAAACGAAAAAAAAAAGAAAAGGAATTGCCTCAAGTAAACATTTAACGCACGACTAAGTAAGAAGAAATGGCAACGTTCCTACCCTTTCAATGTTTTTTTTTTTTTTTCTAAATAAAGGATGTTTCAGGATACGCAATTCTACAACGTCAAGCGATATATGCTCATTTTGTATATAAACGACTTTTGTAAACTGTATTTTACGTACATTTTCAAATTGTCAGTGATGTACAGTGCTATTGTAAGGATAACTGAGGAAACAGAATGAATGGATTAGACATGTACTCGTACATATGTGTATGTTTGCATGTCATTGAGTGAGTGAGCATTAAGAAAATTCTTAAATGAGTTAAGAAATATTAATGTGTCATGAAAGTAAGGATCCATAAGATGAAGGTGCCTTTTTGAAGCGGAACTTATGGGCTCGTATGTATTCATGGGAGTTAAGAAATGAGACGACACCTCTTTAAGCCTCTTTGTCAAGATAATTTAAACAGGATGGGGGGGGGGAGTTGTTCTAAGAGGGTGCTTTAAGTGTCTTCTAGTCACTTGTGAGTTCCGATTGGAATAACAGAGACAATGGGCTGGTAGGGGAAAGGATTAAGTAGCTATTACAAGGCTTTTGTACATATACGAGTCTATTGTAAGGCTTAATCCGACAATGTTTCTGGATGAGGAGATGTAAGATGATGTTGCCAGAGATATTCTAAGTATGAAGTTCAAGTTTTATTTGCGATCGTAATGCTTATTTATTTTTTTTTGCGACATCACCTTTAGAAACAGACTCATCTTGATCAACTTTGAGGTGGTAGGACATAAAAGGTGCGAATAACTATAATTTTTTAAATAGAATTCATCTTCTTTTGAGAAAGTGATGATATTTTTACTTCATCGCAAAGTAGACAAGTTGCGATTCAATTTTAAATAAAACGTCTGTCAAATGTCATCCTCGAATCTGGTTGAACAAGTGCAATATTTTAATGAAAATTTCGATGGTATTTGCTAAGTGATGCGGCCTAATCCCACTATTCTCGGCCTTGAGCTCGTGAATTGTTTGTCGTTTGACGGCATCCATTTAAGATTTTACAATTATTCACGGAAACAAGTCGCCCAATGTCATATCACGAGATCTTTCTATCCAATCCAACCGCTGTAATATTTTCAACTTATTTCCAAAGCATTTTGATAATAGCTCCTTCAGGTAGCGTTTCAGTACTTACAATTTCAACAGTTGTGGATAACCAATTTCAAGGTCCAGAGGGGGGATGATTAGGCAAAAACAAATTCACTCGGACTTTAAATGGTACCGCTCTTAATGAGACACAGTATCATTCTAAATAGAAAATGTTTGTATAAAAAAATAAAATAAAAAGGTAGTTATGTTAATTCATAGTTTGTGTTCTTAATATCCTTATTCTTAATTACTTACTTCACAAGTAAAATAAATAGAGATAGGTATGCATTACTAAGAGAAGTATTATATCATTTTCATGCGAAGTACCAGTAATAAAATTATTTAACTTTGCCCTTTTTACAAAATGAAAATGAGTACAAACAGCGCCAAGTCCTTTTATTCTTTCCATAATGACTAAGGGTGACTCAAGTACCTCTAATGATTTTTTCTTTTTTCCCTTTCTGTTCCTTAGTTAAAATTTAATTTAATTCTTTGTTATAATCTTATTTGAAAAATAGTTTCAAGTTGAATAGCACACAGAAGAAGTTAATGGTATTGCATTCAATTCCGTTTTTATGAGTACAAGGACTATTAACTGAAATCTCGTTAAGTCTTAAATTAAAATTGAAAAGAGTCAACATCTCTTTTATGTGTATTTTTCATGTTAAATAAATAAGTGGCTGTTTTATTTTCAATTATCCTTTTATTTAATTATGGACAAAATGCTGAAAGAGGCAAATTGTACAGATGATAAAGTATAGATTACTTAATGGTTCTTGTTATTTATTGAAATAAGCGAAGTGAATTGAGGGATTTGAACTATAGTCGAGCAGTATAGCCATTCGGCTGTACTTATGTATTTAAATGTCGAGTTATATTTATTAATTTCTTCTTCTTTTTTTTTTATTTCAAGAAGAAGTTTTAGTTCCCAATCTTTTATAATTTAACAGCGAGTCCATCTTTAACATTTTTCAGTCTTCCACCCAACGATTATTTGGAAATATTATTATGAATATTTTATGTCTTAAAAGACTGTTGAAGACAGTTCTATTAATACCTACCTTCTCTTTTCCATGGGAAAACAGAAAGAAAGAAATTCTCTCAAAGAAATGATAATGGGAATCCATTATCCTTTGAAGGGTTTACTTGAATATTTCTTAATTTTTTTAATTAAAATAATGAAAAGTACTCACGCTGAAGAACTTTTGTTTTCGATGTTTTAAATTAAGGATTAGGTCCTTGAACCCTTTTAACTTTTCAAATGAATAAATTTTAAAGTAACCTTCAAAGACACTTGGAAGTTTAGAAGGTATTTTTAGAAATGAACTACATAATAGGAAATAAAAACTAAAATGTATCTTCTAGGCTATATGCTATGAGCAAATAAATGTTAATAAATTTGAATTTAAAGTTTCCAAAGTGTCAAGTAATGTCTACAAGGGCGGAAGTTTGAAATTGATAGTCTTTCAAGAATGACCTCAACAAGTTAAGAATAAGACAGAAATGTGTCAACTTTGCTTGGAAGAAACTGCAGAGAACATCTTCAGCGAGCGACCCGCCAAAACTTGACCATTTTATCCATAAAGCCCTCACGTATCTGTACATTCCTGTGGTTAAATAAAGAATGTCTGCCTTAAATTTAAGTATGTATGTATATTTGGCACGGCAGCTCATGGAGAGTCAAGGCCTATCTTCTCACAATTCATGTGGCACCTGAAATATTCTTCGCACGAATGGAAGGGACCTACAGTTTAATGCCGACTCCGAACGGCGAATTGAGAAGCTTTTCAAGACAGATTGTACTCTTGCAGGTTTGTCATCCCTGCGAAGAGGTGGTACCGCGAAAAAACTTTTGGTGGTTTTTGAGAATCGAACCTGTGTCTCCCACTTAACAGTCCAACGCACTAACCACTAAGCCACGACGACTTAAATTTAAGTGCTGCCTTGGAATACCGAAAACATCAAACCCTAAACTTTGTATAGCTTTAAAGAATTTCCCTCTTAGTTGAGGTGTCTGTAGTGCTAAGCCGCACTGTACACACTTTTTCGGAGATTGGTTATCCGGAACTTTACTTCGTATAAGGACTCCTGTTGCTTTTAACGAAATACCATTTCAATTTTCGTAGGTGTTTTACCCAGGCTTTCTATACAAAGCAATGTTTATATTTTTTGCATTTCCATAGATAGGAATTCTACCACTGCGACATTCACTGTCTAGTGACAGAGCTCCACTTTATTTCTTGCTCAAGCTTAGCTAAATACGTTTCGACTTAAGCGTCTTACAATCTTTTCCTTTCTGTATTCAAGGACAGACTCCACACTCTTCAGTCATGAGCCCCACGAAATTCCCGCTTGGTGTCTCAATTTAAAATATATGAAGTATGTATCATACATTTTTCTTTTTTTCCAACTCAATTTCGTTTGAAAATAATACATTCCTGTTTCTTGTGGCGGCATTTTGTAGACTTTTGTGAAATTACCGTAAAATCGCAGTATACACTTTCAGAGGGGTAATAAATTCGGGCTCCACCATGAAACAATTTTACCATGAAACATCATTATCATCTGAATCGTTTTTAATGATACACATCAGATCCTTATTTCCATTCCACACAATTGCTTTTAATTGCCAAAACGGGAATTTTTTTCTTTTTCTACTCAAGGTCCTTGCAAAAAGATTCGGAGAAAATATATGCACACATACACACGCACAGAAATACTTAGTAAAATTGCATCCATTTGTTTTTTTTTTTTTTATTGCAGTGCTCTTGCTGATGGAGTCTTAACGGACAATCCGCATCTTGTCCTGCTATTTTATCTATCGCAGTTATTTTTACGGGAATTAGTTAAAAGCTATCGTCTTATACAAGTAGTGCCAATGGATATGTCTGGATATTACGGTAAGTTTTGCCATAAAACACTTAAAATCGTTTTTCTTTTTTTTTCCATCCAGAAACAAGAATCTATGTCAATTCATTCATTCAGAGGGAGTCGGTACCCTTGGTACGGTTGATGTTATTTTTAATCATCTCCATTTTTTGAAGGATTTCATAAGGGATGGGGTGTTCATGTAGAGCAATTTAATATTCTTACAGTGGGTCTGACAGGAAAATAATGATCATAGTAGTTGGATGTCTTGTAAGAAATTTTTGTTATAAATGAATTTTTACTTTATACAGACAGTTGCAATTGATGTTTTATAAAAGCTTAGCATATAATTCGTTATAAATCGTTAAGAAGGGAAACAATTACAGAGAGTGGTACTTAATTCGTATTTTATGCTGCAATTCGTGTAAAGAGAAAATGCTAGCAGACCCTTGACGAAGTGCAGCGTTTTTTTTATTCCCTCCCTTGGTAATAGATGACTGCAGAGCACTTCTTGGGATATAGATGAAAACTTTTTGCAAGTTCATCCAATGTATCCAGAGTCTCTGTATGAGTCGCTCATATCGATTTAACGAACTTTAATATGCATCCGCAGTTTTAGGGAGACACTTTGCAGTCCACAGGAATGTCTATTCTTTACGGCTCCAAAACACTTACAAATAATAAGTTCTGCCGTCCGTCTCTTTTTGTTTCCCTCAAAGTCGGCAGATACCTATAACCGGAACAACTATTTAGTACTGATGGTATCTGAACAACGACTAATCAGTTCGCTATACCTTTTCTCGTCCACCCGCTCAATTCCAGCAACAACGTCTTCGTGCAGATTAGTGAAGGCAGCACACAGCCTTATTATTATTATTATCATTATAAGCAAGGCTCTGCGACAGACGCATATGGCACTGCGACCTAAAAGATTTATTGTGCCTGGAGCCAGTTAGACAAGGAGATTTTCTATCTTCCTAAAGAAGTTGAGAATATCTCCAGTCGAGGCGTTACGAAGATCCTCTGGTGTTAGGAATTCTTTATGGAGAAAGCGCTTCCTGACTCTTCAGACAGCCACGCACTCACATAGTACGTGTTCTGCTAATTCGTCTTCCTCTAAGCAAAGTCGGCATTCAGATTTCTGAATTATATTAAGTTTATGTAGGTGATATCTGAGGCTACAGTGACCGGTGAGGAAGCCGGCAAGTCTTCTGATATCGTCTCTTTTATGGTTGAGAATATTTTTAGTGGATTTTTTCAGGAGTCGGATAACTCTTTTAGCCTGTCTGAGTCCCTGAGTGTTGTTCCAGTAGGATATGAGGTTTTGTTTTTCCCATCTGTCCAGACTCATTCTGAACTCGGAAATAGGGATGCCGCAGAAGGGTTCGGCACCTATGTACCTTTCTGAAGACCCTATCCTTGCAAGTTGATCTACAATTTCGTTGCCTTTAATTCCTCTGTGTCCTGGTACCCACCAGAGCTTGACTTTGTTTCGCTTTGAGAGGTCCTGGAGAGTATTGAAGCAGCCTAGAATGGCTTTTGAGTTAAAGTTATGAGAACTCAGTGCTTTGAGCGCTGCCTGGCTATCGGTGAATATATTTTGATGGCTAGTCCCTTTATGCCGGAGTCTAGAAAAATAATGGCGCAGGTAGCACATAGCCTTACTCACGCGTGTGCGTGAGTGAGTGAGTATCCATCGAATTTGAAGCCTTATTCTATACAATCGTCAAAGAAATTTCAAAGAAAAATGAGAAACAATATTCATGCAATCCGAGCAGGTCCAGGTCGGTGGCGAAAAAATGCCTTTTTTGGGTTCTGACGCGTACCTCTCTCGAGCATGCTAGAGCACCCATTTTATATCTTCACTTTGCCATCAATCAAGAATGACATTTGAATTCTTTGTTTCACAGACAAAAGGCTTTTCGAAGTCAAGATTCTTAAGTCGTTGAATGGAATTGAACCATTCCATTCCTAGTTTATGTAGTATAAGCCCGCATCTGCTGGGAGACCACCATTTGGAAGTGAAGAAACCACTAAATTACAAACTCATTGTTATTGCTGGGATTGCTGGCAGGAATTCTGGAACCTTGACTGTTTCTACATAAGCTTCCTCGTGACAATTCTACTATCACATCACATCTCCTGTCCAACTGTTATTATTTTTTTGTTTGTCATGCCTGCTGTGAATGCCCCAATATAGATACCAGACACGGCTCGTACATACATTCATTTGACTGAGTATAGTCTCAGAAAGCAATCTGTTCTTGAAGACCGTTTAAATGCTTCATTCATGGCTTCTGGAATCTTTGACTAGTGATTTCCTGGCATTTCTTGTTCGACACACTGTATTCTTCCTTCAAAAAGATAATAAAACATCCAATAGGCATGAGAGGGCGAAGAACAATTCATCAACTTTTCTCTTATTGTTTACCCTCCCAACTCACTGAGGTTTTCAATCTGAAGAACAACAAGCTAAACTGCACACTCTTTCGTTTCATTGAAACTTAACATCCGGTCATAGTGGTTCTACTTCTAGTTCCAATGGATTACTCTCGAGACTTGCACAATTCCATTCAGTTCAGATAAATCATAATATATCCCACTATCTCCTCCCTTCCGTTCAATGGTGGGGATTTATTTATACAACAGAAAACAAACAATAGAAACTGAAACCCTTCCAGTAGCATGAATGACTACGTATTTGACTTAAGATACTTTCTATTGCTATTATGGGTTTAAACGCCACCACCGTGCCATGCCCGTAGGTGGTAATCAATGCCAGAAAGTGTAGTGTGTGCGGATCGGTTTATTGCTATCGCATCCTGTGGTGTTTGATAGTAAATCAACGTCAAGCCAACGGGCAATAAGTTAAGTTCTCTTCTTTCGTACCTCTGTACTTCAAGGTGTCAACACAATAAACAAAGTGGAGGACCAAAGTCTCATTTGAAATTCTCAGCGGAGGTGGCTCTTGCACATAATAAACGCCCTCCCGGCAAGTTAACGTAGAGAGTGAATGATTTCATTTTGTCCATTGCAGTGTTGATGTATTAGCCTACAACAACAATCTATTGGTGGTGATATCTTACTCGGGGCTAATTGTATTGGTGTCATTTATCAGTTGAAATTTAGTAGAGGCATTCAATGAAGTAAATTTTCTTGGAACTCGTTGTCTAACTGGTCTGGCAGAGGAGTGAAGTTGTTTAGTTATGATGAATTTATTTGCTGGCAAACGAGATACGGTTTCGAAAAGATATTGACTTTGAGAAGGGTTACAGTTGATGAGAGCTATTAGAGCTACTCTGAGATACACAAGATTGGTATTGTAATAAAAAAAGAGATTCTGTTTCTTCTATCGATTTGACATTCGGACGTCAAAGTTGAGTAGCGGATAAACTGTTTGAAGAAACCATTTTTATTCGTTAACAGAGATAACCCGGTTGATGGGTGTAAAGAATGCTCCTCCAAAGCAGAAAAGAACGAGTCTTCAATTTGAAGATCATGTCAGATACTTGAGGGTCATTCTTGACGAAAAACTCAGTTGGAAGCTCGGGACCGTGCCAAGAAGGCTTCTGTTACCCCCTATTCCTGTCGCAGGGCCAAAACGAAAAAAAGAATGAATCCACGCATGCATAACCACTTAATTGTACATGCGGATAGATATTGTTATGACTGTGTGATTGCGCATGCAAGATTGTGCAGTGTTTGGAAAAACATATTCAGTTTCGTGAAAGAAGAAATGTAGTGTCGGGGTAGAAAGCTCATATGCAGATGGCAGAATTGAGCGACGACGGTGGGTCTTTTTAACGCGCATATAGTAGAAGGAGTATGTAGGGTGAAAGAGAGAAAAAATAGGATAGGTTATAAAGAGATGGTGCTCATATAGACAAACATTTGGGTTCAATGTGGCCATTAGTTGCGTTTTTGAAAATCTAGAAACCCCTAAGGTTAGAACCAACCGTATCGAGATAGAAACCTCAGAAGGGCATGCAGCCCAATACTATTTAAGACTTTCAGCTCGTCGAACAAGTGAATGCCAAAAGCCCTCATTCAGCTTATTCAGGTGCCGAATAGATTTCATTTCTTGTTGGACTCAGCAGCTATTACAAAAGTCGTTGTGAAGTATTCTGAACTGATGAGCCTTGCTGGTCATAAGGAGATAACCGTAACGAGAAAGGTGAATATGCAACATGCACGCTAGGTTGAAAATGAAGAAAAAGGATGCGAAAACATACGATGTTACGAGTGTGATAGGTGGTCGTATTGCATGAGTCTTTGGGAGTACATATTTATGAAACAAAAAAGACGTTTCACTTCTTGTGCTCGTAGATACCTGCAGTGTTAAATGCATGGTGGTTTTTATTCTCTTGCCGTGGGTTGGAGACTATCTTTCATTGGAAGTTCCGGCCAAGTTTCAGTCGCAAAAATAGCCTTTCACTTCTCCTCTTCCTTTCTCACGATGCAGCCAGTTCCCCACACGTTTTGGTTGTGGTTTGATTTGAATTCGACCTGTTTTTAGCCTTGAGATCGGCTATTTCATTTCTGAACTCTTGGCAAAGTAGATCCTTTTTGCTAAGCCTTTGTGATTCGGAGAAATACGCAGTGGAGATGTGATTCAATACTTGAAAGATGACGAAACATCAATGGTAGAAGAAACTATTCAATTAAACAAGAAAGCACCTTTGCTAATATACGACGTGCACCTCGCTTAACTTCTTGAATTTGTTGTTAAGCTTTTACGATGATTCCTCACAATTTTCGTTTATAGTGATTATCCTCATTGAAATTTCATCACATTGTTCTCAATCCTTTTCATCTTAATCCTCTTCATCGCCTCAAAGTCAGTCATTACTCCTTTATACATCATCATCCTTAATTTATAAGCAACAAGAAAGTTGAAAGCGCGTAACTCTCCAATTGAATTACTTAATGTTTCTCCTTTAATGCGCTTTTATCTGCTTACCTTAAACTCAGATGCAAATTAACCTCATCCTTGAAATTTCGAAATTAATTACAACACTTCTCTCTTGATATTTTGATTAAACCAAGGAACCAGGAAATTTCCTTTACAACTCTGACCTTCACCCATCGCGCACTGTAAGAAGAAAATAAAATTAAATTTCCTCTTAAATTTTTTTTTATTATAATTTACCCTTTTTTACGCTTGGCTACAACCTAAAATCCTTAACGAAAAAAAAGAAATACAAAGAAAACAAAAATATTCTAAAGGAATCAATACTACGGTAGCCTTGCGTCAGGATGCAGTTTGCTTGCGGTGCCTTTGTGTCATTTTCCAAATGGTTTATACATAAGTTTTTAGTTTTACGAAAAACTTTTAAAACACACAATCTAAAAATATTCTCTTTTTTGGTTTTAGAAAACCGTGCTGGTCCTTCGAATCTAGGCAACGTAATAAGTCAAATTTTACTTTGTAAGCAAATAACGCCTGACTTCAATCAAGAGGAACTGTGTAGCATAACAAAGGACTCACAGGAAATTGCAATGCTACTGGCGGAAATGCAAGAATATATGCCACAACATGAAACATATCTCGGTAAGTAAGTCTCAGTGAAATATACTTATTTGTTTTGTATGTGTGTGCAAAAAAAAATAATAAACTTGATTTAGGGAAGCTTCTGTATGATAAAGTTGAGGTAAAAGTTCTGAGAGATGAGGCAATGTTTGGCCTTGTGTGGCTACGTATGGGGATGCTTTCTGGGGTTGTTTTCTAATGTGATGAAAGGTTCTTTAGAACAAAACATTTTGTGCAATTTGTTTCAAATTAAGCCAGTACATTTTTTCTTTCACTTTATGAGCAGTGAGCATAAAAATTTCCTTTTTTCTTTGCCCTCTCCTTTGTGAAAGGTTTTCTTTGATATTTGAGGGCTCTGCAATCCTTCCAAATTGATTGTTCGAGATGGACTCAGAAGAAGATCTCCAACTGATTGCAAAAATAGTTATCTTATCAAAAAAATTCACCATAAGATAAATCGGATGAGGTCTGTAACCCAAAGTTGTTTCTTCTGCTCTTCTTCTAAGTTATTCACCTAGTTAGGAGTGGTTGTCTAAAAAACAGCTACATTAGACCAAAAGCCTATTCAATAAACTGCGAAAGCGTAGCTTTACTTTGCGTACTTTATATATTCACGGAGAACTCCATCTGGATGATACTTACTTACTTAAGCTGGCGCTACAGTCCGAGGTAGACATGTCCCACAACCAACAAGCGGCTCCAACTTGCTTCCTCCAGTTTCTCACTCTAAGTTGGTTTATATTCCCTTCCACATGTGCCGTCCCTCGGAGATGAATTCGACGGGCCGGAGTATTGGTGTAAACGTGCTCTACATGACCCACCCACCTCAGTCATTGAACTTGTAGTTGCTGCGACTTAGAGTTGGTACTTTTTTTTTACCTGCAGTAAGTGGAATATAGCTTGTATACAGGAAGTCAATCTCGCTCATTGTCGAACTGTTCATCGATTATGGCCACTTGCAACGCGGTATTTAAGCTCAAATATCCACAAATGTCCAAATGGGTTGTTGACTAATAGCGCACAGAATGTTTGTGACCTCAGTACGCTTATATGCGCATACGTAAGCAACAATACTCGGCGTCTACCTGAAAAATTGTGTAGTAGAGGTCTTAAAAAAAGATATAAAATCATCCGGCGCCTTTTAACATAACAACGGAGAGATTCACAAGCATTTTGTATTGGCTACACTGAAGGACTATGTCTGACTTTCAAGTGCTCACCCACCCATTGTATTTCGCAGTCATCACTTTCTGTTTGAATATTCCAAAGCTATGAGCACTATTTAAGAATGTCAATGCCTCCATCTTTTCCTTCTAAATCCTGCTTTTCCTTAAAATAGTCTTAAACGCTTGACCTTTAAATTCATGTCCTTGCAGAAAATTTAATTGATTCTTTGATACAAGTGCCTTAACTTTCGAGTTCCCTCTCTAAACTGGAAGTCTCAATTACGCAAGTAATGCTCTTGAAATACAAGGTCTTGCTCCATCCATTGGAAATTTTGTACACAACAAAAACTCTTTTATAATTCCATACACACCACGGTTCTTGTTCGATAATATCCCAACTGAAGTTACAATCCTTTTTTCCTTTTGATTTGCTCTCAAATAAAATAAACTAACCTCTCCCTTCGAACGTGCTGTGTAAACACTCGTTACCCAAGTTAGCCAAAACCAATTGGTCTCCTCGGGACTCCGTCCTTGAAGTATATTTATCAAAATCAT
This sequence comes from Criorhina ranunculi, assembly GCA_951813785.1. Classification (NCBI taxonomy): domain Eukaryota; kingdom Metazoa; phylum Arthropoda; class Insecta; order Diptera; family Syrphidae; genus Criorhina; species Criorhina ranunculi. The sequence goes on from OX638383.1 coordinate 45,741,350, forward strand.
AAGTTAGAATATTTTCCAACCCTCATTCAACAACGAGTACGTAAATATTTGAGTTCCCCTTTCACAAAAAAAAAACCTAGAAAATCCATCAACCGGAACCGGAACAGCTTCAGACAATTTCCTGCCATATACCATTCCGTTTTCCGTTGACTTACATCTTGTGGTAGATGCTTTCTTTTAACTCCCTTTTACAGTCTCTCTCTCTGACGTTCTTCTCGCCTAAAGTAGAACGATGCCGGAAATGTCTACTCAACGACTTGTGCAAAAGCCTTCGATCCTTTACACCAATGAATATACTCTCAACTCAAAATGTTAAATGTGCAACAGCAGCTGGTATTAAAATTTAATAACGAACTCGATTAATTCAGTGTTTTCATTTCGACGGGAAATTTCATGAAAAATTAAACTGCAATTAGAAATCTTTCTAGAGATGTAGGTAGGGTTGCACCCCCACTCCGTCTATCCTTTAGAGTAGCTTCTAATTAAATTTATTATTTATTTGCCTTCCCAGTGCCATGCACCAGTGTGCATTGCATTGCACGTTCGAAAGTTTCATGCAAAGACTTTCACTGCACTTGTGCACTTATAGTCAAGTAATGGGTTCAGGATAAGCAGTGGCAGATGACAAACTACTCAACATATGTACGTACCTTCACCCAAGTGCTAAAATTATGGGTTATTAATGCAGGATGTTGGAACAGTAATTAGGAATGCGAGAGGCAAATCTGCAGCGGTGCCAAATTATTTTAACATTTAAAGCTTACGAAATCTTGTGGCAATTCAAATTCAGGCACGATTGCAATTAATTTAAAAAGGATTTAAATTTATTGACTTTTAACACCATGGAAATTGTTCCCTAGTTGGTATAAACGTTTTTTTAAGCACTCTGGAGAAATTTTTAACAGGGCAAAATAAACGATGTGCTTAGACAATCATACCGCACGCGAAATTCTATAGGGCTCTCAGTCAGTGAACTCAAAAGCCGTAAAGAAGCTAAAACTATGGCATTGCCATTAGATTTTAGATTAGATTAGATTTTTTATTTCATACAAAATTCAGATAGGTACATAATTCACAGATTATAACAGAATAGTTATTTTGAAAAGAATTAGAAATAATATAAATGAAATTTTTTATTTATATATACTTTTAGTATTTAAATAGTATCAAATGCCACTTCAATGAGCTTTATGATTAGAAAATATAATTTTGTGGGTGGGGTGACCCTTACAAAAGACTATACATACATTTATCAAAAAGAAAGAAAAAAATCAGTGAAAAAAGAGAAAGATATTTGTAGTGATATGGAAGAAGCAAGAAGCAAGATACAAAAAAGAGAAAAACCAAAGAAAGGTACAAGTAATTACACCAGAAAGTCAGAAAAAATTAATTCTAAGCAAGCATAGTCTAGATCTAAAAGCCAAGATTTTACACGTTTTTCAAACATTCCAGAAACCGTTAATGCTCTTAAAGATTGTGGGAGCTTGTTAAATAAACGGCACGATGAAACCACATAAAAGTTACGAAATGCGATGGTGCGATAGATCGGAATAGACACTACATTCAAAAAGTTTTTTCGTATGTTATAGTTAGAAATAACTCTACAATTGCGATTTCCCGATCTCATAAAGAAGGTTTTTAACACTTTAAAACAATACAGATGACGGACTGGGAGAATTTTCATAATACGAAACAACGGATAGCTAGGATGTCGACGGTGTTTTCGGCATATCATTCTTAAAACATTTTTTTGCAAAGTTAGAAGCTGTTGAATTTTATTCAAATGCGTTCCCCAACATGAAATACCATATTGAAGCTTCGAATGAAAAATACCATAATAGATATTTCTTAGTAGTCTGTTGGAACAAACATTTTTCAAGTAATAAAAATGACGGAGAGTATAACGAAAATATTTCCTCAAGGCCTCCGTATGATTAGCAAAGCTCATCCTCGAATCAATAATAAGCCCCAAGTACTTAAACTCCTCCACATTCTCGATCGAAAAACACTTATCACTGCAGTTGAGAGTGCTACAAAAAGATGGAAGGGCTAGCGCGGAGGCACAAGAACAATTTGATAGTTTAAATCGTGGGCATTCAGGTGCGTGAAAGTAAACTTCTGCATTGGTACCGATCTGGGTTGATTTATTAAAGAACATAATTTTTGTTTTAGACCTTATGCACAATCTATGTTCGGAAAACCATATTCTTAATAAATTAAGGTCCCAATTAATGTCCGATATCAAATTTAACGCACTATCAGAACCATAAGAACATCCAACATCATCTGCAAAGGCAGTCAGTGTAGCTTTGAAGCTTAATCCAAAGAGAGAGTTTATGCAGATGAGGAATAAAATGGGTCCCAACACGGAACCTTGAGGAACTCCCAAATTGATAAGCTGGATATCACTCCTGGTTACGCCAATCTTCACTCTTTGAGATCGATTGGTAAGGTAAGACCTAAACCAGGAGAACATGAAGCCACGAAATCCAGCTTTTTCAAGTTTGTCCAACAAGATAGAGTGGTTAACCATATCGAAGGCCTTTGTAATATCTACGAAAAGTCCCGCTGTGAACTTTTTTGAAACAAGATTCGATAGAATATTTGAGCAAAAACATAAGAGGGCGTCTTCTGTTGATTTCCCCTGTTGAAAGCCGAATTGCACCGAGCTGAAAAACTTTGATTTGTTTAAGAAGGATACAATCCTTACTTTAACAGTTTTTTCAAAGATCTTACTAACAACAGGAAGGAGAGAAATTACTACTCAAGTTAGTCCAAAAGTCGTTGAACAGAAGATTTACGCTTTGCTAGTCAATTAGGAACGTAAAGTGTTGTGAGCCAGGGTAGTGCCACGGAGGCAACTTCGGTGTAGGTGAGGAAGACGGCGGCACGCTTGTCGTTGCTCGGCACAGCTCTTCGGACGGGGTGGTTCTTATCAACCCCACCTTGCACCACCTGCTCAGCACACAAAAGCTCGTGCCTTTTATGCTTGCTATATTAAGAGAAGGAGTTCCCTAATACCGCATACTAGGATTAAAGTGTGGTCGCATCATGTACTACACTCCTCAGCGAAAACGCCGCATTGCTGACGTGGAGGTCCCAGTTCTTTTGATCTCTGTCGATGTTAGACTGAATCATAGTCAACACTGAGCGGTTGACACTTTAATAGAATGCGTTGCGAACATGCTTGACCTCGTACTTCGCAAGAAAGCTGGCAAACAATTCTGAGACGAATTGTTTCCCATTGTCAGAGTGAATGAACTCAGGCACACCGAAGTCATGGAACACGCTCTCTTCTAAGTATTTCCTCGGCCGCTGTTGCTTTTCTAATGGGCCTTGGGAACACAAATTTACTAAAATGGTCGAGCACTATAAAAATATATGTGTGTCCGTTCTTCGTTCGTGGGTAGGGTCCTAAGAAGTCTATATAGAGCCGTTGAAAAGGCCGCTCCGTGATGGTCGGTTGTCCCATTGGCGCGGCGGTCGAGAAATTACGTTCTGAGGCTTTGTAGACTTGCACATCTCACACGACTTGGTCAACTGTTGGATGTCGGCAATCATGCCGGACCAGAAATAACGCTACCTGAGCTTGGTAGGGTCTTGTGGATCCCACCATGCCCTGCAGCTGGTGCGCTATGTGCAGAGTCAAGTTACACCGAAGTGACCTCTATGGCTCTACCCTGGCTCACAACAAAAGTTGAGGTAAACATAGAATATCATTGAAACTACAAAAACAAGGCCGAGAACAATCGCAAAAGTTGCAAAAGTTGCTCTAGTGAGATTTGTTAGAGATAATGTAGATTAGTATCAGGGGCTACAAGTCGACAAAAGCTAGAAAACACTGAGCCTTCCCGATGACTAACAAGCACAATGACTTATTGGTCCATGGTCCACTTCAAAAGACGAGCAATTCCAAGACCTGTGTTTACTCTAATCTGGTTTCTTCTTACGCAAAGTGTAGGAGGAGAGAGAGATTTAGCACCATCAGTTCGTTGTGCTAAAGAATAAAGTTGCTTAGGGCCTTTCTGATTCGGTGAATCGTTAGGCAGTTGGATATGAAGAGCTCTTCCTCCGGATTCAGAAACTTGGTTCTGTTTTAGCTCATCAATGGCTAAGTACTCTATCTACAGGATTTTCTTTTTCATTTTTCATCATCCAGACTAGCGTCAACTTATCGATAGCTTCCTTCATGATTCTGAAAGTAAACATAGTGGCTTTCAGAGCTGATATAAATGGATTTGCCTTTTTATTTCTTTTTATTTGAAGTCTACAACAATAATGTTTCATAAAGAAGATTAAATTATTCTAGTACCATACAGAATCATCTGCCCCCAGATTTGACCCAGCAGCAACACAATCTAAATGTACTCCGCCTCGAGGTCACTTCTAGATTAATTTTCAGATTCAAGATTGTCACTCATGTTTCCATGAATTTTAAAAATCCTTCCCACATAAAACCTTCCTCTGTGTCTATCTACCTGAATGACATATGAACTCGAAGAGGTCGATAATTTTCTCCATCTACGTACTTGGAATAAATAATTTCAAAACCAAATCTCACCCACACACACACAAACACTGCAAAATTTGACAAAGACAATCATTTCACGTTCTCAGTCAAGTGCATTTAATCCACAGGAGGGGTTGTCGCATTTTCCCATTCCTAAGTAGCAAATTCCCAATTGTCATGTGAACCGCACACGTGACATACCAAAACAACTTTCATCTCCAGAGATTCCCACCAGAAATTGAATTGAATGAATAAGACATCCACAGAGATGGCATTTCCCATATTCGTCTTGCCAAAGTAAACAAAAGCGATACTTATAGACACACACACACAAATACACAACAGAGTTCTATTGCCTGCAACAACAATCACTTGACGCAGTGTCCCTCTCAATTTGCCTTCCAATCATTCACATACCCACACACACATCAACTGGAACGATAACCCCTTGTGCTCTCCACTTGTATTTATACTAATGGCAATGGAGAGTGTAGACGAGCAACTGTCACAAATGTCAGTTACTATCATCTGGCATCTGTCTTATTTGAAAATCCTTGGAATTTTTCTTTATTCTCATAAATCCCCAACGAAAAGGAGGGTAAAGAGGAAATGAAACAAAAAACAAAAAAAACGTGTTTACCACACATGAGGTATTGACAACCGAGACAAAGAATCAGAGAAAAAAAAAACAAAATGAGCGTGAAAACACTTTAAGCACATCATCTACACCATGTGACGCTCTGGTTCCTTGCTAGCATCAGTATTTGACTGTGACATAAATTTTCCTCAAAATGAAAATCTAAAAGCAAAAGAGAACGGGAAAGGATTTCAAGTTATTGGTGTGGCTTATGAGTCCCTCGCGTATAATTCAAGCAGAAACCATAAACTCATCAAAATTGTTTGGGACTCTCATCTGGCTTCCCTTGTTATCCCTCTCATCTAATCTAGAGAGTTATGAGACAGACGCCATACATTCTGGGACATATGCTGCTCCTGTTACGAATGGGTGATCCTCTTCAAGGATAAACCACACACATAGCCACCACGCCATGCTCACACCCAGTGAGAGCACAAAACTGTTGGTTATTTAATAAAAGAAATTGAATCAAAAATTCGGAATCGATTTCTTGTGCACGCTTTAGTATCTATTGCTATGTGTGCGTTGTTGTCCTCGTAGTCCTTTTAGACCTTGTAGGGCTTTCACAGTTTGTTGGCTGCAGGATCAGGTTTATAAATTAATCAGGCGGAGTAAATATTTGATTTCATTCCGTCCCATTTGATTGATTGTGGCACTCTATACACACAACAATGATTAATTTTGTTCGCCTAATGGCCAGACACACTCAGGCGTATGCGTAATATTTTTGCTGTTTGTTTACTTGTTTCGTGGTTTTACCTTCTGTGTTTCTGTTTGAAACTTTTTATTTTATTTCAAGCGAAAGGCAAATAATTATGATGAAGATCGGCTTAAGAGTTATGAACTGAGAATGGGATATTTTCATTTGACCACCTAGTTGCACTTTGCGATGTCTATAGTCGAAGTCCTTAAGTATCGAAGCTCTTAATAAATTATCATCAATCAGTGAAAATTGCATGACTTCCTACTGAAGTGGTCTGTTTGTTCTATAAATAAGGCGACTTATTCAGTGAAATTGAATTCACAGAGCAAGTGTTTAATCAGTAGGGCATAACGACAGCTGCCATAGTAATACGGATGTAGCTGGCGGTCCGAAAATATCGTTAGGGATATCTAAAGTCTTCTCTGGACAAGGAATCTGTGAGGACATATGTATAATAATTATAGAAATAAGGGCATAATCTGTCAAATTGAATAGAAAATCGATATGGCAATTGACTCCTTTTCCCATACAACCCGTCTAGACCTGATGTTATAAATCCCATGATGTTACATATATAAAAGAGAGGAGTACATCATAATATCATGGCTTGCGGCATTTTTTCGAGGGTGCCTCCATTTTGGAACATGGCACATTCTTGCGCTAAATATTGGGCACGCAAGTAAGTTCTCGCTGTTTGTCAATAAATGGCTCCAGCAGTGCTGGTCGATTTTGACATATCCAAAACATCATGAACCGAGCTTAGACATATGGTTAACAAATCATTTTGACACATTAGTGATTTTGTTTTGACGTCATATACTTTTGGTTGTGTGAAAATGTCTGATTTTGTGCCAAATAAACGTCATTTGCGGGAAGTGTTGTTTTTTTTTTTCTTTTATTCGAAGAAAACGGCGCGGCGGCTGAAGTGCATCGAGAGCTCCAAAAAGTTTACGGAGATGCAGCCCTAAGTGTAACAACGTGTCGTGATTGGTTCCTTTGCATCACAGACGGTGAGTTCGATATTCACGACTGTCCGCGTGAAGGAAGAGCAAAATCCTTCGAAGACGCTGAATTGGTGGCATTGCTCGATGAGGATTCGTGCTAAACACAAGAACAGCTTGCTTCAGTATTAGAAGTTACCCGCCAAGCCATTTCAAAGCGATTGCATGCATTGGGCACGAAAAAGTGATTCTACGGCATGACAATGCTCGACCTCACGTTGCCAAACCCGTTAACCGTACCTGGAAACGCTAAAATGGGAAGTCCTAACCCGCCCGCCATATTCCCCAAATATTACGCCGTCCGATTATTACCTGTTCTGCACATGGTCTGGCTGATCAGCAGTTCCGCTCATACGATCATCATCATCAAAAAATGACTTGATTCCTGGATAGCCTCAAAAGATTGAACACTTTTACCGTAACGGTATTCGAGCTCTGCCAGAAAGATGGGAAATAGTTGAAGCCAGCGATAGGCAATACTTTTAATGGTTATTTGTAACCATTTTTTCACAATAAACTTGCATTTTCATCAAAAAAAAAAAACAGCGAGAACTTATTTGCGCACCTAATAGGTCACACTTATCGCTCTTCATAGGCATAATCACAGGTCATAGAAGAATACCTTTACATGCAGACAACCTATATAGAAGCCACAGTGATATATATGTAAAAGAGAGCACATTCCACTTTCTATTTAGAATGCTCCAGCCTATGCAAAAGCAGGAACACGTCTCTAGGCGAATAGTACTGCAGTAACCTAGGCGATGTGGCTAAGAAGCTACCATAAACTATTCTAAACTTCATTGCGAAAACGGGATGGTTCAAGGATGCCTTAAAACCGCAAAACATCTAACAAGGACCATCCATCTTTGCCTTTTTCTTTCCATTCTTTGACATTCGAGATTCTTTGAGAGGCTGCATAGTATGGGATGAATTTACAACTTCAACCTATCTGTCTACTGTAAGGACACACACGATACACTGCAGTGATAAAGAGTTAAATCTCAACTCAATATTTAATCTTACTAAATCGCCAAATTTTAAGCATGTTTCACACAACAATTAGGTCTTAGAGGGTCCCAAGAACTGCAGTTGAAGAAGAACACAAAACACCTAGCACCTAGAGTATTTTATCCGAAGCCTTTAGCATTATTTCACACCGAATGCATTATAAGAATGAGGTAGCACAAGTACGAGTCTTATGGATCATGCGGTCTTAGCCCCTTTTTCTTCCCAAATAGCCTAGAAGAAGCTCATAGAGCTGAGATAGTTTTGATTTCATTTTCTTCAAGACAAGGATTCCAAATAGGTCTACATAGCCTGACCTCTTTTTTTCATAAAGGAATTGAAAAAACGTTAAGCATTCCAATAGGATTATTTATATTTGCTTTTATCCTTTGCATATTTCAAATTTTTGTAAAATAATAAAAAAAAAATTATTTTTCTTCCCCAGAGAGAAATGCCGCCCTAACAAACGATACAAACGGACCATGGCCAGCGAAACGAAGGCGAAATTCAATTTACAAAAATATGGGACTCCTATGCTGTGTATCTCGACCAAATTATCTCTGAAACGAAACCTAACATTAGAATGTTTAGCCGCATTCTAACCATTATACACCAAAAATTACATATAAATACGTATACATGTAGAATTATACAATTAAGTTTATCAAAAAGCGATTTCCATTCGAATTTTTTTGATTTTTTTTTCGTAGACAATTTAATTTAATTATTTAGTTTTAATCGTGTATAAACTTATAACTATACATATTCACTATATTTTAAATGAACGCATGTATAAATATTATATAATTATTTAAGGACAAAAAAACAAAACATTAAAAGCAATAATTAGTTTATACTAAAAACTTAAAGTGAAATGAATTAATGTAATTAAAAAACTAAGAAGTTTATTTCGTTATTAATTTGAAGAAAATTCGTCCTTCGAGAATATTTAACGAAACATGTTTCGCTTTTCAATTCGAAATGGAAAATATAATAATTTCAATCAAAAACAATTTAATCGACAGAGAGACGAAGAGCATTTCTAATGGTGAACAAAAATAAGTTTATATCCTTGAAATTATTTTATTTTTCCCCTCATGTCCGTTGGGAAATGAAGGGATTTCGCACAACGATGTCCTCATGGGCCCAGGAGCCTGGCAATATGGAAATGGAATGGCAAAATTTTATTTGTCTCCCCACTTGCTAAGTCGGAGGGGCCAAGTAATGTTGGGAATTAATGAAAAACTTTTTCCATCGAAAACGTTGTCCAAACCCAGAGGCCTATATAACTATGTACATGGATGTTGAGATTTTTGTTTTTTTTTTTTGTTTTGTTCAGCGGCGACACCTTCCAGAATAGAATTGAGATTTAAATTTATTTTTTCTCCCTTTTTTGCATTGTTGATGGCTAGGTAGCCTTCTACTGGATGAAGATAAATTTGCATTTCAACTTTTAAATCGAATTCGTTTGAATGTCCTTGCACAAGTGCAAGCAACGAGAATTTAATTTAGGTTGATGACAGACATCTGTGTGGGCGAGGAAATGTTAAATTTTAGTTGAACTTTTGCCACACACACACACAGGTTGGTTGCGTTTTGGAATTTGTAGTCATCAACGACGAAATACGATGTTGAGCATATGTAAAATGTATGAACGTGAAACTTTTTTAAACTATGAGTGGTGGATTTCATTTTTAATTGGCTACGATCGAGGTTGTGGATAAAAGTACAACTTTATGAACTTCAAAAATCTAGTTGTGAGAAATTTGATATGGTTTCTGCGCTACGGCAAGTGGTCGCCGTGGCTTAGTGGTTAGTGCGTTGCACTACTAAGAGAGGGACACTGATTGGATTCTCAAAACCCACCAAACTTTTTTTGCGGCACCACCTCTTCGCAGGCATGACAAACCTGAAAGAGTATAATCTGTCATGTCCTTTTGAAGTTCTGTATAGGAGGCAGTCTGGCTTAGATTTGCCCCATTGAGCTAAAACGAAAAATGACGTTTATCACTACCCGTATCAATCAGTCATTTACACTCTTTTTACAAAAAAATTCGTTACTTTTTTAGAAACCCAAAATAAACTTATGGAATGGTGTTGGTTCTAGTTGATCAATTCGTGAAACTGACTGATGATTTTTAATTTATAGGGAACGGAGCTTAAAGCCTTCTTAACCCATCTGTTAGAGGCCGATATTAAGTAAGGAAGGAAACGATCCGTTGTCGGAGACTGATTTTCGATGATTGCCCAGGATCGTCCCAGGATGAATCTTAATGGATCCTATTTTTTTGTAGTCTGTGTGTGTGCGTGACACATCTGTGACTATTTTCATAGATTTCTATGGTGTCCTAAAACTATTCACTGAGAAATAACAAGCCTCAGGGGTCTCTTATAATTTGAAGCCACTCTTACCTCACCTGAACACATTCATCTCTAAGCCAATAGGTCAAGACAGTTATGGTAACAAAACAGCTCAATCTCGGTCGAGTCGCCTTAAACAATAACTTAGCCAATCAGCTATGCTGGAAAAACTGACCAAGTCCACATCAAAAACTCTTCTACGGTCAAAATTTTAAGCTGGTCGAACCTTTTGGCTGCTCCACATCTGTTTTTCAGGCGGAGTTACATACAATCGTGGTATGTGCCAGAAAATGTTATAAACGCAACCTTTGTAGAAAATAGAGATAATCGATGAGCTCACCAGACGATGACCACAATCATATGCTTAAAGGTCCACTTTCTTCTGTGACCCTTCTTCAAGGACTACATTAAGCCAAGAAATCTACTTATTTCTCCTATTAAAAGCAGCCAGAAACTCATTTCATTTGAACATATGCGCGTGATACCAAGCTCTTACCAGCCACTGGTCACTCAACTGCGAAACCAAACCAAAGTTTCCCGAATACCCAACAATATCAGAGACCTGGCTACAGCTAGCTCCTTAACTTTACATGTAAGTGAATATTTACACATATAGCTTAACTGCGATAGAAAGTTGTTAAAGGGTCTGATATGTTAACGGTTCAGAATTTGGCTTATCCAACAACATTTCATAATAATTAACACTAATATTGTTTCCTAAGCTTAATATAATTTTTTTCTCCCAAATCCCTCCCATTATTTCATCAATTTTTACTGAAAACTTTCACTTTAAGCTAAAAACTTGAAATAATTATTCTAAGAAAAAATAATAAAAACTTGTTAACAATTCATGTACCTAAATTAAAAGTCTATAATTATAATTAAAATCAATAACAACTTCAACAAATGTCAAATCAAAATCAAATAATTATTATAAAAATGCATAAAACACAAAAAATTAATACATAATTAATTTTCTAAAGCAACAACATAAACAAAAACAAAATTCAATTAAACTAATATTAAATCAAAGCCAATTATAAGAGAATAATGAAATTAAGAATAAACAATATATATTACATAGAAAACTGTGATAATATAATAAAATTATCGTTCATTAAAAAAAATAAATAAAAAATAATTATTAAACTATCTCTCAATTGTAATTTAATTAAAAAGCAATTAAGTCAATCGTTCGTATGTATATGTGTACAGTTTTTATGCTAAATTTAATGTAAATCACGTCGGCAATATTCACACACGTTTCCTAAAATATAATTTTATTTCAGAAAAACTAATAAGTAAAACTGCACCTCTTAAAAAACGTATTGATAATAATTTAATTGATTTTTTATGGATGTGAAGAGTAATTTTTTTTAAAGAGTGTCGGAGTACAATTTGGCAAATTACCGTAAAACATTTAATGCCTTAACAACTCCTACAAATCGTAAATATTTATACTAAAATCAATCAAAAACTGATAAAACACAATATAAAGTTGTGACACTATTTAAAAATAACGTTTGCCATATGATTTTTATTGGGTTGTCTATTTGAAGTTATTTAGGAAGGAAGTATAACCTTCTCTGTCTCTTTTTTCCCGTCGAGGTGTTGGAACACCACACTGGAGCACTCAGACATAAAACAAGTCCATTGTACTACCAGCAGGTACATCTCTTTTACTATGATTTCTTCGTTTTTATAAGAAAATCGAGTAAGAGCTTCAATGATAAGGAGCTTAGATTACCAGCACTCATCACATCAGCCCCAAAAATCTGTCATCTGATGCGAGTAAAGCCTGGACAATCACAAAGCAAATATTCCGCAGTGTTGTCGCTCTCTCCACAAGCGTCACAAACAGTGGTGTCACTTAAACCCAACACGATGAGATGCCTGGCAATGGAGAAGTGTCCCGTAGTAAGGCCAATAACATGTCTGCAGTCTTTTCGGCTGAGAGACGGCAAGAATGCCGCGTATTTCTTACAGACGTCGGAAAGGATCTGTAAAGTCTGTCTGTATCCTGGAGAGTCGTGCCACCTATAGTTATGCTTGCTATAAACCCAAATATCGATAGAAGCCTTAACCGAAAATGCGGACAAACCTTGCATGGGTTCAAGGCCGGAGAAGTTCTTGTCTGAACCTTGCATTGCAAGCTCATCAGAGAACTCATTTAGTATGACCTTACATTTGATCAATAACTAGCTTTTTCCTGCGACTTCATCCGTGTGGAATTCGTAATATGGCCTGAGGACCTGAGGTACAAGACTACATTCTTCTACTATTAAGTTTAAGGAAAAACATGTCCACGAAAAATCTTAACAAACATCAACCTAACGATTATTTCTTTAGATGCTTGTGCCGTGACAATATTTGGAAACTTTTTCTTATTTGAGCGAAAGCATTTCTTCGTAAATGGTGCACTATTAACACTGGGTGCAGGGTGAGCTGAATCTCGAGGAAGTAACATAAATTGTTTGTCGAATGGAAAGTGAATTTTTTTAAACCTTTCCATGGTAATTAACTGAACCTCTACCTCTGGTATTGAAATGCAAATATTTGGCGCGACAGCTCATATAGAGCCAAGGCCTGGCTTCTCACAACCATTCATGTTGTGCGTATTATATTTTTCGCACAAATGGAAGGAACCTACAGTTTTATTGTCAACTTCAAAGGGCGGACTAAGCCGCATTTTCATGGCACGATGGCAGATTATACTCTTGCAGATTTGTCATGCCTGCGAAGAGATGGTGCCCCGAGAGAATGTTTTGAGGATCGAACCAATGTCCTTTCGCTTAGCAGTCTAACGCACTATCCACTAAGCCACGGAGACCACCTACTTCCGATATTGGCTTATGAGTTTCAAACAGTCCTATCAATTATGCCGTCAGATGACAGCATGTCACTTTATCAAAACCCTTTTTCAGCATCAAATGTTTCGATGAAGTCTTTATTTAGCCAAAAATGATGAGCAGTGAGAACTCTTTATCGTCATCCTGCACTGATGACTGAGAAGAGGATGTAAGACTAAGTAGAAATGTGTTAGCTTTTTCAAGGAGAGTTAGTTACTAGGTAATAGAACTCAATATTTTTCCTTGTAGCAACGATGTTCTGAGATAAAACTTTATCAAACTCGACTACGCCAAACACTACGTTCTTATTTATAACACCCTGATTGAATAAATACTTTAATAAGTTATGGAACACCCTGTGAAAACAAAACGTTAGATGAAAAGGATTTCCAAATGCAGTTCTACCACAAAATTGGTTCAAATAAATTTTTAATTTAATTAAGTTATTTTTTTCATTTTGCTTTCAGTGCTGAGGTGGAGACTAGAGAATTCTATTGAAGCAAATATTTAACAACTGACATTCACCGAAACCCCATGAATTCTGTCATGATGCGGTTGTGGTCCTGCATCAGACTGATCTAATGAATTGTTTAGCATTTGGGAAAGGTTGAAGTTTCAGTGCATTTCGATGCAATTACTATCAATTATTTTTGACTCAGATTGGGATCTACTGCAAAAAGGTGCCACACACCAGAGGCAATTTAAATATTTATTTCGTAATTATAAATTGACAACATACTCTGTGAAGGCACACGTGCTAGAACTGTATAAATTAACTTAATTGTGTTGTCAATTAAAAAGTATGTTTTGACAGTTTTATTAGTGAATTTGTGAAACATCTTTCTTTCACTTTTACTGGGTTTAACTTTGAAAAGAAATTGCAGTCCTAATTGAGGTCATTTAAAAAAAATGTCCTTATCGCGCTCATTTATTTTATGTCACATTGTTAATACTTAGATGCGT